>CM065918.1:45930480-46292980 GCA_033439105.1 Magallana nippona | reverse complement strand
AATATATCTTACAAAAAAAAAAAAGAGGCGATGATTCATTGATACTTATGACATAGTCTATACTAGTGAATCTTTCACGTGAGTCATCAGTGATTGCTTTTCTATGTTTCACCAAGAATTAGAAAAAAAAAAAAAATTAGTACGTGGTTCTACGTTGTACACGACGAAAGATAACTCTCGTTTGATATACACTTTTCCGTCTCAGACAACAAAATCAACTATTTTTTTAATAATATGTATGGCTTTATTATTGCACATATTTGAGGGAAATGAAAAATTACATTTTTTGTGTTTGAAAACAAAATTCACTAAATCAATCTACTACTGATAAATTCAGATTACACGCATAAACGTGCGCATCAACAGAGCCGGTTATTGTCACATTTGCGAATAAAAAAAAAAGTTTTCTTTACCAGTGAAATTAACTATGTGGATTGGCCTCCAGAAGCGCTTGGTAAATGAATCGATACTGCCAGATTGTTTTGACCATGCCGAACCTGTCTTTCAGCATGTTTCTTACGAAGGAGAAAATGTTTACTTCCCGTTGTTTTTCGTACTCCAATAGGAGGGCGTCGACAGATATAAACACCCCACTCCTCCCGTCCTCTTGACTACAATGGACGATCACCGGGGCCGAGCAGGTGCCCGAGCACTTCCGGACAACATTCCGCATAGAGATGAACTCTTTTGTGTCATGAGGTAAGTAAAAGCGGTCGTCATCAGGCCACATCAAATCGTGGACGATGTAAACTCCCCGAGAAGTATGGTCCAATACGTTTGTGATCTTCATATAACGGACCATACACCCATGAAGAGATATATCCTCGGAATGAGATAGCTGAAATCTCTCAGTGACCAGACCGGAAGTCCGCGTGATCTCAGACGGGAATATATCTGGATGTTGTGACAACTTGACAATGACTCTAGTCCGCTCTTGCTGAACCATGCGCCAGAATTTCATGGCAGATACTGCATCATGTGGCGTTTGAGCTACAATATACCGAGGGGATCCGTCTCTGATTCGGTCTTTGATATAACTTGCGTTGATATAGTCATCCAGCCCTTCGGGTTTCAGCACGACTCGGGAATGATCGTAAGACTCAAGGCAGAGCTTGTGATTGGGGACTCCCGCCTTCTGTCTCGCGGTGTTTGTCGTTCCTAGTAAACCTGTAGGTAGAGACCTAAATTCCAGTTCTAGAGACACTGTCTGTGGCCGATCACTTTCAAAGAAACTTGTCACTGCGTGTTCTTGGAACTTTTCATCGTGTGGTATTATTTTTCTCTCATCAAGAAATGAATATGTTTTGCTCCAGAATTTTAAGACATCTTGGTCGCGAAATTCACAACGAATGGAACTTTCTGTTGCACGGAGTGATCGCGATTTTTTTCTCATACCAAAACTTGTATTATCACTGATAACATTGCTAACACCTTTCAACTGATCATGGTAATCTTCAATGTCCATTGTATCGGAGAAAGTATTCATTTCGACACCACTATATCTACATTGTGAAATACACCCTTCACTGAAGGACGACGATCGCCTTGAATGAGCATGCTCAAACGTGTTGTTTTCCCTCATTGACTCTGATTTCCGTTTTAATGGCCGTTTTCTTTTTCTACTTTTAATTACTTCATACCAATAGTTGTCAGGTTGGTTTCCATTTTGTGACTGATATTCTGCTAAACTTTTTCCGTCAATGGACTGTTTCGCTCTTCTTCCATCGGTAGAGATTTCATTCATCCTGTTTTCTGACATTGCTTTAGAGGCAAGTATTCTTCTTTTCCTTTTTATTCTTTTACTATTGGCAACATCATCTTCCGTTAGAGTTTGGGTCCCAATCTCGTTTACATTAAAATTGGATGTACCTACCCGATTTGTGTTGTACTCAATATCCCTAATAGAACTGTCGAGAAGTTCAGTTTGATATTTCGGACGATGTGCCTTTTTGGAACAGAAGCGATCAACCCCAGTTCTTTGCGTCACTTCGGGCAAATCTAGATCTTCTTCTGGTATAGGACTGCATGTACGTCGTTTTAGCTCCTCAAATTTACTACCAGTATTGCTTCTACGAAGCCGATGGCGGGGAGGCTTAGGAGTGGTCGTCGAATTTGACCCTCTCTCAATTATGTCTTCATTATTTAAAATATTGTTCTTTGTGTGCCCTGTTTCTGTCGTTTGAGCGCTTACAGTGCTTGATTTTGATATGGTGACGTCATACGGTCGATAAAGGTTATTCTTCCGGTTCATTTCGGTGTCAGACAGAGACCTCTTAATGTTCCCTCCAATTGTGTTTTGACGACGATCATTTTTTAAATGGGTTCTTTGAAAAGATGTCGATCGATTGATATTTTCATTCCGATGGGTTAGTTTTATTGGAGGAGTGTTCACAACATTCGAAGTATTCCCGAAATCTTGACTCTGCCTGAAATCTGTTGACTGCATCGAGTTTGATCTACCAAGATTTCCATTTTTCGACCAAACATTTGTCTCTCTGTTGCCATCGTATTTCGATTTTGTCGTAGCATTACTATTGCATGTGTCTTTGTCCGATCTTTTTGTTGCAAAGCAAATTAAAGCTGCGGCGGAGATAAAGATAATCCCAAATATTATTCCAACAGCAATGCCAGAGAGACCCGAACCATTCTCGTCGTCCGAAGAACCTTCTATGGGAATGTTTATCAAACTTAAGGTAAAATATTCCGGGTGTTTGACAAAGTTGAATCGAATAATATTTTCAAATCTAGTAACAATTTCTAGATAGAAGATGTAAGTATGGTTGAAATGAAGCTCTGGATTGTGAATGCCATGCCTGGTGGAATTATCTCCGAGAATATAAATGACATTTTGTGTGATGTCAGTTTTATCCATTATAAGAATAACAGTTCCAGTTGGCTCGTTTTCCTTTTCCGGAATTTTCGCCTCTGTAAGACTAACATCATCAGCATAAACTCTTGCCAAATAAAAGTGTTTTTCATTCACGATATTAGGAAACAGCTTCAATGTGAGTTGCTGATTGCTATACGATATAATAGGCACAGCTGGTTTTAAAGGTCTAGCCGGAAGTGTAAAGGACGTTTTGTTGACACTGGGGCCGTAGCCTGCACCAGATCGAGCCTGGATCCGGAAGTGGTAGTATTCCCCGGAATCCAAGTCCGTGATATTAACCTGACTGAGGGTGGAGTGAGATCCGTAAATCACGACCCTCTCCAATTCGTCGGTTCTTATATGATAGGAAAGCTGGAAAGAATTTAAAGTCTTGGATAAATGAAGGAAAATGAGAATTACTTCATACTACTAATTCCTACTACAGTTCGTGTATTAAACCTTGTATCCTTGAATTATTCCCGTCGTAAAATTAGGAGAGGTCCATTGCAGTCCTATTGTTGTCTCGTCTTGAAATATCACTGAGAAGTTTTCTGGATTACCAGGTACATCTTCTAAGGTCCTGACTGTTCTAACGCTACTAAAACTCCCCCAGGCGATGCTTGTTCTCGCTTTGACCTGTACAGTGAAATTAACCCCTTTATATTTACATTAAAACTATTTTTATGTATATTACGGTATCTAAACAATACACACATTAATAGATATCTTATTAAATTATCTGGGACCATTGTACCTTGACATGATATGAGGTATAGGCGGAAAGGTCCTTAATGGTCGTGGATGTGACGTCAGTGTCGATTTCTATTTGGTATGATGTCATTTCCTCTTCCACGGACACTCTGTACATGGTAATCAAACCATTTGCATCTATTGGAGGGGCAAAGTCAACGACAATGGCGGTGTTTAGCAGGGGTGTTAACTTGATAATAGTCGGTGGACCTGGAACTATATCAAATTTTATGATCAGGGTAGTTCATGTATCAATAAGTCTTATATGGTATGCATAGAATATCCTTCATTAGATATGATGATGATGATGATGATGATAATTATGATGATGATGATGATGATGATGGTCATCAGTAATAAGAATTTTACCATCCTCCAGTGTTCCGAAAGCTATTGGAGTACTGGGAGGTCCTGGTCCAATGTCATTTTTAATTGTCACAACCGCTGAGTAATGTGTGAATGGCTTTAGACGATCTATTTTAATTAAAGTAAGTTGTGTCTCTAATTTGAATTTATTTGCGGTGTTTGTCTCAGAAAGTGTGCACGTGTAAGAGATGACGTCACTTCCTCGATGCACGCACGCGGGAGTGATCCATTTGATGTGGACGGAAGTCGATGTAATCGACCTAATGGTGACGTTTCCGACAGATTCCGTTGGTTCTTAAAAGAAGGAAAAGGTTTTTCAAATACAACTTTCATCAATTATTTTGAAACTATTTTATTATTCATCAAAACTTATTTAATATCAACCGTGTTTTGGCGTAGTAAAGTTCAGTGCTGCAAATGGTATATAACCATTGGAAGTGTACTGATAGTACTCAATCCGGATGTTGTAGATCCGCCAGTCGTCCCCACCAGGAATCCGAATATGTCTTATATACCTGTAAGAAATTTTGCATAAACCACATAAAATAATTTTTTAAATGTGTACATTTTTCTTTCAATTCCAATCAATAGATATATAAACCGGACTATATACTTGCATTGAGAGGGAGTAGGATGTCCAGTCTATAACAGGACTGGCATAGCAATTTCCGGTCCCTATCATTCCAAAGAAGAGAGCCCCCGACTTCATCAAATACATGTACCTATCGTCCAACTGCCATGTGATGAACAGAGAGCGGTGTTGTGGTTCCAGCCTGACAGACAGGTTTTGTATCATCAGCTCTGAACAATATTACAGAACATCTTTGAACTGTTAAACTTAACATCTCAAAAGGTTGGTGTTGGATATGACATAAATCAAACTTTTAAAAGTTTAAACTTGATATATATCCGGCATGTTTCGCTTAATTTGAATATACTTCAGCAGCATATTTGAGAGTTAATAAAAAGATGAGCGTACTAATTCCAACTGAAACTTAAATTAGTGCTAAATCAACGACGTCATGATCAGGTACCTAGCTCTCCGTTTAAAAGCGTCAATTCATCAGTTGTAGTAATTGTTGTTCCTGCTGAAGACAATTTTGATGTCGTTGATGGCTGTGTTGGTGTCGTCGGCTCAGTTGTCATCATAGCAGGTCGTGTTGATCTGGACTGTGTTGTTAGGTAAGGTGCTGTTGTCGTGTTACCTTGAGTTTTTGCTGTTGTCGTTTTGATTTGTGCTGTTGTAGTTGTTCCTGCAATCTGTGTTGTTGCTGTCAATGGTTGTGTTGTTACTGTGCTAGTTTCTTGTCTTGTTGTTACTGTTGTGTGTTGTTGTGTTGTTAGTGTCTTAGAAGCTGTTATAGTCATTGGGGGTTGTGTTGTCGTCGTTATATATTGTTTTTCTGTTAGTTTTTGTTCTGTTGCTGTTGTTGTTGTCATGAAAGGACTTGGTGTCGTATATAATGTTGCACCCCTTGTGTATGACGATGTTATCTCAGTAGTGAATTCTGAAAAGAATGAAAAAAAATATCATCAGTTACGTAATCTTTCTGTATCGGGGTTGTCTCCGCTCAATTGTCTACAAACATCACTAACCGTTGCATTGAATAATAAATGGGTCTGATATTGGTCCAACCGTGTATTCTGGTAAAATCTCGCCATATTCAGACACCCGGATGTTGACCCGGAAAAAGTACTCGGTCTCATCAGCCAAATTGGATATAACCCAGGAATACTGGTCGGCAGAGTCGTTGTGTTTTATCAGCTCCTTGTGTGTAGACCATTCCATTTCACTGGTTTTCTTGTAATCTATTCTGCAATGAAATTTGATAACATATATGTGTTTGGTACTGTTATGTTTGTTTAAAATGTTTGAAAGATGGATAGTGTCAATATTGTTAATTTTTATTGATAAAAACGAGTAATTTGTACCCAGAAAAATAAAATCTAAATTTTTAGATACGACACTGATGATAATCATTTGTTCGGATTTATTCGGAATAAAACTGTTATATTCTACACACTGGTACGAATCGAGGATTATCCTGCTGTCGAGGTCACTGAAGTCTCCGCGTGTCCATGTGATCGTTGTCGTACCACACTCCTCCCCAGTGAAGACTATTGGAGGCAGAGTCAGGGTAGGCAAGACTGAAAGGAGACAATTGTCACACCCGATGAGTCGAAATGTATTCCACACTATTTAGAGGTACATTACATGAACACAAAAATGTGCTATAGGATGGCTTTTTTCAAAATGTCTTGGCTGGATGTACATTTTTTGGAAGATCTTACCTATGGAACAGGAGAGTCCGGTAAATCCATAAGGACACCCATACCTACAGGCGCCAGTGACGGCATTACACGTGGTGTTGTCAAGACAGTTACAGGGCAGTGAGCAGTTCTCTCCGTATAATCCCTCTGGACAGGCTAAAAAAGACTCCAGTTTCATAAACAGGATGATTCGACATAAATTCGTTCGATGTACATTCGCTGTACAGCAATATAATGACACTCTAGTTATTTCGTGTAAAATATTTGGATCATCCATGAAAATCTATATTTCATAATCATATTTGGATGTAGAGAATAGCTTTGGTTCTCTCTCTCTCTCTCTCTCTCTCTCTCTCTCTCTCTCTCTCTCTCTCTCTCTCTCTCTCTCTCTCTCTCTCTCATCTTATCTTACCCAAAACTGGAGAAGTGAGACACGAACAAATCACTGTAACACTAAATATCCACTGGGAATTCAAAGATTTAGTCATTATAAATATTCGTGTATTTGGTAGTGCGAAGAAACTCATAACAAGTTATCATTGATATGTGACTTTAAATTGGCTTGTGAAAGGGTTTGTTAATTTCCATTCATTTAGGTCACTTAAAATTGAAAGACAAAGAAACCATTCGAATGTGAAGACGAGCAGGATAAAATTACTCTCGGTTTAAAATAACAATTGTAATATGTAACGGTCATTGTCTTATTACTTAGAAAATCGTTTTATTAAACTCACGAAAAATTATTGTTAATTGTCATATTACTAGTAACTAAAATAATTCTATAAAAAAAAAATCTGCATTACTCATCTAATGAAAAATGGTTTATTTTTCTCTTTCCTTTCTATATATCATATTGTGCTGGAGAACGCCATACTGATTATAAGATATGGTCGTTATGCAAGTACTAGTTAAGTGTGCACCAATTCTCCATACGTGTATATAACAGGCACGTAGCATCGTTTATGAAAGGGGGGGGGGGGGGGGGGCAGACTCCTCCCAAAAATCTTCAACCCCCCCCCCCCCCCCCCCCCCCCCCACCGATGCTACTGCCTGTATAACACGTCTGAACAAGAAACAAATAGATGATGCATTCCATTCTAGCTTCTTATAAATAAAGGGAAAATATCTTGATACCATGTTTATTTTTTAATTCAATGTATGGTCACCATAGTCTTGACGTATATTTGATTTTTGCTTTTGTAATTTAGTGAGTAATTAAGGGTAAAACTCTAACATAACCCCCAAAAATGTGATTATTAATTTTTCATTTGTGTACCTGTTACGTTATTCGAATTCGGAATTTTATTATTTGTTCGTCGTTGGTTTCATCACATTCACAGCGTTCACAATTTCCTCTAAAAAATCGAGCGAGAAACTCAGAAAGACTGTTTTTCTTCAATTTTGTGTGCTGGTGATGCGTTAACAGATTGGTAAGTTTTGAGGTCTATGAAATCTGAAGTCACATTTAGTAATCTCTACGTATAAAAACATTTCATCGATCAATTTAATAACGCAAAAACGAAACATTATAATTCAATGTAGTTTATCTAGTTTCACTTTTGTCAAACATCCTAAAAAATGAAATAAAAAAATCATATGAATTATAACTTTCCCTTTGGTCAAGATAAGTACCTTGATTATTGATTTTACTTTTCAATTTGATTGTTACTGGTTTGGAATTCGATAGAAATTATAGTCTTTGATCAACATGATCAATATCTCTATATAGACTTTAAAATCTTACCCCTATTTTATTTGTCTCGGTAACTAAGTGTGGCGGATAACTAGAATAACTTAAATGCTCTGTATGTACCATTGTTATTAAAAGAAAAATAACACCAAAATGCCCATTATATTTACTAAAATGCTACAGGCTAGTTTTAATTATTAACCAAATTTGAATACAGGTATTCTCTGTGCCCAAGATTTTTTGACCTAATTTTACTTTAATATATATCTCTAAGGAATATAAACTTGATAATTTTGATTCTAAAGCTTTGCAGTTTTTCTAGCAAGCATCTGTAGTAAAATGATTTATGATTGGAAAAAATTGGTGTAATAATATGTTTTACAGTGCGGCCATTGAGGCAAGTGTAGCATAAATTTGAATTAAATACACACAGGTACATATGCTTCATAATGATGAACTATAGCGTGGTTCACCAAATGGATGCATCAACGTGATAAAATAAATTAATTAAAAAATTCAATATCTTACACTCCAGTATACATGTTAAGTATTTTACGCTACAGTATACATGTATAAACATTTATATTTTATGGTGTGGCCCTTTGGAGGGCAAAGTCAATAACACTATCATAATTTCACTCTCAGATTAATTGGAAATGTGCACGGTTGGATCCGCCTATTTATTTGTTCATTACGCTAAAGATTGGATACTCAATCTAGACATTGTGACGTCATGTTAGTAGAGCAGACATCACTTGACAATTTCTGTCAAAGTAACAATGCTCCAAACAATTTGCCGAAAAATAGATTAAAACAACAAGTTGCAAACCATTTTTTTAAAATTAGCAGAATGTTTTATTTATCTTTTTAATGCATGACATTATTAATATACATTGTACATGTTCTCGCAAGAACATGACATTGTTGGCCATATGCAGTTAACACGGAATTGTGGATACTATTCTAATGACAGAAAACTCAGTACGTCAAAGGGAGTAGTAATTTGAATTTTCTCTTCACCCAGGCATCGTTGTTGGATCTTGCAGTGCTTGCCGGCACTTTGTGCCTGTGAGCTGCACTCAGTGTTAACCTGGCATAAAATTGTAGAAAACTCATTTGACTATTGGTCTTATTTTGCATTGCATGAAGTTTCATGGAAAAAAGGGAGATATTCTGAACATTTGTGTATTGAGTGAATTTATGTTGCTTTGTGAAAAAATCATAATAAGAGCACATAATTATAATTATTGAATACGTAATGTTTTCCATAAGTTACATAATTACTTTTGTATATCGAATCTTTAACATATATTGCAGATGATGACATCTACCCACACTTCAGATGAGAAAATATCCTCTATTGTGGAGGGATATAGGAGTCCATATGAAAGCCAGACAGAATGGGAACTGAGACGAGATTTCATGATAGCCAACTACAGAAGAGTAAACATGGAATCTCTGGTATGCCTTGCTAACTGTTACTTGAATGTGGAGATGTATGGATGCAGGTATCCTGCATTAGTTATGGGACAGATCAGAGAAATGAGCAGTAATCTAGACACCCAGAGATTAAATCCATGTACCAGTAAAACAGAAAATCTGCCAAAGAGAATGAAGGGGATGGAGACCGTTCAGTTTGTGAGGCAGTCAGACACAGAAAAAGCAAAAGATCAGAAGGAAACATCCTTTTCTACAAGTGTGTCCAGTGCTGATAAACAATCTACTGTCTCTAAACACTCACAAGAAGCAGCTAAGAAGACTACCCCAAAACCAAACTTTCACTTTGTAAAAGCCAGTTCAGATTTTCATAGTACAGATGTAGCCACTGAAAGTATCAAACAGAAATTAATGAAAGAAGAATTCATGGCAAGTTGTCAACCACAGCCTGTTGTTAATCATTTGTCAGCTCAGAACCCGAACCAGAAATCTGGATTAGGTTTTACAAAGAAAGAAAAAATAACAGATGCTGTTGGTCCTGAAATGCCAGCAAACTCATTCATAAATGAAATAGACAATCAGTTTCATGCATTTTCTAATCATTATGCCACATATAAAAAAAAACATTTACAGAGATCTCCCATAGACATTTTTCATATGGTTGCCATGAAAACCAGAATGAAGATAGATACTCAGTTCAATGATGTATCAGTAAAAGGGCAGAATAAATTCACTTGTACTGTTGTCATTGACAATGTGGACATAGCAACAGCTGAGGATTCAAATAAGAAAGGGGCCAAAAATAAAGCTTTTGAAATCGGCCAGGAGAAATTGTCAAGAAAATATATCAAAGTAGTGAGAGTCAATCCCGAAAAGCAGGAACTTCAGGCCTTTGATGAAGAACCGAAAAATGATCCTGGCTTCATAAAGACAGAAGTTGATGAGGTACCAGCCTCCAAAACCAAGCCTCTCAAGAGGAAGGAAAGTGAGTTACATGGCGATCTAACCAGATTTATCATCTTTGAGACAGCAAATACAACTCAGACTGCCATATCTGTTCTTAAAACTAGTGCTGATATGAATCACGCTGCTTTAGAGTACGATTTTCATCCTGATATGTCGGGTACGCGGTGCAGAGTCCTTTTAGATGGACACAATTTGGTAGAGTATATGGGGACTACAAAAGCCTCATCAAAATCAGTGGCATCAGAAAAGGCCCTAGAGAGATTGAAACAGATCTGCTGGACAATCAAGATCAAACAGGCTGTTGATGCCAGCGAGTCAGAAGTTAGCAGAGATAAAGTCATGGGGGAAATTCAAAATCAGGTACATATTTATTCTATAAAGTCAAAAAATATTTAAAAATCATACAGACAATAGCATATTCATATAATTTTGAACACCTGTTGCATGGATATAACATGATTGGAAGTTTTAAAAGCAGGTAATAGATCATACCTTTCTTTTACGCTAGGTGTCAACAATATCGGATGATAATATAGGCAGCCGACTGTTAAAAAAGATGGGATGGACAGGGGGAGGAGTAGGAGCAAGAGGAAACAAAGGATTAGCTGAACCAGTTGCCGTGACGATGACCAATCATGTCCTTTTGAACAGAGAGGGACTGGGATTACATGGTGACCATGCCAAGGCTATGGTGGACTTCAAAAAGAAAATCACGGAAGTGATTGACAATTATGCAAAGTCTGAAAAACAAGAGGATCTGGCCTTTTCTCCAGAATTTAGCAAAGAAGAGAGGGCCTTCATTCATCAGTATTCTCAAAAGCTTGGACTAAAAACCCAAAGTAGGGGCACGGGAAGTGAAAGGTACCTTACCATAGCTCGTAAGAGAAGTGTGTCCCAGCTGTTCGATCATATCATGGAAGAAGGAGGTGCCACACACAAGTACGAACTCATTCCGCCATTGTATGACTCATAAAGAGGATCCATCAAGCTCAGTGATACCTCACAAACTGCTTCAGGATATACACAACTAGTACTTTTAATTTCTTTGTGCAAGAATTCGTTCATTTTCTAGATTTGGTGATTTAGATTGTACTTACTTTTCACTGAAAATGGTGTGTCCTGACTTTTGTTAAACATGCCTTTGTCATGTAGTTGGACATTTTTTTTCCACATAATGTTTTGTGAGAGAAGTAAATTCATGTTCATGTATCTATAAATTGTTATGAATATTACAGGGTTTCCAAACTTTGAATCTTTGTTTTGACATGAGACATTGTTTAGTGTTGTGTTTAAATCACTATGTATTTTAGAGAGTAATTTTTAGGTTTAAATAATACTATTTCTTTTAAGTGTCCTATGCAATCCAATAACCATTACAAAAATCAACACAAAATTAAGGGAAGGGAAATGAGTTATATACATGTCTATGTATTGATTTATATATTAAAAGTTCATTCATGTCTTATCCATCTATAACCCCCCCCCCCCCCCCACCCAACCCCCCACCCCCCTTTCCCATTACACATGCACGCTTGTATTTCTTTTATGTGCATTGTATTTTGAAATACAGGAATCTGCAGCTCTGTTTTGTTCATATTCATCTATGCATCTTTGATCAGTTCAGAGGTTTTTGTTGATGTATTGAAGAACTGCTCATGAAAATGTTATTGAATTCTCTTGCAATTTAAGAAAAAATTGTACATATAACATGATGGTTTTTTGTTTACCTTATAAGTTATCTACCTATTGGCAGAGAACAAAGTGTCCATCTAATTCATTTGATAGTACACTGTAATCTGGTAGCTAACTTTTCCAGTCAGTCTATGCATGTTATTTTTTCACCTGTATTATGGATGACTCTAAACGATTTCATTGTTTTATAATATTTTTGAAAAATCTGTAGTTTTTCGTAGAATGCACTGTCTCTCAGATGGATAATTTGCATATAGAAGTACCAGTAGTTTTGTTTTAAAATGTAGAATTTTGATTTGTTTGTAAGAAATACATTTATATATATATTGAGTGAGTATTACATATTTGTTGTTTTTTTGTCTGAATTATTTTATTTATAATAATAATTCATTTGAAGGCAGTTTTAAAATTTTCAAGGAACATGTATGCACCAAAAATTGATTGAAACTGGTTCGATCGTAATTTGGTCAAACCAGAAGCTGTTCGTAATTCAGTTTAACCAGTAGCTGATCGTAATTTGGTTTAACCAGTAGCTGATCGTAATTCGGTTTATTCAGTAGCTGATTGTATTTCTGTTTAACCATTAGCTGATTGTAATTTAGTTGAACCTTTAGCTGATTGTAATTCAGTTAAACCAGTAGCTGATTGCAATTAGGTTGAACCAGTAGCTGATCTCTTAATCCAGTGTAACTAGTAGCTGATTTAACCAGTAGTTGATCGTACTTCAGTTTAACTAGTATCTGATCGTAAATCAGTTTAACCAGTAGCTGATTGTAATTCAGTTTAATCAGTAGCTGATCGTAATTTGGGTTAACCAGTAGCTTATCGCATAATCAATTTTAACTAGTAGCTGATTGTATTTCGGTTTAATCAGTAGCTGATCATAATTCTGTTTAACCAGTAGCTGATTGTGATTTGGTTTAACCAGTAGCTGATTATAATTCGGTTTAACCAGTAGCTGATTGCAATTTGGTTGAACCTTAGCTGATCGCATGATCCCATTTAACTTGTAGCTGATTTAACGAGTAGCTGATCATAATTCGGTTTAACCAGTAGCTGATCATTACTCAGTTTAATCAGTAGCTGATCATAATTTGGTTTAATCAGTAGCTGATCATGATTCGGTTTAACCAGTAGCTGATCTTTATTCAGTATATCCAGTAGCTGATTGTAATTCGGTTTAATCAGAAGCTGATCCTAATTTGGTTTAATCAATAGCTGACCATGATTCAGTTTGACCAGTAGCTTATCGCATAATTCGGTTTAACTAGTAGCTGATCAGAATTTTAGTTTAACCAGTAGCTGATTGTAAATCAGTTTGACCAGTAGCTGATTGTAATTTAGTTTAATCAGTAGCTGATCGTAATTTTGGTTAACCAATAGCTTATCAATTTTAACTAGTTGCTGATTAACCCATTGCTGATTGTGTTTCGGTTTAATCAGTAGCTGATTGTATTTCTGTTTAACCAGTAGCTTTTCGCATAATCCGGTTTAACTAGACTTGAGTAGCTGATCAGAATTTCAGTTTAACCAGTAGCTGATTGTAATTCGGTTTAATCAGTAGTTGATTGTAATTCGGTTTAACCAGTAGCTGATTGCAATTTGATTAAACTTAGCTGATCGCATGATCCCATTTAACAAGTAGCTGATTTAACCAGTAGCTGATCATAATTCGATTTAACCAGTAGCTGATCAGAATTCGGTTTAATCAGAAGCTGATCTTTATTCAGTATATCGAGTAGCTGATTGTAATTTGGTTTAATCAGAAGCTGATCATAATTCGGTTTAATCAATAGCTGATCGTGATTCGGTATGACCAGTAGCTTATCGCATAATTCGGTTTAATAAGTAGCTGATCAGAATCTCATTTTAACCAGTAACTGATCGTAATTCACTTTAACCAATTTAGAATAGTAGCTGATTTACCAAAAACGGTTTAATTAGCAGCTGATCGTCATTTGTTTTAATCATGAGCTGATCGTTTTTCGGTTAAACCAGTAGCTGATCGTAATTCGGTTTAACCAGTAGCTGATTGTAATTCGATTTAATCTCGTTATTCGGTTTAATCAGTAGCTGATAGCGTAATCCGGTTTAATAAGTACATGTAGCTGATCGTCATTAGGTTTAACCAGTAGCTGAATGAACACAATCGAATATCTATAAAAATAGAGGATAAAGTAGTCAGGGGATGTAAGTATAGAATTATGAAGTTCATCCAGTAGACGCACAGAGCTGTAAGGTCAGATTGAGAATCGGAAATTATCATTCATTCGGGATATCGAGGACACTGACTTTAATTAGTAGTTAAAACGAACAGTACTGAATGAAGGAAAATGTTTTATTAATATCAGTAGATTATAATATCCATATATCTTATTTGAATTAGATGTTGCAATCAGCGCAAGCATGTTACGTATTTATCCGCAACCATGATGCCCGTATGAAACCAAAACAATCTTTTCTTGTATATATACGACCATGTTTTAGGAAGGGGAGAAGATAATGATGCTGTAAATATAAATTTGTCCTATCTTGTGGGCCCAATTTGTGACTAAAAAGCAATATTGTTGAATTTTTAATCATATTTAATCAAAATATAAAAGAAAGGCACGGCAAAACGAAACGAAAACGCAATGAGTTGAGGTATTCTCAAAGTGAACACTTCAAACGAAAGACTTTGTTATTTTGCTGTAATTATGAACAGAAATCGATCTTGAATCACGACACAGCTCGCGTTCGAAAATTCAAATGCGTGGTCTGTTGCTATTTCTGGACTAATATAGAGACCAGAAAGTCCATCACCTACGCAGAAGACCTATAATTAGAGGAATCATGTATCATTAATGTTCCCGGGAACCACTTTGACCTTGTTTTGTTAGAGCTTTGAAAGATATAGATTCCGTGATGAAAGTCGTTTCTATTTCTTATGGTTAAATAATGCATGAATAGATGTAAAGATGTGTATTGGTTTGCGACGCAAACAAGAAATAATCAAAGCAATATCTAGCAATATCTACATGTACTTCGTTTTAGTATCATAGCTTCATTAGATTGATTTCATGATTGTTTGTCATACCGTTATACCAGTACATGTATTTAACAATATTTTTTCTTATAAAAATGGTTTCATTCAAGTTACACTTTTCTGAGAATATACAAAAATATTGAATTGATTAAAACATAAAGATACTGAGTATACATCTTAGATATATATATATATATATATATATATATATATATATATATATATATATATATATATATATATATATATATATATAAAATTCCCCAAGATGTAATGAAATATAATAGCCTAAGCTAATGTTCCTGGAAGTATACACTCTAATATAAGTAATTGGATGATATGACTGTAGTTTATAGTTACGTCCACCTATTGCAGTAAAATGGAGGAGGAAGGAGAGACAGGATATTCGATCTTCGGGGACATAAAAAAGAATTCAGGTCAATCGTATATTTCTATGTACCGGAATCGACATATGGTGATCTATTGGTATGTCTGAGAGAGAGAGAGAGAGAGAGAGAGAGAGAGAGAGAGAGAGAGAGAGAGAGAGAGAGAGAGAGAGAGAGAGAGAGAGAGGGGGGGGGGGGTATTATTATAGATATAAAAAGCACAGGCACCTGAGACAAAAACCTGATGTAAAATTATTACAATCCAGTCCAATTATCATGACTTCATTGAAGGCTGTAAGTTTATATACAGAATTCAGATCAAGAAATCGGAAGGGTTTTTTCTTCTGCTTTCTAGTACTGTACGTATTTTTCTCATTGCTTTCCTGTAAAGCGTGATTCAGGACTTGGTATCTGCGCTATGGCTACAGACGTGCGGTATGCTTTGGCAGGCGTGACAAGAAGGGCGTACACATCTGCTATACATAAAACTTTCCCATTACCCCACAAAATACGAGCACTCACAGGCGCGCTCAGTAGGGCTGTAATACGTTTTGTTGGCCAAGGTCTAAGCTGTTTATTGTGGCGTTTTTGTTTTCTCACATCTTATCCAAAAAGTGTAAACCAATAATTAATTCAGCTTGATTAAGTCTTGATTTTTATAATATAGGCTCTTTTATTCATTACAATTTAAACAATTTTGCATATTGATTTAAACTTTTATCGCCTTGCCAAATCATCATTTTACCTTTAAACTCCTATTTCCTATGAAGTAAAATAATACAATTAATTTTTTTCTAAATCCCAATTCTATCCACGCATCATCTTGCATTGTGTGATTTGTTCATTCATTTCAAAAATCAACCGCGTTAATCTGTAAATTGAATTTAACCATTGGCTCGGTCAATTTGTTTTGCATGAATTGACATCATTTTTCGAGATAATCGTGATTAAATAATAATACAGTCCGTTTCGATCGATCGAAAATTCTCCTTCTATAGAAGAAATTCCACATTAATTGGCGCGGAGTTTATTGCCTTTCATAACCCCTCGGGATTGTACACACAAAGCTGTTCTATATATACAGCTGCAGCAACTTGACTTTCGGAATGAATTGACGGAATCTGTGTATTTGCCAATAGATATACAGTAGAGCCTACAACAAGAGCTCCCACAACTTCTCGTGCCTAATGTAATGTTTATTGTGCCTACATGTAGCAGCAGGGATGTAAACTATCAGCTACAGTGATTTCGAAAAAAGGTACTCACATTATGGTTTGGACCTAAGGATTTAAGCTTAGGAGAATTGTACGTTGACTTATGCGTTTTTGTATGATAAATCTACCATGGGGAAGAAAAACAGCAAATTAAAACAGGAGGAGGTTGAGGACCTAAAGAAACGAACATACTGTGAGTATATCACAATTTCTCTATTATCTAAAAAGCGCGTATATCAAACACATGTATCTGCTTTCCGTTTTGCCCTCGTCCATCACTGATCAATGGAGATGAATTTCCTGCATAAAGCAACAGCGTGTGCGACTGGGATTCCCTTGTAATAGAAAATCAAATGCATCTCTGCTCCTGTTGGTGCCAGAATATCGATTCTCAGCATTTATTAGATATCTGTTGATACTGGATTTTCCCTCATTTTGACCTGGGTTTGTTTGCTTCTAAATTTACTTCGCGTGTAAGTCTACTGACTTCAATTCTCATATATTCTCACATATCAATATACACACAGTCTGTAAAGTAGATCATTTGAACTGTTGGTAACATGTAAAAACAAAACATGATGTGTACATCTACCTGGTATGCTGCATATTTTATTAAATATTCTGTCTTTAAAAGTTGTTACACGGCCCAGCAGAAATTAATTAATAGATATCAATCGGCATTACCCCCTGTGTAAATAATTGAGAGAGCAGCGACTGACGCATGGCGGGAGATTGCGTGACGTTACGTGACGTTGTATCATGGCTACCGTGGTCAAGAACCCGCCATGAACTCGGCGGAATTGTGCTTCTTAGACTGCTAGCACAACACAGGATGCTAATGCTGGTCAGGCAACAGATGATGAATGTAGAGCATGCAAACTGATGGAATGCGCGTGCAGGCATGTTGTTAATTCGTCAAACTTTGTCGTCTGCCAAACCAATAATGCCGACCTCTTTGGAGCCACGTATGGCGATTACCAACAGTGCATTCCCTAGCAGAGCAAGATCTGATCTATTTTGAACTGTTTAATTGAATTAAACCGGTTTTCTCAGCACAGACAAAACAATATGCATCTTTTATTTCGCCGAGTCATCACTTAAAGAAAGTACAAAATATCACGAGATGATTGAGGAAAAACAGTCCATAAAGATCTCTACGTTCTACTCTTGCAGTTCTATTCTTTGGAACATGTCTGTCCGTCTGTCTCTGTGTTAGTCCGTCCTTCAATATTTTAGTGAATAACAAGGCAATTCATCGTTATTCTCTTTTTTTTTGGAAATTCTATACTGCATTGACAAACTCAAGTAACGATATTTTCATATTTTACAATGCTTTTAATAACAAGGTTCCCCATCAAATCGTACGTTACTAATATCAGACGTTCGTTATTCAACGTACATGTATTCTTCGAGACACTGATACACCCCCCCCCCCCCCCTTTTTGAGGGGCATTATATAATATTTTCCTCTATTTATTCCAAGTTTTAGTATACATCCATAAAATTAGAATTATTTCAATAAACAAAATTCAACAAGACAGAAGTCGCATGTTAAGCACGGTGTTTTCAAAACAAGAAAGAAACAAATGTAACTAATTACGCTGCATTTCACATGAGAATTGTTCTTAAGTCTAGCAGTTTCATAATATGACGTTGTATAAAGCTTTTTCTTTCTTTCTTACACATGACCGCATTATATCTGCAAGAATGTTCTCTTCACGATCGATCACTGAAATTACCCCATTGTAACCAGAAACGGTCAGACAGAATAACATCGTTTTAGTAATTCTTTTTTTTTGTGCGCGACTTGGGACTCAATCTACCAAATTATAATGGAGAGAAAACTAATCTGTAACAGCATAGAAGTCGGTGACACTTGATCTTAACCTCGATACAGTTAAAGCAATTACCAAACTTCATAATGTGCTTCCTGATTACGTCATTATTTTCGTGACGCATTAGACGTCTAGCTAGCATCCGTTTGCCTTCTAGTTTTCTGAATAATAAAAAAAAAACAAAAAAAAAAAAACTAGGAATCATTTATCAGCACAGAAAAAAAACGTCTCACCAAACAAAGTGTGCATTATAAAGGCCAAACATATCGACGTACTGGTAAACTGTAATTGTGCAACGTCATTGTATCATATATACATATAGTGTAGAAGAATATTATGTCTTTCTAACTCGCTCTTTAAATCAAGTGAATTAAAATCAATCAATAGCCTTTAAAGATTCACTCGTGAACTGTTTTAGATTAAGCATTTGACTAATATTTTGTGAAGCACGCGCACACGTGTTTTCCCTTAACGTAATCCCGACATACTGCAGCTTGTAAGCGGTCTACGGGGTAATAGATTGGGGTCGCGTGCATCTCTCTCTCTCTCTCTCTCTCTCTCTCTCTCTCTCTCTCTCTCTCTCTCTCTCTCTCTCTCTCTCTCTCTCAGACATACCAATAGATCACCATATGTCGATTCCGGTACATAGAAATATACGATTGACCTGAATTCTTTTTTATGTCCCCGAAGATCGAATATCCTGTCTCTCCTTCCTCCTCCATTTTACTGCAATAGGTGGACGTAACTATAAACTACAGTCATATCATCCAATTACTTATATTAGAGTGTATACTTCCAGGAACATTAGCTTAGGCTATTATATTTCATTACATCTTGGGGAATTTTATATATATATATATATATATATATATATATATATATATATATATATATATATATATATATATATATATATATATATATATATAATTACCAACCATCTGACCATTAAACATAATTATACTTTTATTCGTGGATCCTATCTGTCCTAGAAGTATATTTGATGATGGAATATTGTCCGTTCAAGCATATGATGAAATATATTATATTATATTATATTATATTATATTATATTATATTATATTATATTATATTATATTATATTATATGTATAAGCAAAGCTTAAAAGACTTCATCTCACCATCTCACAAGCTAGAACCATTCTAACAAGAGCTTGGACTTTCTCAGTGGGATGTAACAATCCAGTTTGCTCATCAAAATAAGCTGTCGCTTCTTGTCAAATGTCTGCTTTATTGTGTGAGATTTACGCTGTTTCAATGAAATATACATCCCTGGATAAAGATAATGTCATTGCGTTCAATGTATTCATGTCTATTAACCAATGACTGAACAGTTGACCATGAGTAGACCCCACTTTCATCAAATCGGAGTTTGACACGTACTCCAAAAGTCCAAGCTCTTGTTAAAACGGCTCTAAAGATAACCTACACTTGTCCAAAGAATGGCATTTTTTTCAATCACTCGTCTCCGTCTGACTGCACTTTCTAAAAAAAACCATTCTTTTTATTAGCGAATAAGATTACGAGTCTTTTGAATACCGGTCTGGTATGGAATCTACCCTTCATATTTCAAACAATTAAGTATGATATATCACATCGCCAAACTGAAATAATATACTGATACTTACAAATACAAATTTATCAAACGTTTAAATACAATAACAAATTATGCAAAAAGCAATTATTATATTAAAAATTATATCCGCACAGGACTCTTCACTTCAGAAATGACCCGTCCTACCATACTGTCTGAGTTTTCTGAGAACATACTATTCTTTACTACTGGCTAGGTTTCCTTTTTAGCTGTACTAAGTTGAAGGGTCAATTTAGTATTATGTAGAATTTTCACATTTCCTTTTTTCTCCAGAACCACGAATCAACTTATACTAAATTTTGCATAAGCATTCTTAGGTTAAAGGCGTTCAAAATTTTACAAATAGATTTAAAGAGGGAAATAATTAGGAAATAAAAGCAGTAGAGTAAAGTAATTAAAAACTTCTTCTCCAGAGTTCAGCCTGTAGTATCAGCACAATTACGTACTAGTAATACTCCAGATATATGTTAACATTCAATCTTGTTCAAGCCAAGACCCAACTAATCATTAAATTAAAGATTAAGAGAGGGCTACATAATTGCTGTTTGAGAAAGGCAATATTTTTTATTTTATAAGGCTTTCTTAAAATTAGTTAATTAGTTAGCTAACCCTGTAAACCTTTCTTGCTTAGGTGACTGATATGGCCGATTGGCATCTTGTTACATATACATGTACTATACTGAAGTGAGGTGAACTTCGTCACGTAATAATTGATTACCCTTGTCATGTTGTAAATTTTGAATTTTCTGGGTGGGTGTAAATACAAAATTTACAACATGACATACAACATGACACCCTTCTGTATTCATTTTGAAACATCTACCATACTCGACGCTGAAATTCAATTTTGCTAAAATATCTTTGAAGCCAGCATAAAGTGTTTGACATCAAGTCACAGGCGGAGTTAGATGGATTTTTTTTTTCTTGAATTTTTACAATTTTATAATCGTGAACAGTTACAATAGTGGGTTCTGTATATTCACTACCTTCATAGTCCGCATGGGTCATCAAAGATAGCATTTTGTTGTTTATATTTACATCTGTGTGGTAATAAATTGTGTAATTAATCATAAATAGTGGTTAAAAGTAAGTAAATTATTGTTAATGTAAATCAGTACGTTATGTAAGAGAAACAACCGAGTCAATTTAAGTCTCACTGACATCATCATGATTATTTCGTGCAGTCCGTGATTTTTCTTAGGTTGCTGAAAGTTTTTTCGACCAATCGATCGTGTGGATTTCAGCCCTGTCAGTTTCTACAGCGCTGTGAATTA
This sequence comes from Magallana nippona, assembly GCA_033439105.1. Lineage (NCBI taxonomy): Eukaryota > Metazoa > Mollusca > Bivalvia > Ostreida > Ostreidae > Magallana > Magallana nippona. The sequence goes on along the minus strand of CM065918.1, from coordinate 46,271,591 downwards.
CAATCGGTTTGCTTAAGAATTTTAAGAGAAAATACAGTGAATGTAAATACAGATGATTGAAAGCAGGCTGTCTGGCCAAAAATATGATAGTTCGGGTCTGTAGGATTCCTTTTATGTTTCAAATATTAACTTTAACAAGAAGTACAAATATACCGGTATATAGGTGAACGACATATCCAATGATAAGTTAAATATAACATAGTTTATTAACAAAATGAATGGGCTGAAACGTGCATCAAGAATTACGAAACCTAAACCTCAATAAAAAGATGTTATGTAAGTTTTAATACACATTGTCGCGTGATGTATGTATGTATGCTAGCTATTTTTTAATATACAATATATATTGATACACCATGTTTATAATTTTATATTTACTGTCTATAATAGTTTTTATATCATTTCTTACAGTTACGGAAAAAGAAATTCAAAATTGGTAAGTTTTCAAAATTGCATTGTTTAAATTTTCAAATCCAGTAAAATACTATTGAAGCTAGCTGCCAAAAAGGTCACATCTTTGACAAATGAGACGTATGTATTTTTATGAGCAAAGTGGATTTTTATTTGTATCACAGTGTATATACTATATGAACGCTATTCAATCACCATTACCACTGTGCTTTTTGAACATAGATCTTCTCAGGAATCAGATAATGTTTTGGTTAAAATGTTAAATTGGGATAGAACATGCTTTGTTGGCAGAGTTCCGTTGATTACAAATGAAGACAATACATGTTGCAAGGTTCCAGTTCCAGTAGCCTGCAAACGTATACGAAATTAATAAAGAAATTAGTTAAAACCTTTTCGAATCATTAGACCATCTGGAGTATTATGTGTATATATATATATATATATATATATATATATATATATATATATATATATATATATATATATTTGAAGTAATGTTTAGATACTCATTTTCATGAATATATCATCTTGATCACTAAAACCCGCTTGGTTCTTGTTTTACATTTAATTTCCTCTTTTTCTTGCGTCATAGAGCACACACATATTGTTCCTTTTGACAATACAAGTAATCTAAATATTTGTTTCAGGTACAAAGGTTTCATGAAGGATTGTCCAGATGGGAAACTAACATTAGAGGTAAGTATTGTGGTAGATAAAGGTTAACGCCAAATCATCAAAGTCAGACAGAAGAAGAAGGCTGTTCACTGCCTAAACACACAGGCGATAAAACGCTCTCAACGAATGTTATCACCGATAACACAATACTAGCAACATTCGGTTTTAATCATGTAAAGAAACATTGTTATTTTCTATTAATCTACCAGAAAACTGCAGAGTAAAAGCAACATATATTGGGTTTTTGAATGATTTGCGGATCTATGGAGGATATATATATATTTACGTATACAGTTCATGTATTCATCGATTTGTGAAATATGCATATATACTATACTTTTAGTAAAATGATCATAGATTTATAAAATATGTATACCTAAGGGATCTGTGAAGGTTTCTAGAAATTTTGCATATTAAAAAATATTGAAAACTAGATTTTATAATATCCAATTTATCCAAACTTCCGAAGACTTATTGATACAAAACACCACAAACTCGATCTTGACTTTTTTGGATGCGCCAACCATTTTGTCATCAATTTGTATAGACAACAACGATGAGCTGGACAAAATATTGGGATTTCTGGCTAACCAAATGACGAAAACAAAAACTTCGAAACATTAGTTTACTTAGTACATAAGATACCACCATTCAAATCCAAATGGACTGTCTACTCACAGTAAACTGTAAAAGGGGTTAATTAACAGGTTATATTTACATTTGCAACTGTCTTTGTCTGTGATAACAATATGAATCAAGTTTGAAGCATATAGCCCAATAATTTCATAAAAGATGAGCGACACAAAATGGGCGTGACTTATAGTTTAACCGAAAAACGGCATTGACTGCGCCGCTTAGTAATACATAGCATGTGCTACGTGGAAAAAATAGTACTTTAAAATGTTGTTTTAAAGTGTAGAAATGGGAAATAATATAAATATAAGTAATAAGGAATCATTCTTTCAATATTATGAGTTGATAATTTCGGTCGGAGCGTGGTCAAATCTATCAAAAAGCCCTTCGGGCTTTATTGGATTTGACCACGCCCCGACCAAAATGATCACATCATAATACTCAAAGAATGATTCCTTATTACTTAAATAGTGTGACAGATAAACGGACAAACCTATTCCTGAACTTTTTAGAATCATATCTTAAATTCAAAATTTCGTTTGCCAGGAAATGGACGTTGCTGATTTGTTTAAATAACTATATAAGAAATTATACTAAATTTGCAAAATCTTTTATCTTTGGGCATTGGTTATAGATTTTTTTTTTCATTCGATTTCATTGTATGTATATAACAAAATGATATTTTTAACTTGAAAAAATGTTTTGAATTAGACTTTTCGTCCTTACATCATGTTCATGCATATTTATTGCAAGTGTTGAAATTAACAACCTAATTTTTTTCCACTTACCATTTAACATTGTTATGGAAAAAGCTAAATGAAAAATAAAAAGCCCTGTCCACGAATAATAAGCTGAACTGATGTTATTGTACTTAGTCCCTGTACCAAAATGAACTTAATTCTGTCCAGACGCCCCAATCGTATTTCAAAGTTTTGGATCTAAAACCTTTTAAAGCGTTTTTGAATTATACTCAATAAAATTTCTATAATCTTGGAAATCCCACGAGAGCATTGTTCCATGATTACCAATTACGCTCCGGAGAAATTGGACCGGTGTGACAGTTGATAGGCGAATCCCCAATAAACCAATTTTATAACAATCTTCATAACAGTACACGTATATTGCAAATATGTCATAAGCAATTGATCTCCTTATCACGGGTCGGCAGCTTCTCCTGTCTGGAGAAGCCACGTGCGCTATGTCAGCTTCACTGCTGGCATATCTCGGCATAAACTTCAGATGTCTGACACAGGAAGATAGAATGGACAGAAGTATAGCAATTCTGCTCCAAAAATGACATTTACTGTTTATGCAGACTTTTGTAGTTTAGTTAAAACAATTGGTTTAACTTGGGTATAAATGTTGATTTAACCCATTTTTGCTGCTTTTGTTCTGTTTGTAAGGACACCAACAAGGCATCAGACGCTGAAAATATGTTTACCTTTCGATCAAAATTCTCTTTATTTTAAAAGCAAACTTTTTCTCAAGAGATGGAATTTCAGTCTTTTGATCATTCTCTTGTATACAACAATTTTAACAAAGAACAAAGTAGGGAAACACAAGCATTGCTTATGAATTCTGTTACTTTTTTCCAACATCGTTTCAAAAGAAGCAGACCTCAAAGACAAAGCTGTGTTTTCATGTCCTCCATAACACATCTTTCTGGTGGTTTTTGAGATAATTGTTCAACATATGGTCGAATTTCTTCTCTACCAAGGAATAAGAATTAACAAAATAAGTTAAGGCAACCCCTGTATCTCAGTTAAATGTTAAATCAAAATACCATAAATTTATACAATTTTAACTTGTTTTTTCAACAGGTTCATGTTATTAAGTATTGTTGTAATATCTTAAAAATCTTTAGCAGGTTGGTAACCTATATTAATAGAAAACTTGTAGAAGCTGAAACAATTTGATGACGAAATTCATGGTTCTTTTCTTTTTCAGGGATTCACCAAGATATACAAACAGTTCTTTCCCTTTGGAGATCCCAGTAAATTTGCATCCTTTGTGTTCAATGTATTCGATGAGAATAGAGATGGATATATAGAGTTCCACGAATTTTTAACGGCCTTATCTGTAACATCCAGGGGAAGTGTACAGGAGAAACTTAAATGTAAGTATAATCGCCAATAAAAGTCACAAACATTCTTATAAAAATCTGCGAACCGTTCTAGACTGTATATTATCCGGCCTTGAACATAATTTAGCGTTTAGTCATAGGTCAAAGTCCATGACATAAAAATTTGTCAATGTCATAATCATAAATTCATGTAATTATGCAAAATTAAAAGTGAACTCTATACCATTTGAAGATTACATTTACTACTTTAGTTAAATCGCACTTTTGTTTTTCTTTTGGACTTAAATCAGAATCTGCAAAGATACTTATACCAATTTTATTAATTTATATATTACAATAAAAATGAGGAAAAAATTCTTCATAACTGAGAAATATTTCATAGTGTACAAGTTTTCTCAACTATGTTCATGCATTTGCAATTCTACAAATCTAAATGACATTACATATACGACCACATTTCCTAATAATGCAATAAACTTACATGTAGCTGCGAATCATGTATGTTGAGCTGATAGATATGACAGTATACTATACATGTAGCCCATACATAAGACTGATTTTTAGGTGACTGATTATATATCTTAAAGAATTATTCTTTGAGTATTATGAGGTGATCATTTTGGTTGGGGCGTGATCAAATCCATAAAAGCCTGAAGGACTTAATGATAGAATTGAAATGTGTTGAAATGTATGTTATCACAGAGAAAGACAATGGGAAATGTAATTATTTAACTATGAACACCACTAGATACATGGCGGTACCGGACAAGTATATACTTCAGCCATTAAATACACTTACTCGCAAGTTTATTTGGTCCACTTTGGTATGTATATTTATGACGGCTGATGAATTGATCACTGGCATTTGCCGAAAAATAAAACAGATCTTTGGTTACATCCGAATGAAATTGCCATTCGCTATTTCCTGACGGTTTGTCTGACATATGATGAGACAGTGATGTTTCTTCATCACCGTAGATTACCATCACGTTGGCTGCTCTGGTACTCATCCGTCTCTCCCCACAAATTCTGCATTATGACCGTTTGTCAGATTTTTCGCTTCTGGGCAGTTAAATTGACACTCTGTCCGGCATCGTGTCTTGGGCGTTGGTGATGTGCAGAGAGGCTGTTAAAAATGATGTTATTTTTATTTCGAAGCCTATGGCGCTCACTATGCCTAAGCTTTTTAGGTTGCTTTCTGCAGCTTTATTCTATCAAATGATTTGTGGTAATGCCATTAGCAATGAATCTTAATAAAATCAAATAAACAGACTTTGGTATCATATGCAAATGGCGGTTTTAGCCTACGGGAACTTTAAGCGCAATGATTAAATCAAATGTGTATCGAAATGTCTTTTGAAATACTTATTTAGTAAATCAAACCATTGTATAATATTAATTTGGCTTTCAACATCAGATGAATATGTGCTATTCAACCTCCTCCCCTATTTTCACATCGCTCATCATACCAAAGCGGTGCTTCTGCAGGATATTGTAAAAAGACCAAGGCACATTTGGTAGATTTTCGCCTGTATTAGTAGTAATTTCTGAAATACGTTTAAGGCTAATGTCTTTGCAAAATCAATTTACAAACAACTTCTATAAAATGTCAATGCACTCCTGTGTGATATATTTGTTTTTGCATGGAACCTAAAGTGAATACTGAGGGACATATATGACCAACTGTTGCAACAAATCACTCATTCTATTCAAATTTTTTGATGACATATATGGTCTTCAAATTATACATTATACAAACCTTTAAATTAACTACAAAGATTTCAAAATTATTTAAGAAAGGAACGGTTTACTTTAAAGTAGAACTAATGCATCGTATGAGTTAATGCAACATTGTATAACTGAATATTCATCTAGTAAAAAATGAATTAACAAGTCGCACTCTATAGATCTGAACCAGGAGGAACACTTCGATTGAATAGAAATTGAATGCATTAAGACTTATAATTTTGTTTTCTTAAACACACTTTCTTTCCAGTAAAAGTATTACTGGTTACTATCCGGTTCAAAATGGTGTAACCCATTGAATGAATCTTGGATCGAAATATTTAAGTCTGGCAATGTTCTTATTGCACTCACAGGGGAAAAAAAAGCCGATGAACGTATTTTATATGAACGTGCGTAGTCAGGGTGGGAGAAAAACAAAAGCCAGAATGGAAGATTTTGCCAGCAAACCGAATTAACCACCGATTTTTCCGGACACAGACGTTTTAACAGATAATTGGTTGATTCATGCAATGTATAAAAAAGATAGAAACTGACATGATTGTTTTGACATCTACGTCATCCATTTTTGAAACCGACGGAAACAATGGATAAATCAATTAAAAAATATACGTGGATTCTGCACAGAGCACTTTGATAATTAAATATTTATTATCTCTGCTAAATAAGACAATAAGGTCAAGAAAAATAATATTTAGAATATTAAATTAAAACAGTAAGGTTTTATGCAGTAGTTTGCTTGACCAGAAGAAGTAATTTCATGTAAGAAGAATGCAATATCCAATGATATAAATGTTTATGGCCATATGATAAAACAAAAATAATTGACCAATTGATAAATTGATAACATTAATACAATTACACCTGTGTTCCAAGCAAATTAAAAACAAAAATGAAAATTAGATTATAACTTGTCTGGAACCATATAATCAATTCCAAAAATATTCATTCATGTAATAAAAAAACCAAGAAAATAAACCAATGCTTTAAAATTAAAGTACATACTGTAGTCTTCATGAATTGCAAAAAGCGTCTGACCTTAGATTACTCCATGCTATATGTATTTTTCTATTGCGATGAGTTATATCGCATTAATAACTTAAAACCTCTGATCTATGCTAATGCACAGATTTTAAAATGTTCCATTACATTGATCTTGCAATACTGTGTACACTTTTTTGCAATAGTCTTTTGTTATGTCGACGATTTCATCTCATATCAAAACAGCAGTAATTTAACGACGATGAAAAAGAACTCCTCTATAGTACTCATATGTCACATGTAATACATGTACAAAAAAGCATGTATGATCTTTCCAAATTTACTTATTTTATATACCAATGTTGAAATGATCAACTGCATACAACAGTTGTTTTGTTATATAACCAAATGAATTCATCATAGTTGTATAACCTATATACACAGAAATTTAATGATGTATAATGTACTACATTTTTCTTTTTAAACTCAAATAAAAAGTTTATATAATATTATTGATACTTTTAGATACTTCACGATTTTGTTGGATTTTCAAATTTAGTTTTTATAAGGCATTCCATTTATGATCTGTCTTTTTTTCCGTAGGGGCTTTCAAATTGTACGATTTAGACAATGACGGTTACATTACCAGGCAAGAACTATTGGATATCGTGGACGCCATATACAAGATGGTGGTAAGTATTTTTTTAACATGTTTATGCAGTTGGAGAAAGATTGTTTAATATTCTATCTCCATTGTGAAGTAATTATAAGAGATTGGTATTTTTAAGATTTCGTTGTTATAGATGGGTTGTCAAAGGGTTTAATATCATAGTTAATTTTTGTGTGTTATTTGATGCAGGGAAGCATGGTAAATCTCCCAGAAGAAGAGAATACTCCTGAGAAGAGAGTGAACAAAATATTTGACATTATGGATAAGGTAAACATTAACTCATTAATTCATTAACGGCGATTGCTTGATATTATGATTGCTAAATGTTTGTATAACGAATGCTACAGATCAGCTTCATATATAAGACAAAGGGGGATAAGTGATGACTGAATGAGCGAGAGAGTATTATAGTCAAAGTAATTCATCAGATCTTGTTCTGTTTTGTTGAGTTTGCGTTAAAATGTGTATCAGTAAAAAAAAATTGCATCATTTTACTTTTCTCTTCCAGAATCGTGATGATAAACTTACCTTTGAAGAGTTTTTAGAAGGTTCAAAGAAAGACCCAACCATTATCCAAGCCCTAACACTCTACGACATGGCGCAGCCCCAGGGTCAGGGCTGACATCTGATGAGGAACCTGAAACATTCGTGATGCAAGACAACGAATGCAAACCCATTGATATCATTATTCTAATTCCCATATCTTTATTCCAAAACCAGAGCAACCATGTCATTGAAAGTACGAGCATGTGTGATAGGGGTAACCAGAGTAAATATGGCCTTTGTTCCCGCCACTTTATTGTAAACCAAATGAACCAGGACATTGAGACTGCGTGTATGTGTGGAAGGGTAATGTCTATTTATAATCATAATGTGTTAATCAGTGTTCCTATATGTACATACATGTGCATGTGTATACATACATGTATGTTTACCTTGGTCAACCGAATGCACAGTCTGTATATAAATGTACATAGATTTGTAAATTTTGTACATGGTTATATCCAAAGTACACTGTGACGACATATATCAAGATATATTCAAGTGTACTAATCTGTATAGATGTGTACACTGTTTACATAAATATACACAGTAACCGTAAATATAAATGTGGAAAAAGCCTTTGTACGTGTATGCAATGAGTGGTTTTAATGCAAAACATAGTTTTATTCATTTGTAACAGAGAAAGCATGGGAGGTAAAACTTCGTCAGTTTATATCGTTAGTATTTACCCTACCTATCCTTTTCTAAACTTCCTGGAATATTTTTTACGCTGTGAATTTAGTATTTGACCTTGTGCAGTATATAAAATATAATTACTTCTTTTAAAGAATTCTTCGATAAAATGTTTGTCCATGGTGACGTCAAGCTGAATGTAAAAGGAGTCGTAGAATAATTTGGAGTTGAAATTTTATAGAGATTTGTCAAATATATTGTGTTTATAACCAATGTTTTGGTTGATTATCATTATTTTAAATGATTATAATAATTTTTACACGGAAAAGCCAACCTTTATATAATTGAACAAGTAAACACTTTTTTTAATGTAGTAAAACCGTAAAATTATATTTGAAATCGCCTTGAGTATCCTTGTTGTACATTACGAAGCCAACCCTTAGTATGCATTCCATCAGTGCAATGCTAAGAGAGACGGTCAGGTATTGGGATAAATGTACATTAATGGCGGAAGAGTATCCTTGACCAATTTCCAGAGGACCCAGACTAACCCTGATATACCTATTTCGGAATCTAAACCGAAAGGTAAAATGGATTGTTATGTAAAAACGCAATAATTCTCTATTCGCTAGAAACCATGCTTATTATGTTGGTATTTATTTATTGATGTATTGAAAACCATTTACTTTATTTATAATATGATTATTGCAATTGATGTTTCGATTTCATAATATTGAGAATGTTTGTGACATTGAATATAACAATTATTATTATTTTATAAAATAAATCCTTTCCAACTTGTACTCAGAAGTTCAAAGAATTTTTTATTATAAAAATACGCCAGTTCGAGTACTAATATTTGAAGTTTCACTCTGAACCTATCTGGAAAAGAGAGAGAGTGGGGTTTTATGCACCGGTCCGTGGCCATTTATATATTTTATGAATCGGGGCATTACCATGATAGCAGATTTGCAGCCCTTCCAACTTTGAGTTGTATAAACAGGCTTAACTCTTGAAAACAAACACTTGAACAAAAACCTGAATAGTTTCGTAAGTATTATCTCCTTATTGATCGATCGTAAGTTCAGGTAACCTTAACAATCCTCTGGATATTCGTAAATTGGTTGAAGTATAATTCAACGTACAGAGAAAGTACACAGAATAAATACTTTAATGTATAAATCACATTGATGTCGTAAAAAAGATACTATGTAACATATTTCAAACATTTTAAATTATATTGATTATAAAGAATATGCAATAAAAATATTTTTTGAATCATATAAATAAAGCAGTAAATAATAAATAAAAAAAACATAAATCAAAAAGATAAAACGTTTATGTAACAAGGGTGATATGTTTTTTGAAATTTCCAGAAAGTTTGGAAGAAACAGAATCATCCGAAAACCTGTTCAGTGACCTTATCTGTCCTTTAAACAATGCTTTCGATTGCTGCAAGGACAACCACTATTTTTCAATCAACATATTTCTGGATTTTTATCTAAAGCTGCAATTTTTTGTTGTATTAAAAGGTTTCTACAGTGTTGTGATGGTATAAGGACACGTCTTGTGTTTGTTTTATCAATGAGGTAGTTCCGAATCGTTTCTGTGATGTTGTTTGGCATTGGTTTTAAGAGGTCTTTATTGCTGCACATATTCTTTATGCAGTAGAACATTTCATTGATTACGTTAATTTTGATATTGATCTATTGTTTTATTTTTATGTCTTCAGAAAAATTATGTAGTACATGATTGTATTTGCAGTATTTTTAACATAAATAGATAGAAATTTCGAAATAATGATAAGCAGGACTAATTCAGTGATTACTTTAGTTCGTAAAAGTTAGTCGAGCTAAGTGTCTCACCCCCACTATATGTATGTTTAAGGATAGGTTTGACACCCTCATTTTTGCAAACGGCGCAAAATGCTCGCGAGCAACCGTTTATGACTAATAGAGCACTTAGAAGACGTCGTTATTTAAACAGTAAAGTATTCAAGTGCTGTCTATTTTAAAATGATTTATAACTTGTTTTTTGTTTGATTAATAATGATGAAATCTGAAAGAATGCTTGAAGTTTTGATTAAAGAAAGCAACTTTCGGTAAACCTAGCAACTATTTCTAATTTAAAAAAAATAAATCTATGCATATAAATTAGAATAATCAATCAACACACAGAGAAGGTAGAGAGTTAACTCTTCAAACGCAGTTTTCCATACTTGCAGTTTAAAATATTGACTTCTTGCTTAATTAAGAGAAGCGCAGACTAAGATAAGTGTTATTACTTGATAGAAAATGAATTGAAAAACGCCAAAAAGCTTCTTGCAAGAGTTATCAGAGGGATCAGGTAAGGGGTAATCTGGAAACTCGTTTTTGTCACCATTAGAGTGATTGTTTTGGGGGACTTTCTCAATGGGTGTTGTGGGAACATCCGTCAGTTTCTCAATTATGACTTCTGTTTTATAATCGGGCTCTATTTCTTCAGCTGTTTTTGTTGATGTTGTATGTATTGGAGTTGTTGTATTGGCGGGTCTTTGTGTTGTTGTTGTGGTTTGTAATACTTGTTCTGTTGCTGAAGGTGGTCGCTGTGTTATTGTTGTGGTTATTGCTGTAAGAACTTGTGCTGTCTGTTTTTGAGTGGTTGGAGTTGTTGTCAATGTGCTTGTTTTAGTGGTGGGTACTAGTGCTGCTTCAAAGGTTGTTGATTGTGTTGTCGGTAACTGTGTTGTTCCTGTTGCTCGTCGATCTATGGTTGCCGATGACTCAAAGCCACGTGTTGTTAGTGGAATGATAAAGGAATCTAAATCCACAAATAAAAAGGTCATTAATTAATAATTCAAATGTTAAGGTGGGATCTTATAATGGAAATAAAAATCAACAACAGAAAAGCCAAAGCAGTGCTAAATGAAACTTACCGGTCGGGATATCAAATTCCCTGCCCCCTGAACTATCGCCAGTTTTCTTAAAAATGAAAATGGCTGGACTCTCGATATGATATATTTCTCTTGAGTATGACGTCCTTGTTATGGCCTGTCGTCTGTCCCGTTTTAGAGGAAGGGGAGTTGAGTGTAATGTCGAGTTACAGCTTCTGTCACATTCCTCGTTTTTCTCTGACAACAGACACACGAAAGCCCTGCAGTGAATGTAGACCTGATCAAAATGAGCAAACTTGAATGTTTTGTACCTAAACCCAAAGGAGGTTGCGTTCAGTGGAAAGAACCCAAGGGTTGGGTCGCGTTGACATCTGAAAAAGAAATAAGTAATACGATAAATCTTTGACATTAATTATGATTTAAAAATTTGTAGTAAATTATGCCATAACATATTTAAAACGAACTACTAATGGTATATTTGGAAATGACAATCGTTGAATAACAATGAAAATAGAATGTAGTATAAAAATCTGCAAAACACTTTAGCAGTATATAATGCATAGTTAAGGACGATTTTAAATCTGCCAACATTTTTGGGAAATGCCATGAATTGTAACTTTATTTAATATACTGACTCATACTGACTTGTCTACAAACAGTGGATAACTAGTAGGATGATTTGTTTGTGTAGTGGGCGTGGCTACACAGTCGGGGACAATCAGTTTAATATTCGAGTCCACCTCTTCTAATGTGAGTGCAACGTAAAGCCACTCTCCTAGAATCAGAATGAATGGATAGTTCACCGCCGGGTAAATAAAGGAATTATTCCTAAAGAAGTCCATTCTGATATGGTATGATCCAGGGGCTCTCTGCGTAACACTCTCTGTTTGAGGAATCATTCCCTGACTGGCATACAAGTCTCGCGGAAAATCACACGAGACTTCCACTCTGTAAGAGTTTTCTCTGTGGATGTTGCCTTCAATGGTCGTGTAACCATACCGAATAACATTGGAATAGATAATATGTGTAGCATTTCTCTGGAAAAAGGTTTACATAGAATTGGTAAATACTGAAAGCAGTAAGGTCATTAAATGTCATGATATACATGTATAAGATGTTAACTTACAGAAACATTTGTTCCACATTGGTCAAATGGTATACCGATAGACACATAAGATGCATTGGTCGACTTCTGAACATAACAAACAACACCGGGAGTCCGATCAAAAATCGACAGAAACTTTTCTTCCAGGTTTGTATCATACACACGACTGAAAGACGCCTCTATGCGTCTATTATCACACTTCAAGGTAGGGATAGGAGCTGAAATTGTAAGTAATACACAATAAAGTGGTGTCCTGTCTGATATGTTCATTCTTTTTCTTCATTTCTTCATTGAAATGATTACTTATGAGAAAAAAGTAGCGTTAACATATGTAGTTACATGATTAGAGAAAGAAAAAGAAAGAATGAATCGTTCAGAGAGAGAGAGAGAGAGAGAGAGAGAGAGAGAGTGATCGGACGTACGACTGCGTGGTGCGTTGTTAAGTATGGTACACGTCACACTTGCGTACTCATCAGTACCACTACAGTCAATATTCGCTCCAGAACTGTAAGAACAGTCTCTGAGAGAATTCTCTGTCCCTCGACACTCCACATTATCAATTCCATACACAAAACTTACGTTTTGACGAACGTAGTTTATGTCAATAATGGAGCCAGCACGAGCCTGCTCTTCGCTACAATATGAGAGACGAGCATTTAACATTCGTTTTCATATTGATATCAATCAAGCAACAAAGTGTAGGGTAAACGAACTATAACACTGAAAAAGTATTCCTTACCCAACAAAACCCACTATAACACTGATAAAGTATTCCTTACCCCAAAAAACGAACTATAACACTGATAAAGGATTCCTTACTCAACAAAACAAACTATAACACTGATAAAGGATTTCTTACCCAACAAAATTTAATACTTAAAATCATATTTGTGTTGTTAATACATATGATCATATTTGTGTTGTTAATACACATAATCTTTGAAAATCATATTGCATATGTCTTTATACATTCAAATTTAACATGGAAAGTTTGCAATTTGCCAATAATTAATTAATAGAGAAAATAAGATAAAATGACGCATTTCTATTAAAATATTTCTGAAATTATAAAAGAAAGAAAATTTATATCAGTTTGAAGAATTTCTTTCTAAAAATCTGCTTTCACATTTACGCAAGCACTTCATGTATCGGGCAATGTTTTAGTCTAAGAAATTTGGTGTATCTTTATACTTTAGCATCTAGAACAAAATATTTTCACTTTTAAATATTGACATATACATCGATACCTTACAAGAACCACAAAATGCCCAGAAAAGAATCTGAACATTTTTCTAAGAGGTATAGCGCACTTAGTATACGATTTCGCCTACAATATAGCGCTTTTGTAACATCACACATTTTCAATATTATACAATACTTAGTTAAAATATATTCAACGATACGCAAATTACACAATTGTCATGTTAAAAGAGTCTTAATAATCTTACATGATATCGTAAAAATCTTTCGGTTCTGTTAGGGATATCTTGGAAAATAGTTAGTATGCAATAAAAAGTTGGATATTTGACTACTCGAACCAATTTAAACCAAAGAATTCCGATTAAAATTATGTTCAACAGGTATTGTAGTACACGTTTACATTGAATTAATCTTGGTTTAACGTGGTCTTCGTATTGAAAATTAGACAAATATTTTAATTGGATACTTTTCTAATACAATCATGTATATAATCACATATATTGAAAAAAAAACCATCCCATGAAAGTGTTATGTGCGTGGCCTAGTGGCAAGGCGTCTTTTGATTTTGCGGTCGCTGGATCGATTCCACCAAGTAGTACCGGTAATTATTTTTCTTTTCACTTAAGGCATGATAAGAATAGTGTTTAGATTACATGTATCTAATCTGCTGGATTCTTTTTTCTCAACTTTTCTACTTTAATTCTGAGTATGAGCACGCCCAATATAAACAGATCTCTTCAATAACACTATACTCTATTATTGCATTTTGCTGGAAGTTATCACGGTTCAGAATATCAATTTAAATGACTTAAAGTTTATACACAGTGTTCTATGTATTTGTTTCTCAAAGCAGGTTTCTCGAATTTATGACAAATCGGTGGTTACAGACACCATTATAAAATCAGTTCCAAGGTTTTGAAAATGATATAACAACAGGTACCTATATCTATTTTTAGTAACAGGTACTTTCCATTCAAACACATAGGCGAATTAATGGAAAAAGGTGCTATACCCCTTTGCGTGACTTTAACAGGATTGTATTCTTATAATTGACCTTTTTAAAGCAGTCAATTTCCTGTTAAAACATATGCTAATGTTCTGGGGGAAAACTCAGCTTTTTCTGTTATGATACACTCACGCATGAAATATTCTATAACACCTTTATGTGTATTACTTGAAACAGAGTTTCCTGCAGACCACCTGAGCGTCGGCTGTCCCCCAAAGGTCGTCACAAACGGCCATCCACTGATTGTTGAGGTAAACCTCCACGAACCCCAGGCCTTGATAATTGTTGGGTCCAACTAATCGAACGTCCCAGTCCATTGGGTAGTTAGGTTGAGCTACCGTACGAAAAAAATATACTTTTTGTGACCTTACATCTGATCATGATCTTCAACTTTCTGACATTTGTAATATGACTTACTTAGTGTACAGTTATTGGGCTGAACAGTGACCGGGGCTCGGGTCGTTGATCCACAGCATTCGCTGGTCGTATCACTATGTAGGTTACAATGCACCCCGACGTCCTCACTGTGGCCACAGTTTGAGTTGCCCCACCCCAGGAACTGACACTGGTCAAGAGATCGCTCCGTACCGTCACAGATCACATCATCCATCCAGATCTTCCCTGTTCCTACCCCATACGTGTCTTTCACTGATATGGGTATTCCACCTTCGCTAGAGTATCAAAACAGAATAGCAAGTCAAATAAAACAGCACGATAGCACACATTCCCATTATAACAACTAGAACTATCTGCTATCACTAGACCAGGCTTATGTTAATTGCCACCTTTCAAAATATTTTCATTCAAAATAAAATAAAACCCTCTGATTGTTTGGAGGGATTTTAGTTATGTATCAGTGCATAATTTTTTTTTTCCAGAATCGGTTGAACTTACTTAAATCCAAGCATTCTACACACGACCGCTGCAGCTCGGTAGTCAAACATGTCATCACACACCGTTCCCCAGATACCATTACACTGCACCTCCAACCTCCCTTCGTTCCTTTTGGCATTAATGCCAGTCAGTGTGATATTTGTTAGTCGACCTGTTAATTAATTAAAACAAACAACTTCTTAAATTCTTGTCTAATATTCAAATCTTAAAACCAGCAGGTCAGCATTAATAATACGCACTTTAAAGTACACGAGTTGGTGCATGATCCAAAAAAAAAATATGTTTCACCAAGGGAGTATTCAAACCCTTCTCGGTATAATAGACAATTGATATAACTTGACTTTAGAAGAAATCGCCAAACACTGGTACTTTGCATGATATTTATTCCAATGCAAAGGTACTATTTTTGCATCCATTGGCACCAGAAACGATATGTTAAATGATAGACCTCAGCATAGAAAGTATATATTAACTGCCTTAGCTTTGGGATGCCTCATCTGATGTGTGCCTTTGAAAATTAAAACTCAATTGGAAATAATCTTTTCTAAGAGAGAAATAATTTTCCTATACCCTTTATAGAAAATTCAGTTGAATTTTTATCGAAATTATATTGACATTTTTAATAGGATAAAAGAAATTCCTGCAGGTGTATAATTTTCCTTTCGGAAATTTAGTTTTTAAATCGGATTTTAAAAATAAAAGATCTGCGAAAGTTTTGTTAAAATTCAATCCGAAAATCAAATTCCAGTAGGCAATTCTACATGTACATTTCTGATTGGAAAACTTGGAAGAATAATTGATAATTGAATATATAAAAATATAAAAATTTAAGGATAATATATCACTTAACAGGTAAGGTAAATCAATAACAAACCTCTTTATAAAAACATTTTTAGACTTTTATGGTCATTGCACCTTACACAGGTGGTAAAAGTGCAAACATGAGACTTTCATTACTATCCAAACATTCGTCATTATATCCCTATTTGAATATATTTTATGTGTGTTAAATAGGATGGGGTTATGATCCAATTTTCTTCACTGTTTTTCTTTGAATGGGCCTAAGTTATTGTTTACCGTTTGTTCTTGTAAATTGTACCTGTTTTATTTTACATCACTATACAATTTAATATACCACATTACCAACGTGATTTTTCAAAGAATCTTCATGGTTGATGTCGCCGCTAGGATCTGTGAAAGGACGTGGTGTTTTGAGAAACCACACGGTTTGACCATTTTATTTTGGTACAGTCATATGACTTCTTTGATATATTATTGTTCTGAGATAACAGTAGGTCTGTAGGTTGCACCATATATTATGACGGAAAAATACAAGGGTTATTTTATCACGGATTGGTACATATAAAGGGATAACAGAGGATGAGTTTAAGTTTACGAGAGCATGATCATCATATCAAGACATGATCCGGAGTCCAAAAAACTAAGGATCGTACCTAAGAGGGCTGTTCGATATCATGTCATGTTCAAGTTCACGAAAGACATTGGTGTTCTTGGGGGTATTTCAGGTAGCTTGGAAGGGAGCCAAGAATATGTCTATGAGAGATTAACACCTTTCCCAGCAAATACTAACTTCACTTCTGAGTATGGATATCAATTTTATGTACTTTTCTTTTAAAGGTTTGATTTGAGGACTGAATTGAGTGATTTGAAATTTTTTGTGACGGCGGAGCTTGGTCGCTTGACAAGCTTTTCGGATTTGGTACTTTGATTAGGGTCATGATGTATCTTGCACCACAGTCCTTGAGGAAAAAATGGTGACAGCGCAGCTAGAGATTAAAGCAAGAGATTAGAGCAAACAAATAATAGACGGATTAGACGGATGGGAGAATGGAGTTACTAAAAACGAGTGATCTAGACAACGTAAAAGTTTGATAAAATGTTGCTAAAAGCATCCTTTGGTAAAGGAAAATCGAACTGAAATTGCTTTGAAAAAAGGAGAAACCTCTTCAAATGAGAGATCATATAAAAGAGTAGAAATAGATTGATTGATTAAAAATAAATCGTATAATTGTTTTCCGATTTCAAAAAGGTCTATTTAGTGATTTTAAAAAAAATAAACTGTTAAAAAAAAGATTGATAATGTGATAGAAAAATTTTACTATTATAGATGAATTGTTTGTATGCTAAGGGGAAAATAGGCGAGTTGTCCCGAATTGGGGTCAAATTGTCTTGTATAAATCAAATTTAAAATAGGAAGCAAATAGATATTTTTTAAACCCAATAATATGTTTAACACACATGTACTCTTGCATTTTTTAAAGCATCTTAAATGACCAAACTAAAGAGAAATGAAAAGCTCCATATTTCCACTTAATTAAAAGTAATTGGTAAAAGTTTTAGAAAAAATATATTTCATTTAAAATTAATCATTTAATGTTTGACAAAGAATTGTTTTATATAATATTCTTTGCTCTGCTCATGTAGAACCCTACTCAAAGATATGAAATAACCCAAATTTAAAATAAAGTTGCGGCGACCGTACAAACAAAAAACATAGGGAAAAAAAGATAATAGAACCGTTTTAACAAGAGCTTGGACTTTCGGTAGGGTGTAACTATCTAGTTTGCTCATCACAACAAGCTGCCAATATTGATCTCCTGTCTTTTAATTTGCTAGGAAATGCCCGTGATTATTCATAGACTGTGAAAACCAGAAAATTGCCAAGATCTGCTCTGCTGGACAGTTAACCATGAGTAGACACCGCCTTCTTCAAATCGGAGTTTCACGTTCTATCCAAAGTCCAAGCTCTTGTTAAAACGGTTCTAAATCCAACAATGATTAACTGCCTAAAGTAAAATTTCACGAAGAAAAATATTACCATTCAAAAGGTGTGGTCTAATTTTTGCATTAATAAGGAATAAAGAGTGCAAACTAATGCGAATGTTAGATTTTCTGCTACAAAAACTAGATTTTGTAGCAGTATCATCGTCAGTTATGGCAATAACTCTTGTTTTATATTGCAATTTCTTTATTGTAACTGCGGTGATTCATGATTTCTCATTTGCAAATATCGTTCCGATTTGGAAATCCAAAATCTATAGCGGCATAGCTCTGACACCACTTGTCAGATGAGCATGTCGACATATCCGAATTTTTAGTGGACGTTTCATATAATTATTTATGCCCTCTTGGCTGAGATTTATATCATCATGACTAGGAACCCAAATAAGGAACCCAAGTTTGATATACAAAACTTGTTTTTGCCACTAACTGTCATCATAATATTTGACAAGTCGACCTAAAGATCTGACAGGACAGCTTAACGATCTGACAAGTCGACTTATCAAGTAAAGATTATTACTTTTTCTTTCGCTATCATAATATCTCATAATATCTTACAAGTCGACATAAGTGTCCAACAAGTAAACATAATGTCGACTTATTGAGCATAATGACGACTTTCAAGAAAATGACGAATTTTTTTTCAAATTTCTTTGTTGTCATGTCAGATCCTTATGTTAGAAAAAATGATTGTGGAGAATTACAGAATTTTGGAATTTACACATTTTTTGTTTTACATTTTGAGAAGCGTAAATAAGTGTCAACGTAAAGATCCGAAAAGTCTACATAATTATCTAACAAGTCGTGGCAGAATCAGTCCACCATAGAGGACTCTCTTAGCTCACAAAAACAACATAAATTCTAAAACCACTGATGAAAATCTTGCAAGCGAACAGCTGATTTGATATTTTAGATTTTGATCGAGGGCGGATGAAAGAATTTGATTTTAATCCGGTTAGAACTTTTCTTGTTCTTGGAATGACTGGTAATGAACTCATTTTCATTTTGATAACCACTTTCTTGTAAAATTCCTTAATTCATTGTGGATTACGACATACTCGAAATTGTTCCCATGACGCCTTGGAATCACGACCTTATATGTTTAAAACAATGTCTGCTACAATCAAGTCCCCTCCAAACCTATGTTTCTTGTGTTTGCTTGAAAATATTTTCCCACTCAAGATCGCAACTTTTTGGCCTATATTTAATAATTCCATATCTTTAGCGTTTAATAACGCACTGTGTACACTTAAAAAAAAACAAAAAACATTTTACTGTAAGTTATGCTTTAAGATATTTTTTAAAGTCCGCTTTTGAGCAACAACTTGGTTTCAAAATCTTATTTGTTTCTAACAAAGATAACGGTAGTGGCTTAGTTCTTCTACCATTTTTCAGAAAAATACATACGTTGCTACGAACAAATTGTTCATATTCAGAAATGTCCGATAAAAGTAGGAAACTTCATGCTCTGCAGTATATTCTTTTTCGTTTGTTTTTATCAATTAAACATATTTACAAGTTAAGCTGGTATCACATATTTTCCTTTTGCATTATACATTAATTTACCCACTGAACTTTTCATAATATTTTGTATTTTACTGTTTTTTGTTCTGTATTCATTTGTACTGATTGATTTTTCTATTTGTTGAAATATTTTTTTTTTACTTTTTAAAATAAAGTTGAACAAACCACAATACAAAAACCAAACTTTAAAGCACATCAAATGCAAACAGAACTGTAAGATGAAAAATATAAATCCCTTCAGTGCATTGTTCATTACAAAAGAAAATCGTATATAATCAATGCAATTAAAAAAATGTAGTATAAACGATGGAAATACTGTTCAGGAGGCTTTATATATTTTTGTTCACAACCAAGATGGTTCCTCCTTTTTTATATTAATAATGAGTGAATATGTTGAGAGACTTTTACGTGACGTCGCTCGTGTTCTCTAGTTTTTGAAAATAACTGCATAATTTGCACGACGTATTATAATCAAAAATAATTTACATAATGAAAATATTACGCATCCTTATTGCTACTTATGATTTTTTTAGGCAAAAAAAAAAAAAAATAAAAAAATTAAAAGCGAGAAAGAGAAAGGAATTTTCTGAGTCAATTTTTAGGATGGGCTACATTCAAGGTGCCTCATATTATCGATTTTTTTTGGGTGCACAATGTATTATGAAATAAAAAAGTACCTGTTGCAATGGTTATAACAAAAAGGAATAACAGCAGACACGTCAAATTTCCAGGCATTTCCTCGATACTTTTGGTACGATATAGTTTCGCACTGGGTCATCAATCTTTCTTATGTTTTTAGAAAGTTGTCCACAAACCTTCAGATGCGCATTCAAAATTTTGGGTTTAGATGCGCATTCAAAATTTTGGGTTTAAATGTCCCAGCATAGCCTGGATTCCTGAATTATATGCTGACGCACTATCTTGTTATAATATCTTAGTAACGATTTGAAACAAGAGCGATTTATCCCCTATCCTTCACGACCAGCTCAGACAAGTGCTGGAAAGTGGTTGCAGGTAGATGATATACTACAGGTTTCTCAGAATTTACTGTTTATAGGTAAATAATTTTTACTTAAAATATTGCTCAAAAAGTCTGCTGTTAATTGGTATATCAAATATGAAATTTTTTAAATGAAGTTGCATTATATAATTATTCATTCCATTACAAGATATTTTATTTGCGTCAATAATGCCAGCTGAGTGTTGCTTAAATGGAACCGTTGCAGTAAACCTTCAAATATACTATTGTAATTTATCTAGCGTTTAAGGAGCGGGTAATTAAGGACTCTATATTTGTAATCTACTGAGAGTTTTGAAATACAGCTCTTGTTTGTTTTACAAGATACCGATAAGTTTGTGAACACGGCTTTAAAGTTCATGTATGACGCAAATTGACACAAAACTGGTTCTCGTTATTTCAAATTTCAAATTGTTGCTTTTATATACTTTGTCACGTTTGATTACTCTATTGATATCAATGGTTTGCTGATGATTGTTGAATTCAAAATACTAGCATTCTTAATATATTTTTAATTTGTTTTAACCGTGAAAAATATCTATCTATCTATCTATCTATCTATCTATCTATCTATCTATCTATCTATCTATCTATCTATCTATCTATCTATCAATACATTTTTTGATTCCTTTAAAGGTAATAACAGAATTTTCTTTTTATTTTAATATACACAAAACCGACATTTCTGGTACCGGAAGAAGGACTGTTGTACTGTTAATTTAATTTTAAAAATCAAACAGCTCAGGATATACACCGATTAAACTGCATCAGTACATACGTTCAATTACATAATTATACATTTGAAACAAGTGATCATATATTACCTCCTCCCTTACCCTTACCCTATGCAAGTTTGATAAGTGATATTTTTCTTTTAGTCGTCGATTGCATATGTTGCGTATGTTGATTATCGGCAAATAATGTGATTGGCATTTCTATATTATAATAATCGGGTAATATTAAATATTTACATCTGCACAATATATTGTCTTATATGAACCTACAGAATAGCAGGAACGTTCATTTCTGTGTAACATTTTTACGGGTCTAGCAGCACATCAAGGAAATGTGGCAAGACACATGGCAGGAATTAATGAGGTCCTGAGGACTATCGCATCAAGCAGGAACAATGGTGTATAATGGACACTCCTGGCGCAACTCAACTATCTCGACTTTGCTGATGACCTGGCCCTCCTTTTGCATGATGCAGGATAAAACAACTCACCTTGCTGTTGCAATTACTTCTACACTGCGGACCCTCAACCCCAGTGTTGAAGTCCGTCTTACTGTATGGAGCAGAGACACGGAGAATGACCAAAAAAACTCTCCAGAAGATACAGACATTTAAAAACAACTGACTCAGGCGAATCTTCATAATCCAATGGCCCGAAAAGATCACAAATAAAGAACTATGGAAGAAAGCAGGATATCAGTCAATCGACATAGAAATTAGACGGAGGAAAAGGGGCTGGATTGGACACACCCTATGGAAGCCAACATCCAGCACCACACGCCACACGCCAAGCATTGTCCTTGAACCCAAAGGACAAGAGAAAAATGCGGCACTCCTGGAGGCGGAACACGAATGGAAGCGCGGGAGGACTGTCATTAATGGCCTATGTTACTCACGGAATGTCATGCCTAAGTAAGTAAGTTTCAAGGGTCAAAATGTTATAATTTTGACATGACAATGATCATTGCACGCGTTCATGGTGTTACATTATCAAAAATATAAATACAGATTTATATTAATATTTCTGAGCGATTTGATTTTCTAAAATGAATACAAGTTATACACAGCAGTGTTTTAAAGTTCACTTTAATATGATTTGGTTGGTACGCAATCAAATCTTCTAAGAAGCCTTTCGGGCTTCACAGGATTTGATCACGTGACCATTCAAGTCCATATCCCGCTGAGTTGTTTAACACTGTTGTAAGGAAAGACCTTCAAGTTTATTAAAGTACATTATCGGTAAATGTTTCGAATAACAGTCGCTGTTAAAGTATTCTGCATTCCAACTGTTGATTACGAACTTATTTAGGAATTATAAACACACACAAACACACAGAAAATTTTATGGCTAGGTATGTTTTGTTATATAAGCATTAAGAAAATTGAGGTATCTCATTGATTTTTAACATTTGTCTTGTTTTAAAAGTAAACAATATTCCGATTTCTTCAATCGGTTTTTATTTTCATTTTGAGGCTAAAGTTTCTCGTGCCTTATTTTCTGTCAAGCTATTCATGTTTGCCCCATTCCTTGTTTGAAAGATAATGGGAACAAAGGTGACTCTGTTCTTTACTGCACTTCCATATGTCGACCCATCTTAAGGATATTCCACTCTCAAAACAAGAACAGCTCAACGTTGTAAGTGGAGTGGCTGTGATAAAAATTGTCAAAAATAATAAACAGTTATCGCTATTTTATTAAATAATTTGGTTTTATGGCGAGTTTATGTATAGCTTGATTTTCCGTTTTTTTTCTAATATAATCTTCTACATGAAAGGATATACAGTTGAATTTTGATTGTGATTTTTCCATTTCTAGTAAATGATTTTAATTTATATTATACATTTATATAATTTTTGTATTTTCTTTGTTTGTACATGTAAGTGTACCCTGAATTTTTTCCTTTTGTTTTTTGAAATGCGTTATATTTTTAATATTTTAAAATAAATGGAACACTACTATATTAGAATCATAGAATACATGAAATCAAACACTTCACATATTGCAATTCCAGTAGAAGCTGTATTACTTGCAATTAAACTTTTAGTAAAATTTTCCCACGTCAACATTTTCACTCGCCACAGCTACCGTTTGGATTTTTATATTTTGAAAATGATGAAAGTACTTATTGTGCCATTTTCTGGACATAATGTTAAATATCATGTAATTGTCTTATTTTTGTGCAAATTGAATAATTTTGCCAACATCAAAGAATTGTCGTGAATATTGCTATGAATGTACGACATAACACACACGTCATCAAATATTATGAGAAAAGTATATCTGGCTTTAGACCGGCTCAAATATAAAAATATGCTACTCGTTAAGACCATGTTATCCTGCAACTATCAACTTAACTCGTTCTTAAGTTATGAAAACAATACATATGTCTCAAAATGAAAAAAAAAAATGCGACTAAGAGAAATATCGTCTATTCAAAGTCTAATACAGAGAGAGAGAGAGAGAGAGAGAGAGAGAGAGAGAGAGAGAGATGGATGTTATCTTTTATTGGGGGGTATTTATCGTTCTTACCTGTGTGATAACAGTATGATTTTTTCATTTCAGTATATGCAATAATATGTTATTACAATGGATATTTGGGAGACAGTGAAATTGTACATCAAGCTCATGCACGCAGTTAATATTTCAAAGACTATTGAGAACTTATCATTCTACGATTTTAGAATACTGTCCAAAACTCTTCAAACACGAATCCAACTAAAAGATATGACTTCTACTATATTTATTATGCTACATAACCTTATCTCATTCCAGAGTTACAGAAAACATAGTAATTTACAATTCGTCAACAGTATATGCCGCTGGGCTCGTTGTACGTTGAATAGCTAAGGAGCGGTGACACACAAGAGCAAAACTCATCTCCTATCTTACACAAACAACACAGAAAAGAATTGATGGATGGAAATAGGTCAATGAAAAAACTGAGTTTGATGCACTAGTAAGTGATTTCTGTTGAACTACAATTGTTTTTTATTTACAATGATTGACATTTATTCTTTTATTAGTTTGATTTAAGAAGTACTTGTTGAACCAATCTATTTTAAGTATATTTTGATTACAAATTAGTACACATATGAGATATATCTTCAAATTCAACGATGTCTTTTGTAGTAAAGTACGAAGGTGTAAGATGCATGTTCTATTTCAGAAAAAAAAAAATGTAAATTAACATGGGTTCACTGGTTTGTTTTTCTTGGCATTATGGTTGCATTTATGATCACCAATAAAAAAACATTTTACAGTTTAATATACTATAGTATCAAATATCACTGATGGTTTCTCATCATTCTTTCATGTAAAGTAATTGAAGTACTTTGTTTTTGACAATAAGTACGTTATTTAGACGAAACAATCAAGTTTTCCATCTACAGAAGGTTACTTTAATGTCTGTGCAATTGGTGCTCTGGATATATCAAACATTTTGATGAATCGCAAATTACCGGCATAAAAGTACCTGAAACGAATGAAATGAAACTTCATATAACAAAGAAACCATTATATACCATAGGTATTTGGATAAATGTTGCCACAAGGAACTAAATACTGCTATGTAATGCGGTTAAAGGTAGTTTTAAAAAGTCAAAGAACTGTGTGTATTCATACGCAGACATTGATTTAAAATGGTTAAATTGTGGTTTGGTTTCACTGTCAGTAGTTGTACGGACACAAGAGGATTTGGAGTAATACAAGGGAAAAATAATATGAGTAGATGTAAATAATCAACGTCTGAATAGGGATTTTATTTTATGATCATTATTATCTTAAAAGGAATTATAACAATTTATTTAGATGTCTATGTCATTTAGATTTAATTGTACATTTTTTTGGTTTATTATCCGATTTAGCATGAATCATCGCAGAAAGAATTAATGAACCTCTTTGAGTAAGAGAACACTCCGAATACAATAATGAAGGTAAGATGCAAATTAATTTAAACTGTGAAATCATTTTTTCTGCTGTAAGTGCCTGTGCTTGTTGGTAGTCAAACGTTTCTGCTTCTACAAGAGTTGAGCCATGTTCATTACTTATGATTGGATTTTTCGTTGGCAAGAGTGAAATGAGGCCCTTAATGTGTTAATTTTTAACCAGTGCACATATGGGCACTCTCCAGTGTCTATAATTTATTGCATAAATAAAATTCAGACAAAAGATCCACCAACAAAGTTAAATAAATAGACATTTCCTAAAGGCAATGTTTCTACAAATAAAACGAAAAGGGACAGGTCACTTTATTTTTTTTTTGTGCCAGTTTGTGCCAGGTGAAAAAAATTTATTAAATTATCTGTTGGCCTCCAGATAATTATTTGGCGGTCGCCAGATTAAATGTTTTTTCTTACGTGTTACCAACGGGCTTCTGTACTTAACAACTTTTGTCAAATGATTACTTACAATATCATTTCTTTTTATTTTGTCCTACTTTTTCTTGTTTATAAGTATGTTGCATCGTATAGTTACTTATTCTATTTTCTTTATATATTATCATAGGTAATGAAATGTTTGTTATGTAATTTTTTGTTATTTTATTATAGTGTATACGTAACAAGTTAATCCTGAGTTCTCAGGGATGGTATCTTATAAAAAAAATTCCTCTAACTCTACCCAAGTTAATAATGATTGATATAAAAACTTTTCTCTGGGTAATGGAGATAATATACAGGGTGGGCTTTCTAATTACACCATGTTTCTGCACATTTGTGAAAAGTCCAAATTTAATGGCGACGGGCTTATCCACTGGTATTACGTCTCACTGCTTAATGTGAATTTCATGGTGCTCAGACACATTGTATACCTTTTGAATCTTCTTCTGTATAACGCTTTTTTGTGTTTTTTTTTTATTTCCTGGTTTCGAATTTCTTTTCTTTTCCGTGAATAATTTCACTCACTCTCACTTTCTGGGCATTTTGAATTCTTTCGTTAGAATGGACATCTAATGATGGCCTGTGTCCGTTTTTTTCTGCGATAAGTTGTTATCCATTCCGGTGTCGTGCAGTATTTTTGCTGCTGTTATACGTTAGGATTGATTTGTGAAGTGACCTTTGAATCCTGCCTGCTCACACAACTTGCTGATTTTTTTTTAAAACGTTAACCCCAACAGGTGCATCTGTAAACAAGGATGTTGTACTATATTGATACTTTAGTGGTCATATGTAAAGGGTTTCAGTTCTTTTATCTGACGACCTCCATGGAAAATATTTGAATTGAAAAAAAGAAAAACAAAAACAAACACTGAACAAAACAACTTTGTTTTGTTTATATAGTGTCTTTTCGAGTCTAACACTTTTCTTAAACATTTTTACTTTATATCCAACTCACAAAACGCCCCCATTTATTTCTTTGATTCAGCATTATATGCGAATGGCATTCTCGGAAATAAAATTCTGAATCAAACAAATAATTACAAACACGATGTTTGGTTTATAGTCCTGTTCAGATTTACTGTATTCCTCATCTAAGCTACAAAATAACTTAAATGCATTGCATCTTTTTCGCATTTATGGCCTTTCTGTTCTTTGTTAGAGAAATGAATGGCAACGTGTATGTGATCATAGTCAATAATAACGTTCCCTAATTTTTACAACAGTTTAAAAAAGTTCATTCGAATTTTTAAAAAAATATTTCAGTGTAAACCATAGTTTATTATGAATACAACTTACAATATAAATATACAATGATACATAATCAAGCAAGGATTCGGAAACAAGTAAACACTTATATTAATCCGTTTCCTAAGAAATAATTTACAAAATTTTAAATTATTGATGTGCCCAGGTTGGAATGTCTTTGCAAGCACGTTTATAAAAAAAATAAAGACTGAACTAACAGTTTGTATTAAAAAAAATACGTTATGGGAGAACTCAAGATGCAGAATGAGTGAAATAACAGGAAGGATGTAGGATTTGTGATAACGTTCTATGTTTGAAAACCTTTTGATGCTGAAATAAATTTGTGAACTGCTTAAAAAATTGTTTCATGGTTTGTTGAAGAAAGATTTGTATCCCCATATAGTAAAATACCGGTATTGACGTCAGTATGAAAAGGTATAGTATCTAAGTGCAATATTCTTGCATTGGTATATAGATGTATATAAATATTTTGATGTTTGGAGTTTTAACATTTTTCACTCTAGAGTAAAAACGTCAAACTAGAGTATAATTTATGACGCGGAGAATTCACATAATTTATATTAATTTTTAATTTTTTAATTCTTTTATTAATCAACGAAATTTAATAAAATTTTCTGTTTGAATTAGAATTAGGATTGTGGATATCTTGATGTATCATTTTCTGCAATACAGCGCCCATGAGAAAAACGATGCACTGTGTGACATAACTTTTGGATCAACCCTTGTACTGTACATATCATATCCATAATTAAAATATCTAGGCACTATCAAAAAGTAACATCACCAGCTTACAAGTCATCTAATTCTAAAACGTTTAGTAAAATAATTCAGATCAAATGATAGTTAATAAGACATAAAAATCCAAAACGATTTTGGCTACGAGAGCTAAAGAACTTGTTCCCAGTACCACAGGCGCGTAAAAAAATACTTTGTAATAATAAAAATTACCAAATTCCCCAATCTGCATGTTTTTTAGATTTTGACAATGACTATTATATTCTTTGTGGTGATTTTATTATACACATCAATCAAACTCTTGACACTCAGAATTTTTCACATGTTAATAATCTAAAAGCAAACGAAAAATTGTTAGAAATCATGAGCGACTTAGCTTTGATTGATTACTATCGTATTCTTAACCCTGATTAAAAAGCTTACACATGGAGAAAGAAAAATCCATTCAAACAAGGGAGACTTGACTATATATTAATTTCAGAAAATCTTTCAAATATTGTTGAAACTGTCTCGATCAAATCTGGATATAGGTCGGATCACTCTGCTGTTGTATATGAATTTAGATTTAATACTTTTTTTACGAGGTAGAGGGTTAAGTAAATTTAATAATAATTTACTTCGGGATATAACTTATGTTGAAAAAGTTAAGGAAGTTATTCAGTCAGTTAAGGATCAATATAAAAACTCTATAGATGAGTCTGCAATTTTGGAAATTCTTCTCATGGAAATACGGGGCTTGACTATTTCGTATTCATCTTATAGGAAGAAAAAAAATGACAAGATAGAAAAGCAGCTGATATCAGATATTAATGAGCTAGAAAATAGTAATGAATTGGAAGTTGGTCTTCCATTGTTAGAGGAAAATCAAGCAGCTCTAGAAAATATAAGAAAAGAAAAATTACGTGGACACTTTATACGCTCTCGTGCAAAATGGGTAGATGAAGGAGAAAAACCTACTAAATATTTCTGTCATTTAGAGTCTAGAAATTTTCTTAATAAAATTATTAAAAAAGTAGTAGTATCAGAAGAAAAGATTTTATATAATCAGTTAGAAATTATGGAGGAGGTTAAATCTTTTTATGAGAAGCTTTTTAGAAATGCAGACTATGAGCTGTCTGATATAGATTTAGAATCAATTATCCAGCCTCATAATATTCCAAAATTAGATAAATCAACATCTAAAGGTTTAGATAAAAACTTAAGTGAAAGTGAAATATTAAGTGTTTTAAAATGCATGGAAAATAACAAGTCGCCTGGAAGTGATGGTTTCACAGCTGAATTTTATAAGTTCTTTTGGGCTGATCTTAAAAACTATATAACAATAGCAATTAACAAAATATTTTTACGTGGTCTCAGAGGTTAGGAGTTATATCATGCATACCTAAAGGTTACAAACCTAGGCAAATTCTAAAAAACTGGCGACCAATTACACTATTGAATGCTTTTTACAAGTTGATATCTGAATGTGTCAGTCTTGGGATAAAATCTACTCTGGATTTACTTATTTCTAATACTCAGACTGGTTTTACACAGGGTAGATACATTGGTGAAAATACACGATTTATCTATGATCTTATGTCTTATACAGAAGTCAACAGTATCCCTGGATTGCCCATGTGCTTATTGACTTTGAGAAAGCTTTCGATTCAATTTCATGGTCATTCATTTATAAGGTTTTACTTTTTTTTGGATTTGGAAATCATATTATCAAATGGGTAAAAATTCTCAATACAAATTTTAAGGCAGCTGTTCTCCAAAGTAGCTTTCTGTCACAGCAGTTTGAAATAAACCAAGGATGTCATCAGGGGGATCCTGTAGCCCCATATCTTTTTATTCTTAAACAAAATAAAGATATTAGAGGTATTTTTTGTATATGATAGAGAACACAAAATATCCCAGTATACCGATGATACATCCCTCATCCTTGACGGCTCTGCTTTATCTTTATTTAATGCTCTTGAAACTTTAGAATTATTTTCAAAAAATATTGGGGTTGAAAGTCAATACTCAATAGCTCAAAAACAAAAATTATATGGTTTGGTTAAAAAAAAATTTCATCTGAAGTCTTTCGTCACTCTAGATGGAAACTAGATTGGGGAGCCACTGAATTTGTATTACTAGGTATTCATTTTTCTGTTGACTTGGAACAAATTCTAGAGTTAAATTATAATATTCAAATTCCGAAAATCTCTGCACTTATCCAACAATGGGAAAGGCGGATTCTTACTCCCATAGGAAGTCTTACTGTACTTAAAAGTCTTATTATTCCCAAAATAAACCATTTACTTATTTCATTACCAAATCCAAGAAAAGAAACAATTAATTTTTTGAACAATGAATTTTTTAGGTTTATTTGGAAATCAAAGTGTGATAAAATTAAACGCTAAGTTTGACACAAAACCTCTTTACAGGAGTTTGAATATGGTGAACTTGAATAATTTTTCAACTTCTTTGAAGTGTTCATGGATACAAAGACTAGTACATGGGGGGCAATCTTGGTTGAGTATTTTTAAAGCAGTGTTTGGAGATATTGTTCTGAATTTTTGGATTTTGGTGACGCTTTTATTGAAAATCTTTTGAACAACTGTACCAACACTTTGATGTTTTTAAGGCATGGCTTATTGTACTGAATACACATTTTAACCAAAGTTTAATTTCAAATGATAACATAACATCCACTCCAGTTTCATAATTGGTTTAATTCTAAAATTAAGGTGGATAAAAAGCCTGTGTTTTATAAAGAGGTGTAAAAATTGTGAAAGACTTTTTATATGAAAATGGATCATTTCTATCAAAATCTGATTTTGAAAAGAAATTCAATTATTAAATATGTTTCATGCAATACAACAGTATGATTAGTGCTGTAGCAAAGTTTGTAAAAGGTTCAAAGTTTTTTTAAGGAAACATACAGCAATATAGCTAGAATTTATACAAGAAATGCACCAAGCATGTTTACAAACTAATTAAAACTAATATAGCTTGTATTGTACCAAGATCAATTAGAAGATGGAATTCCTTTATTGTACAAAGAGGATATTCTGAATTAATTTTACAAGATGTGTTTAAAGTATGTTTCAAACTTCTTCCAGTAAGAGCTTACTTGAAAAAGTTAAAATTAGTTGGTAATGATACTTGTTCTTTTTGCAAGAGTGAAGTTGAAACCATTGAACATATTTTCACATCTTGTCCTACTGTTCTTGCTACCTGGAATAGCTTGAGTTTGCATATTTACAATACTGTTTCAAAGAGAGTTGGTTTTAATGTAATCAATATATTATTTGAAGAGGTTCCTCTCCCAAAGTAAAGTTTAGTCATTAACTTTCTAATTTTATTTACTAAACAGTATATCTTTCAATGTCTTTGTAATAACCCCCCCCCCCCCCCCCAAACAATGCTGGGCTGTTGAGCCATTTACGTTTTAAATATGAAATTTTAAGATGTATATCAATTAGAAATTCTTCATTTTACAAACATATAACAATATGGTCTGAATGGAAAAGTTGTTTTTTTCTCTGATAGCAAAAGTAATATGGGTTTTTTTCCTGATTGTATCAACTTCATAGTATGACTGATGATCTATTTGTGTGTCTGTATATGTATGAATGTGAAAATTGAAATTTAAAAAATTGCAAATAAAAAAAAAATAATAATAATAAAAAAAAATAATTCCCCAATCTTCGAATCTTCATGCGTGGGAATGGGGGTGGGGGAGTAGTGCGTTGTACTTAGAACTTTAATTTTGTACATGTACCTTTAAATTTAATTTTCATTAATTTCGCTTAAATCTTTTTATATGCTCCCCAAAAAGTGGGGTGGGCGTTGGGGGCAACTCCTTCATAATATATGTAAATTTAAGAAAAATGTTTGCTGCGAGAAAAATGTGTGTGTGTGTTTTTTTTTTTTGGGGGGGGGGGGGCTGTGTTTTTTTCTCTGTGACAGGCCTCTGCGTTGTTTTTGTTGTTTTCTCTGTGGCAGATTTCTCCGTTGTTGTTGTGGTTGTCTATGTGGCAGGACTCTAAGTTGTTGTTGTTGTTTTCTTTGTGGCAGGTTTCTGCGTTGTTGTTGTGGTTGTCTATGTGACAGGCCCCTGCGTTGTTGTTGTTGTTTTCTTTGTGGCAGATTTCTCCGTAGTTGTTGTGGTTGTCTATGTGGCAGGACTCTAAGTTGTTGTTTTCTCTGTGGCAGGTTTCTGAGCTGTTGTTGTGGTTGTCTATGTGGCAGGACTCTAAGTTGTTGTTTTCTCTGTGGCAGGTTTCTGAGCTGTTGTTGTGGTTGTCTATGTGGCAGGACTCTGAGTTGTTGTTGTTGTGGACGTCTATGTGGCAGGACTCTGAGCTGAGGTTTTGTTGTTGAAGATAGTTGCTGTGTTATTGTTGTAGGTCTAAGTGATATTGTTGCTGTTGTAGTACTGAATTGATTTTGCAAACGGTTAACGCGCAGTTTCTTAAAACCCATATGTCCCATACTATAAAACAATGCTTAGATGATACACTGTATGTCATTTCGTGGATTTTGTTTCCCACCTGAAAGGTGACATGTTAACTATTGAAAAGTATTTTCCCGTGGAAAATATTCATTCCTTAGGGAAAAAAAGATCATCCTGTAGGATATATTTGTAAAAAATCATTTATGAAATTTAAAATTCCTATAGAAATAAATAGTTTTTGTGTATACCAAGTATGAAAAAATTAAATTGGTTGAAAAAGATGGAATCATGCAATAGATCTTCACCTGCAATTTGGCGGCCAACATGAAATAACTCATGCAGCAGACTTGCTAGAAACCTATACATTTGATTTTTCTTCTTCAGTTAAATAGAAGTATTTTCTACGGAAATTTTATTTGAAAAATTATTTCTCGAACAGGGCTTTTTAATATAAAAAATCAGCTTGTTTTGCATTGGGTCACAACTGACAGTGCTTTGTTATTGGTTTGAAATTAGTGTCTATACCTGTTTCTGTTGAAAGTGGTTTTGACCGTGGCACCGAATTTGAAATTTATCGTGCACAATTTTTGGATAAATTCAAAGGCACCTGAGGTAAATAATAGATGAATATAAATTCCTCGAGCTTATCAAATTTAATGATTAAGAAAGCAAAAGCAGTTGTACGAAGGTAAAAGCAAACTATAAATACATATAAAATGATATAATCACTCCAAAAAGTTTTTGTGTGATTTTGTGTGATTTATTAAAGAAAGATTACTCTTACTAAATAATCCTCTGTGGTTAACCGTAAAAGATTAAGAAGAGGGCGAACTAAGTTCATAAACTTGTGCTTTATCCCAGTTGTAAATTAGTACAATTAAAATATGTTCAAATCAAATCAGAGATATCAACTAATAAAGGCTAAAATGGATATAATTGTGATTCTAAAACGAAGTTCAATCCAATTTGTATACTGTAGGCCATTCCTATTTGGTGAACAAAAGTTATGTAGTTTTATAATTTAGCTTGTGCGTAGATGCTTAAACCAGGATGACAAAAAGATATTTGAATTAACTTTGCTTTTATGATTCTAAGCAAGACTGAGCGTATTTTGAGCATGGACGTAGATGTAAGCTAAGAATACGCTAGCAATCCAGCCGGAAAATGAGCACGTCCTGGCTTAGTATTTAATGGTAAATACCACTAGAACAGAGGATATAAAATGTAGAAAGTTTAATGTACAAATCATGAAACTATTCTTAAATATATCAATGCAAATAAAACCATCATAATCATACATAACAATCATAAAAAACATACAATAAATTAAATAATGTAAATTGACAGAGAATGAAATAAAAGGAGTCAATTCTTTTCTGACCACTAGAGCTAGACAGTTTGTTCTCTGATCCAGACAGACCGGAAGAGATCGGGTAATCCGAGAACTTGTTCTTATTCCCATTCGACTGGGTCTTCTTTGTAGTTGGAGTAACATTATTGACAAGTGTTGTTGGAGAAACTGTCACTTTCTCAATTTTGACCTCAGTTGTATAATTTGGCTTTGGTTTTTGAGCTGTTGTTTGTGTTGTTGTTGTTGTCGGTCTCTGTGTTGTTGTTGTTGCTTTCTGTGTACTTGATGTCTTTGTCTCTTGTCTTGATGTTGGTGCATCTGTTGCTCTAGCCGTTGTTTCTGATTTTGTTGTTCTGGTTGTTGTTGTTGTTGTTTTGGGACTTGCTGTCTCTGCTGACTGGGTTGTCTTAGTTGTTGGTCGAGCTGTTGTCACCGTCGATTTTAAGCTACTTGTTGTCAATGGTGTTGTAAAAGAACCTAAATTCATAAAAAAAATAATTTATAAATACTCCTGAATAAAGGATTCAAATAAGATGCTCACTTCATTTTTATTAAGTAAAAAACCTAAAGGGGTAAATTTGAGTAGAAATATGGCTTATCAATAGAATCGGATTCCTTTTTCTAGTAGTATTCATATTTGAACGAAAGTCTTGGCTTACTTGTCGTTATATTCCATTGCCTGATTATTGAATTGTCTCCGTTTCTCCTGCTAAAGCTCAACGGCGGACTCTGAATGTGATATATCGGTTTAGTATACGATGTCCTTACAATGGCCTCTCGGCGCCTGCGCCCTGATGGCGCCGGGGTTGTGTTTGTCGTCGAGTTACAGCTCCTGTCACACTCGGCGCTTTTCTCGGACACCAGACAAACGAAGGCTTTGCAGTGAAGGAAGACCTGATCGAAATTCACAAACTTGAATGTTTGGTACCGGTATCCAAAGGAGGTCGAGTTTAGTGGAAAAAACCCAAGGGTCGGATCGTGTTGACATCTACAAAAAAAAGGAAAAGATCAGTCGTTTCATTGATCTTTTACTTTAATCAGTTTATGATTATTCAAATTATTCAATGGTATCTATTTTTTCAAACGGACGGCATTGATCCCCTGAATATAGCACTTTGTAGAATATGTAATTTAACAAAATTAGAACAACTATAGACTACTTAAAGAATAAATTTAAATAAAATCCAAATTCAATATCTTTATCTGCAATAACCTTATCCAATTTTGTCGAGCAATACATATAATACACTAACTTGTCTTCAAACAGTGGGTAATTAGTAGGATCAGTCTCCTGTGAAGTGGGCGTGGCCAAACAGTCGGGAACAACCAGTTTGAGATTGGAATCCACGTTTTCCAACGTAAGTGCCACGTTGAGCCACTCTCCTAACGTCAGATTTAGAGGAAAGTTTGATACTGGGCTGTTAAAGGAATTATTTTGGAAGAAGTCCATTCTAATGTTGAATGTTCCAGGGGCTTTCTGTGTTACACTCTCCGTTTGAGGGATCATGCCCTTGTCCGAGTCCAAGTCTCGCGGAAACTCACATGAGACTTCCACTCTGTACGTGTTTACTCTGTAGACATTACCTTCGGTGGACGTATAGTCATAACGAATCACATTGGAATAGATGATATGTGTGTCATTGGTCTGTAACACAAGACGTACTCGATAACATGTGAAAGACTAGTACATTTGTGACATAAATGATAGGCGATATGACTTTAGAAAAAAATCTTTTCAATATATGATCTTACGTTAACATTTGTGCCACATTCGTCAAATGGAATACTGATAGACACGAAATTGGCATCTGTTGACTTTTGGAGATTGCAGACAGCACCAGGAACAGGTTCAAAAATGGTTATAAACTTTTCTTCCAGATTTATATCATTCGCAAGACTGAATAAAGCCTTTATGTTCCCGTTATCACATTCCAGGGTTGGAATTGGAGCTGAATAATAATTTATGAATTCTTAAACATTTTCTCAATACCACTGACCGCATTAAAAAAGACAATATTCATTGAAGTATAATGGTAAGACGAATTAAGTCAAATGAGCTAAATGATCTTAAAAGAGAAAGAGAGATAGAGAGACTCACGAATGGGTGGTGCGTTGTCTAGTTTGGTACATGCAACACTGGCATACTCATCAGAACCGCTACAGTCAATATTCGCCCCAGAACTGTAAGAACAGTCTCTGAGAGAGTTCTCTGTCCCCAGACACTCCACATTATCTAGTCCGTACACAGAACTTACGTTTTGACGAACGTAATTGATTTCAATAGGAGAACCAGCTCGAGCATCTGTTGCACTGAAATATTAAGAAAATGCATTTCACTCAAGTTTGTACATTTCTCTGAATGAATCTAAATACACAGTGATCATTTTTCATAAAAAAAATATTCAAATTTTTCAAAAACATTTTTTTTCGAGACAGCAAGTGTGGTACACTCATCTGGTTATTAGATAACTCTAAAAGAATGTTGACAATTACTCGAAACAAAGCTTCCTGCAGACCACCTGAGCGTCGGATGTCCCCCAGAGATCGTCACAGACGGCCCTCCACTGGTTGTTGAGGTACACTTCCACAAACCCCAGGCCTCGCTGGTCGTCAGGACCCACAATCCTAACGTCCCACTCCTGCGGGACAGTAGAGGGGGCTGTTATAAAAGATTTAGTACAATGTAATTAAAAAAGGAATTCAATCTTTACATATTGTACTCGTTATAGCGAACATGTGTGTAGTTAACGCTTTTCGAAACACAAAAACGCGAAAACTGTCCCTCGTCTTGTTAAACTTGATAACATCGTATACAATGGAAAATTAAAATATTCATTCCATATCATATGATATTTCAACCATTAATTCTGCACTGATTAGCAAGACTCAGTTTGTATCCAATGATCTGTGAAGTACTATACTGCTGTTAGCAGTTCATATAGTCACTTGATTGGCAATCTGATCAAAATCGGATCCTCGATGCTCCCGTAGCGACATATCATAAAAAACGGGGGCATCGAGGATCTGGTTTTTATCGGATTGATTTGGTTGGTTGTTGGCTCCACTGGTCCTCTGTATAGATGTAATGGTTACTTATTGATTCATTATCGATGCCAATTACTTTTTTATGTTTACGAAAATAACTTGCGATTTCCCTAATGCAGTAACCGATTCTATTCAGACTATCGATAGTTACTCTCCATAGAACCAAGAGAACTAAATTTATACGGTATGTCTTGTTAGTTACGTGTAGTTGCAGATATTCGCTTATTCATCTAAGGAGCTCCATACTATGCTAGATGCTTTGCACGGATGTGTTTCTTAGGGGAATTTGACTGTTAACACAGCTCAAAACTAAAACTCTAGTGTTCATAAAAGGAGGACCATTTTATTGTTTGTCTACATATAACAACGATATTCTGGTAAACGTAGACTATTTCAATTATTTAGGATTGTCACTATAAAAACGGAAAGTTCAATGTTACTTAAATAAAGCTTAGCAGATCAAAGCTGAAAAGGAATAATTCGATCGAAATCGTAAAATCTGAAATGAAGTTTGAATCAAAGACAACACTTTGATAATAACTTATATACACGTTGGAAGGGATTTCTAATGAAGTAAAATCGATGGTGTTCACACATTTCCTGAAATTACGTGATTGCGATTATCTTTCTGAACAAGTATCATTGGTATCAGATGTGATGTTTGTGATTCTAGGACTCTGACATAAAAGTTGAATTTACTGGGTGATTCAATTGATTAATTGTTGATGCTTTAACTAAGTACACTGATTTCTCCATTTTATTTTGGCCAAGTATATTATTCATTGTAAAGTTATTGCGTATAATAATTAAGGTCTTCCGTTTTCAACAGAAGACCTTATTGTTATTGCTTTGTTTCTTTTTAACTATCATTAAGGTCTTCCGTTTCCAACGTTCCAAACCTTATTGTTATTGCTTTGTTTCTTTTCCTCTATTATTATCATAAAGGTCTTCCGTTTCCAACGGAAGACCTTATTGTTTTTGTACTGTTTATTATTTTCCCCCCAAATTTTGTGCACACGATTTCTCGAAAACTATTCGACCGATTTCAATCATTTTTTCATAGATGATTGTACATGACATGACCTGAATTTATTTTGTTTTGAAAAATTTTGCCGTCGTCACTTCCGGTTCCGATTTACGACCGATTCTGTGATTTTATACGACCAATTTTGTGCACGCATAAACTCAGAGACTATGAGAGATATAATTTTGAAATTTTCAGGATAAGTAGACAATAGTTTAAAATTGTGCCTATTGTTTTTGTTTTACGCCAGTGGCGCCATTTTGTAGAGCTCGGCTGGGCACAAAAATCGGGTACGAATTTTGTATCAAAATTTTCGTACGTTTTGATCTTTATCTTTTTATCAATTGATATATTGTTAAGACATATATTATAAAAGTGGTAGAGTATGAAAAATTCTTTCCAACAAAATAAAAAAAAAGGGTTGTCCCTTTTAATTAGGGGCCAAGAGACTCGTTAAATTTATAACAAATAACTTACAAAACCATAAAGAATTTGTAATGCATTATAGAAGCAAAGTTGTTGATCGTAACAATATCTGTTTGAAAAACATCATTGCCACACCCATTTATTACGTAATAAGGAGTTTTAATACATTATCTGAAAGTTTGTGTGTGTGTGTGTGGGGGGGGGGGGGGGGGGGGGTAATTCTGAAATGGTATGGATTATTCATGGTATCATTTAATAAAGAAATCGCACGGAAGACCTACTCGGTATTCGTAACGAGATTGTATCTAGTTTTTTTTGTTTTTTTTGTCACGTTTTCTCAAAAACGCTTCAGCCGATTGTGATGAAATTTTTAGATCTTAATCATGACAAAATTTGTAAGACAATTATGTGTCATTTTTTTTATCGTCACTTCCGGTCCCGAGATATTAAGGATTTTATGTTTTTGCTTGTTCACGATTTTTCTCAAAAAGTATCAAAGATAGAACTTTCAAATTTTCAGGAATGGTAGAGAGTCTTCAGCCGCAGTGCCCTTCGCATATCCGAACGTCTGCCATCACTTCCGGTCGTCACCGGTAGGAAACAAAAAACAGTCGCTGAGCACCCACCCCACCCCGATTTTCGCATTTTAACCAGGTTTTCCAAAGGAACATTGACAGCTTTTCTCTTGTTGGTTTACTAAAATCAGTTCAATTTTAGGGAGAGAAGTTATATATTTGGTATTTGATTAAGGCGTTCATTTACAATCCTCGAGTGTCGAATGTTTTTTTCTTCCTTAATTGTGTTTCGATTTATAATTTAATCTTTGAAATAATGGATTCTACTAATTTCCGTTTTAAATTTTATTAAAAAGCACAATAATTGCGCCTTCTTTGTCAATTGAAATCCTTACAGAGAGTTAAATGGAATTTAAAGACGTGTTTGGAAATTATAGAAAAGAACACCTATCCTGATAGCCTACTTTAAGGTGCATCAAACGGATGACCTCTTGTTGCTCGCAACGAGATCCCGTCTAGTTGGATTTATTCTTGATATTAATTTCATGTTGTAGAGATGATGAAAAAATATTTAAGTTTTACTGTTAATCTCTTTTATTGATTTATTTCATTGATTGTTACTTGTTCAATTATGACTGTGACATATAGATGATCTTTAAAATAAGGTTTTCATGCCAAATAAATGAATATTACGAAAACGTTTTTTTTTTTTTTGAAAAATCATTCTATAAACTACAGGTAAGATATACCGTAAGTTCAATTTCAATTAACTATGAACTCCTTTAAATGTTTGTTGATGTTATGAACTTACATGCTTTAGTTAACATTGCAACTACGTTAGTTTAAAGAATTATGGATGTCAAGAAAAGCAATACCTAACTTAATAATCTAGTCGTTGATGTCACGTATATTTGCTTGAACAATTATTTCGCGAACTGATTTCTTGATACTCAGAATTAGCTGTACAGCTACTACGATAACAAAATTTGATTATTGTATATGTGATGTTGCAGATGTTATATTTAATTCATTAAATTGTTGACAATAGCGGATAAATTACATGTTGTGCAATTGTATTTGTCATTTTATTGGTTGTGTATCAATCCACATAAACACTAGTCTTACAGTTTGATAGGCTGCTAGAATCTTTACTTACTTACTGAACAGTTATATCATTTCTTAAAATTTGATATGAATTAGGTTAAGAATTTTCAAATTTTGCAATATCTAACTAAAAATTAGTTTCAAAATTTTTGGAAAGGTAAAAATTTTAAAATCTCCAGCAGGATACGAACTCATGACTTACAAATTCGTAGTGAACCCTATAATCCACTGCGCTACGCTATTATGTGACAAATTTGGTAAAGAATCAATTTATAAAATTACACTTGATTTTATGTTTATTTCGATAAATAGTACGTCACAACATGGATGTCCAATACCACTTTAGTACACTAACGTCGACTGTCATACAGTTATATCTTTTATCTAATTGATAATGAATTCATTTAGTAAATGCCTACATCTATATTTATTTGTACAGTTATATCTGATTCTGTAATTTGATTGGCTATTAATCAACTTACGTTTAATTACAGATATCACTTACTCGCTGTACAGTTATTGGGTTGAACTGTGGCAGGGGCTCTAGTCGTCGGGGCACCTGTCGGTGAATTCGTTACACCTGAGGTGCGGCACTGCACCCCCACGTCCTCGCTGTGGCCACAGTTTGTGTTTCCCCATCCCAGGAACTGGCACTGGTCCAGGGATTGTTCCGTACCGTCACAGTTCAAATCATCCATCCATACCCGGCCTGTTCCGGCTCCAAACGTGCCGTTTAGAATAGCTACTCCGCCCTCACTGTGAAAGTGGAATTACGTGTAACAATATATACGTATTAAACGATGTTTGTTAAATAAAACATTTTAAAGTTAGAAATATATGTACCTTTTACAAGTTTCTTTGAAATTAAATTATTAAATAATGGCAACGTTTTAATCGTCTTCACAAAGGCGTTTAAATGAGATAAAATCATGAGGTCGACAGGAATGTTTAAAGTAGATAAGATACCTTTTGTCTATTTCTGATTCTTAGGATTGGATAAACTTACTTGAAGCCAAGCATTCTACACACGACCCCTGCGTCTGCCGAGTCAAACTGGTCATCACACACCGTCCCCCAAGTACCGTTATAAAAGACCTCAACCCTGCCCTGGTTAGCAGTGGCTCCAGTACCACCCAGTCGGACATTCACCTGAGCTGTTAATAGAAGTAATTTAACAAAAATATATAGATAAATTTAAATTTTTTTCAAAAGGCAATGGTTCAGAGGCAACAATGAAATATCTTCACAAATACGTAACCTATTTCAATTTTCTTCATTCAAGGGGTACCCGTAAACCGTTGATTGGTTGTCATAAAATGATTAATTGTTGAAATGAAATAATCATTTTACGTTGATTAATGAAAATAAATTATTCAAAACCAATTGTACATCGCTGTAACAGTCACTATTTATACATTTAGAAAAATACACCGATCATCAAAATTAACTTTATATAAGGCAAGCTAACGTAAAAGACGATCATTTATATTATTTATATGAATATGGAGAGAGAGAGAGAGAGAGAGAGAGAGAGAGAGAGAGAGAGAGAGAGAGAGAGAGAGAGAGAGAGAGAATTATGTTCAATGAGTAATCGGGAGTAAATACAAGTTACCCATCTTCAATAATCGATTATGTCTTCCGTAAACAAGGTGGAAAACATGTGCGTTCTTGTTCATGATAAATGTGTAAATGAAAACCTTACCTTTTACAATGGAAATGGCGAGGAAGAATAGAATCAGACTCTGCGTATATCCATACATCTCGTTAATATTTTGACGAAAACGCGGAAACACACTGGAACATCATATCAATAATCCTACATTTTCAGAACTGTCAACATTGGTACACATGCGCATTAAACCGAGCCTCTTATGACTTCTATTTCATTACGAAGATTTAAAAGTCCCAACATAAACCTTCACTTAGGATCTCAAAGCTGTATGATCAAAAGCATTGTAAAGTCAGCGCACTTTCACGTTTCAATACCTTAGTAACGAATGTAAACAATAGCACGACCCATGGTTCTTGTCTCCGATCCCGATGGAAATTACGACACATTTTTATGTAATGATTTGCGTGTACAAATATGCAAATAATAAAACGAATGACGCATAGCTATTTTGTTGAGTGTACAATATCAAAGAACATGAATTTGTAAGATCATAAAGATGCTATCAAAATTATTTGTTTATGTTTAACTTTGAACAAGACTAACCGGGTTACACATGTCATAACAATAACATATAATTTTATTGATTATAAGATTGCATATAGACTGAAACCGATTGATAGGCGTGGTTACTTTGTACACTTTAAAATTTGAACAGGGAAAAATAAGTTATGCAATGCACATATCCAAAAGAATTACATCATTG
This sequence comes from Magallana nippona, assembly GCA_033439105.1. Lineage (NCBI taxonomy): Eukaryota > Metazoa > Mollusca > Bivalvia > Ostreida > Ostreidae > Magallana > Magallana nippona. Next base: position 46,229,421 of record CM065918.1, on the reverse strand, counting down.
ATTTTAGACCTTTAATTTTTTTTATTGGTGGCATTATTGGACTGAGTAGATAGGTGACTTATTTTCATTTTTGATTCATTGTAAAATTAAGGAATTTTTCTAATTTTATCCTTATTTATCCCTTGAGTCATTGTGTCATTATCTCTCGTTACCTAAGGTGTCAGTACCCTTTACAAAGGTGAAAACGTTGTATGAATTATTGATTAATTCTTAGGGAATAGCATTACTGCCGGTCCGAATTTTTCTGACATGCGCAGTTAGATGTCAACTGTTAAATGTCTTTTCATCAATGATCAATACCTGCATTCACAAACTTACATCAAGCTTATATAAAAAGCAGTCAGTGATGAAGACATTTTGGGACGACCGCTTCGCAAAAACCGCAGGTAAGCACGCGCCTGTCGTATAACGTTTCCATTTCCTTAGTAACGTTTGTAAACAAAAAGGCGTGACAAAAATATGGCGGCCCCCGTGAGCCTATTGATTACGTAAAAAATTATGTCTGCTAAGTGCATTGATTGATACATAGGTAAGTTTATCTTTTGCATGTGCGTGTATAATGGTTTCGACTTTATAAAAGGAAACAATATGGGTTATATTGAGAAATGAATAAGAATTATTCCAAATTCACAGTAAAATTCAGAGATACGTGTTTATACAGGTACGTAAGTACGTAGCTTATTTACGTTTTAGATAGAGACAAAGTCAGTACCCAGTCGGGCATTTAAATTCATTCACGCCTTTTTATTCAAATTAGAATACTTTAAATGTTCATGTATTTAATGCGTAATATATATGGTTAAAGTTTCCAGTTCTGATCGTCATGCACTACTCATAATGATTAATCAAATACTCGGGTATTCATTAACTGCGCAAATTAGGTTTAAATCTTCCGAGCTTATTTTGTTTTATGTGTACAGGCATTGTACCTGCACATTTTTACAACATAATCTCTTTCAGGTTAGGAGCGGTATGACTGAGTTAGAGAAGAAGAAATGTCATTTCCTATCACCTTTTTCCTCACTTCAACAATAATACTGATCGTTTTTCCATCGTCTACAGGTAGACACGTTTACAGTTGTCATATTTCAAGAAAAAAAGAATTAATTTTAACAGACTTCGATATATATATAAATATTTGAGTGAATGTCTTTAATTTATAAACATCGTAGCATATCAATCGCGATGATATAATAGGAATAATTACTTGTTCTTATTTTTTTCAATTATTATGAATAAATTAGAGTCTAATATTACACATATGTATTTATCAATAGTATGTGTAAGTATAGTCATCGACCAGAATCATACACTTACATAATTAGTGTACATACTTGTGTGAATTAATACTGCATGTTTAATACATGTATAAATTAAAAATTAGTATTACGTATGTTCCTTACATTTTCAAATAATGGAATTTCCATTTATACATGTACAATAAATAGTAATATTTTCACTATCCAAATTATAGATTTTGAATGTAATAAATAGAAAAATCCGCGTAATAATCTTGTACTTGAAAATAAAATTTGTTTTAGTCGTGCTGAAGAAACATGTTTCATATCATTCAGAAGTCTCACTTCTGAAATAAAATTGCTAAATAAATACTGAACATTATCCTCTGTGTATTGGAATTAAAAGTATACTTGTCTAACATGCAAAAATATTACATACATTGTTATTAAATGTATAAGACGTCTGTATTACAAATGTAATGGACATGTTCATAGATGATAGACTCTATATTCCATAGTCTTGCATGTATTTTACACGTATCTACAGGCCCGTAGCATCTTTTTCGAGTGTTTGGGGGGGGGGGGGGGTATTTCACTACAATTTTCATATGCTCTCAAAAGGGGAAGGGGAGTGGGAGACAACTCCTTAATAATTAAAAATTTGTGTAGTGTAATTTTTGAAAAAAATGTGTTTGCTGTTAGGAAAAAGTGGGGGGGGGGGGGGGGGGGGAGAGGAAGACCCGCCTACCCCTGCGCCCCCCCCCCCCCCCCCCCCCGCTACGTGCCTGATCTTTACAATGAGTAACTTTAATATAAATATATATTGATATCAATAAAATTTCCTTGGAATTGAGAGTTGACGATGAGTGTTCGTTTGTTTACCTCATAATCTTTCTACTCCAACATTGATACAGATAATTGGTATTATGACACCGTTAACTTTTAAAATATTATTATTAGGTTATCAGAATATTGTTGGATTGAGTTTTACGATATATATCATGTATCTTTACCTTGTTATCTTTTCACTGGAATCAGAATACAGATAATCAAAATTACCATGTTTGTTATATTCTTATGAACACGATTTGTGACATTTTATAACTTTTCCTTAATGACCAGTTTTATGTATACATGTATATTCATTGAGGTATTTCACTTTTCAGTTTCCCAGACCTGTTTTCCTCGTTGTCAGCCCACAGAGTACTGCGGAAACAGCACGGAGGGCGGGGGACCAGTGTGTCTGGGTGTGTATGTTTACTCTCTGTTTATAGCCTAGATAAATCCCAACCAAACACGTACCATGAGGTAATAAAGCGAGGCTTGTCGGGATATAATACTCCAAACAACGCGACACTGTGTGCTCGCCAGATTTACTTAAACCCCGGTGAATGCACTTTCCACCATAGAAATGAGTTTATTTAAAACTAAGTTTCAAAAGTTACGCATAACATTTCATTAAAATAAAGTCGTTAAAATTTAAGGGTATATCAGTGTGTACTTATCCTCTAGACATACCCGCGGCTATAAAACGATTTCAGCTTCTTTATAACTGGGGGTGATATTTGGTTCAAAAGGACTACGTTTTGCGGCCCCAAATTCTTTAGATCATGACTAAGTAAAAACAACATAACACTTTCGGAATAAATCTGGTTAGTTTAAAAATTACATTACATAATCAAAACAGTGTATATTTAGCCGTCCATTATGTAAATGTACAGGAGAATGTCATTTCTGTAAAAAGATTCTTTAGTTTTATCGAATTTCAATGTTGTCAATATTCTTTAATTTAATTTATTTCAATACTGAAGGTTTTCATTTTAAAAGACTCCCAATGAGTAATGTTTCATGAGTTTTGCTATTTCATAAATATCACTTCATCAGGGTGGGCGTTGAGTTTGTTTTCTACTTTTTAGCCTGTAATGTAGCTTGTATCGGGTGCACGGGACCCGGGCCTGACGCATGCGTGAACTGTGCTGACCAGTTCTACAGAGCTGGTACAACGTGCAGAGGTACGTAACTACATGTGTAAATATTTTTTAAGTTTAATCGTACCAAAGGGTTGTGTTTCTCGTGTGGCCATTGCATTGAAGCACGATTTAACGGAAGGTAGTTGCAAAAAAGGCAATCGAATTTACCCTTATGTTATCTCTAGAATTTCTATCAAAGACACAATAAGAGCCTTATGATTAATTTCGTTAGGTTGCAACGTTGCGTGTGATGGTTGCACATCAGCGGGCCCCGAGAATTGCAACACGTGCTCTGCAGGGTTCTACCCTGTGGGTGGCATTTGTAGAGGTAAGTTTCCCTCTGTCTAAGATTAAGCGTAACATGATTTAGAATTTAACATGAGTGACTTTGGAATACTTTTATTTTCCCTACACTTCTATCATTGAAACATTAAAACAGGCTGTGAAGATGGAAAGTTCGGAGTGAACTGCACCGGAACTTGTCACTGTTTGAACGGAGCGGACGACTGCAGAAAGACGGACGGGTTCTGCACGTCCTTCACTTGTGAATGGGGCTGGTCCGGGGTACCTTACTGTCAAACACGTGAGTCCTCGGCCATGTAAAATTATGCGTCAAGTCCATTTTATGATTTTATCTAAAAAAAAAATAATCACCATTTTATATAAAATCTTTTTAATTGTAACAGCTTGTGAGCCTAACTTTTTTGGAAAGAACTGTGCTTTTGAATGCCACTGTCCAGTTAATGACACCTGTAGCAACATCAACGGTCTTTGCTCCTCAGGAAATTGCCACGAAGAGTATGGAGGGCCAGGATGTCAAAAACGTAAATCCATAACTCTATTCAAATCATATTCCTTGACTCTCTGTTAATTATTTAAAAGGAAAGATGAGAAAATATAATAATATACCGATAATGAATTGGTTTTGAATTCGATCTTGCAGTGCTGCCAAAACTGAAAGACCCGCCGGATGTTAGTGATAACATATGTGGCAATATGACTGTGACCTTCCTTAAATGGGTCAAGGACCTGGACATTGGAGACGGTCCTATAGGAGAATACAGGTACATGTACACACAGGGCAAACTTTATATGCCAAGGTTTTACTTACATAGCTAAATAGGTTGGCTTTTGTTAATTTGACCCGATAGTCAAAGTCGTTATCGTCTCAGGCCACGGTCCAAGATCTGTATGTAACTCTCTTCTAACCATCGCTTTAAATTGATCGCAAATATTATCTGGTTAACTTCAAGAAAGACGCACAATATTTATATGTGCTGCACACTCTGAGTGCAACAGTAATAATCCTCTTGCCATTCGATAATCAATTTGAAAGCTCACCCTGACGGCTATGTCTTTCCTGGATTGATTATCAAGTAATATTTTAATGCTTTAGAGGATATTCGATTTTTTGATTAAGTTAAGTCAGATGAAAGATGATTTGCAACATGAACAAAGCTTTTGATAAATACATGTACGAGGTTTTTTTCACATAACAAACCTATTTTTTTTTATAAAAAGGAGAGGAGATACCTAGCCCCCCAAAAATTGTTTTCAATACAGATATTCACTTTCTATATAAATTTTATACTGACATAGAAAAGGGAATTTATTTCTCTAAGTATATATATATTCTCATGAGTTTAAGAAAAAAATATTATGCAAAGATACATCTTTTGCTCTCTCTTTGATATTCGATTTAAGTGTAAAATTCCTACACAGAACTCTAATTACTGATTACGAGTAATTTACAAATACTTTGTTAGTAAGCTGTGATTTGGTTATTCAAACTTTGTGTCCCTTTTTCAGGTTGGAAGTATTTGAGCAGAACTCCTCAGCGTCCTGGAATGTCGTCAAGCGTTACAGTGCAGTGAACACGTCCACAGTCACCGAAACGTTTACCGGCCTCGATGTGGATGCTCTCTACAGTTTCCGGGTGAGCGTTGTCAGGGCTGACGAGAGCGGGAAGTTAATGACCGACTGGACCCCTGGGTTCCGTAGTCCATTCTATCCCACCCAGTGTATAGGTAAGTCAGGTCCAAACATTTTAGTTATGTATAACGTCAGACGTTGACTGACAATTAATGGATTCTGTGAAAGACTAATATAGTTGACTGTATGGTTAATCAATAAAATACAAATTGTTACTTCTAGTCCCTACCACGACCACGCTAAGACCACCAACACCAGCACCAACTCCTCCACCAGGTGAGAGGATCTTGTTTTTATTTTTTTTTTAAAATTAAAATCGGTCCAAATTTACCCCCCCCCCCCCCCAACAAAAATATACAAAGCGAGACGAATTGATCGGTGAATATTTTTCAGGATCACTATTCCAAAGTTTCTCGGTGAGCTATGACGCCGTGAACAACGTGCTTTCTGTGACGTGGGAAGGTAAAAACTTTGACAACCTCGGGAACGTGACCATCACGTACGGGATTATCGGAATCGGAGACTGCGGGGACCTCAACCTGACCGTCGAGGGCACGAGGTGGGAAGAAAACAGTTGCACTATCGGTCACGATTCAAGACTTTATGCCATGCTAATATGAAACTGTGATGTTTTTTTTCCTTTCTATGGCTTAAGACTGATAGACATTGTGTCACTAGATATTTTTTTAACACATTAGGGTTGTGGAGAAGTCTGGTTCTCTCAGTGTGCAGGGATTAAAGCCGTACAGACGTTACAATGTCAAGGCCGTTATCGAAGTGTTTAACCTGACCTCAACAGAGAACGATCGAACCATATCTCAGAATATCACCACTCAGGATGAAAGTCAGTATATATAGTATAAGTCTTTTACAAATGTTTCACAATTTTGTTTAGGACATTGTATTTGTACAATGTTCCTATATTTAAATAGATATATGTTATTTTTAAGCGGCATTACCTCGATATTACTGATCGATATTGATGGGACTTTTTGCCATGGGTACATATTATATAGGCGAATATTTACATTCAGTGTATATTTCCCCTTATGTTTGCATTGGAAATCTGCGACGTTCAATTTTCTATGAATACACTTTGATAATTCATGCGCCATGTGAACAAATATATACGTCTTCACGTGTTTTGAGTGTATTTATTTTTGTAATATTAAATGAAACGTTCAATCTTACATAACCAATTTGATATGTTCTTTTGAAAAATAATCATTAATTATATAAATTATATCTACTCCTTCATAAAAAAAAAAATTTTCTCTACAAAGTTTCTGGCACTATATTTTTTAGTCGCGGAAGCGAACTAAATAACATGTTAATATGACTGTTCCATGTATGTTTCACATCCCTGACTAAGAGCGTATATAATGGCTTTACAGCGACAATACAAATATTTTTCATAGAAATAGGCATCAGTATGAAAATATAAATATAAGCATTGAATGCTTGTTTTTGGATGTCGTCGGCCCTGTAACACACCAAGCGGTGCAGACAAATTATCATACCGCGGTAACGCGCGGTATTCAATTTGTTTGCACCGCTTGGTGTGTTACACGACAGACGACATCCAAAAATAAGCATTTAATGCTTAAATGTTTAGTTTCAGTTGGACTGCAGGTACCCTTTGAAGCCAAACACAAAAAAGTTTGAAATATTAGACACAAAAGAAGTACACTTTTCAATTCAATGAATATAATCATTATTTTCTTTAGGACCAAGAGGAATCGTTCAAAACGTGGCTGTCATTGGGTTTAACGCTACAAGCCTGACATTGGAGTGGGAACCCCCGCAGTGTGAGGACAGGGGAGGTAATCTGTTAGAATACCCTTACACCCTAACTGACAGTGAGGCCAGGCTGAGCGACATTAACGGGACCGTTAGACGGGGCCGGGTGACGATCAGTGGGTTAACCCCCTACAAAGACTACACGTTTGGAGTGGCCTACAGAAACAGCATCGGAGTCGGGCCCCAAACCTTCTTTATGGTCCGCACAGACGAAGCAGGTATGAAAAATGACGTATTTAATATCCAAATTTTATTAAAATTGGGAAGAAAACAGGATCCGAGACACAAAAATTTGACGAATTTACATTTGATCCGATTTTCACTACTCCACTGTACGTGTAGAAAAAGAAAGTGAGTTGGTTTAAGTTTTATTTCCGAGATTTATTGTTTTAATTTTGACTTCCATATATAGAACCTGCTGCACCAGTAATCACCACTATCAGCCCGGGGGTGACAACCATTGAGGTGGGATACACCGTGCCAAATCCAAGAAACGGGATTATCCGGGATTATGAGGTGTCGTTTAGTATCACCCCCGACTTCAAAGATTTCACCCACAAGTCAAGCGCAGAAAACTCTGTAAAAGTGAGCTCACTGACGCCATATACAAACTACTACATCAAGGTGGGTTGTCTTTCTTGCGATGTTGAATTTAAAATATACATATTAAGCATTTCTGTCTCCTCCCTTATTTGAGATATCTGGTAAAATTGATTTTACTAATAGGTTCGAGCCAGGACCAAGCCTGGGCTGTGGGGAAACTTCAGTGATGTGAATCAGACTCAGACGAGACAGGCGATTCCCGGCCCACCCTCCAATATCACCGTGATTCCACACAATGAAACCTGTCTGAGGATCTCCTGGGCCCCACCCGTGTTCCTTGGGGGAGTCATCAATAGTTACAGGGTATCTGACCGCCACCACTTTCCTAATACATTTGTTTATAACATTGTTCACTTGAGGATCTTTTGATACTAGAAATACTCTATTATTAATACTGTATTAAAAGAAAGAAGTTTGATCAATTGTAAAGCTTATCTAAGAAAATTAAAATTAAGGTATTTAGATTTATGTTAAACTTGTATAGGGTGCCTGGACAAGCTTGAATTTTAAACTTTCAGATCACAAGTTCAGCTACGGAGGGAACTTTGGTCATAGATTTCAAGACAATTGTGAAACCCTCGAGCGAGGGCACATCCCACGATCAGTGCGCGCTCCTAGTGTACACCCAGTACAAAGTGGAAGTATCCGCCAGCTCTAATGAGGGTACTGGGGACCCAGTCATAGGCTTTGCCAGGACCTATCAGGGCGACCCGGAGAAACCACCGGCTCCACAGTTGAAGAATACAACAGAATCAACCATCACTATTGAGATCTATCCGTTCAAAATCGACACCGGGCCGCTGACGGCCTACCATATCTACGTCCATGAGCTGCCAGCGTCAAGTCGACGTCGACGACAGCAGGCTGCTGGTCCTCCCGGGGTCGTCGTGGCGAGGTTCGCCGACTCTGATATCAAAACTAGTCGACTTTTTGTGGTCGGCGACGGAAACGTTTATGGTGGACAGTCAAATCCTCCTCTGAAGAAAGACACAAAATACGACATTTATTTTGAGATTGTTAGCACTGTGGGGACAAAAACGAAGGCCAACTTTTCCAAAATGTCCACCTCAGCCACAACGGTTCTGATCGTCACCACCGTGACACCGCCAGTGATGGTTCCTGTGGCCACCGCCTCAGACAACACACCGGTCATTGTCGCTGTGGTGATCATACTTTTGATTCTTCTTCTGGTCGCCATCATTCTCCTGATTCTGTTCCTCCGATCCAGAATCAACCGGTTCTCTCCGCCTCTGTACGACACGTTTGAGGAGGAGAAAAAGGTGCAGCTGACCGCCATTGACGAATACAATCCCCACGAGCACTGGAACACTATCTACTCGCTGAGGGAGAGTCGTTACATCATTTCCGGGAGGGACCTTGTTCCGGATGACGGATATCACGGAACCATTCTGAACGGAAGTATTCCAGTCAACATGTCGTCTGCACCCGTCACATTCCAGCAAGAATTTCACGAGCTTCCCCACCAGCCCCTTGCACCTTGGAATGATGCGGTCCGGAATAAAAACACACGAAAGAACCGTTTCCGTCACTTATTACCATACGACCACACCAGAGTAGTTCTCGATCCCGATGAAAACTCAAATGGGGATTTCATCAACGCTAACTTCGTCAAAGGATATAATAAGCCCCACGGGTACATAGCCGCTCAGAGCCCTTTCGATGAAGAAACGGTGTTAGATTTTTGGAGAATGTTGTTTCAGTATAATATCAAAGTGGTTGTCATGATCACAAATGTGATTGAGGATAAGATAGTGAAATGCTCAAAATACTGGCCAGAATCGGAGATGGGAAAAGTTCAGTATGGTAGCTTTACTCTCGCATTGATTGACGAGAAAGAGTACGCGGATTTCGTTATAAGATCCGTAAAGATCAAAACAAAGCACGATGCTCACACAAAAGTCGTCCATATTTTCGATTTTTGCTCATGGCCAGACCACGGTGTACCGGATGATCCCATTCCTTTGTTAGAGTTCCGCCATAAAGTTCGCGAGTACCACGGTAACGATAAGTCCCCGCTAGTGGTGCACTGTGGTACGGGGGTGAGCCGGACGGGAACATTTATTGCGATCGACGCCTTAATAGATCAGTACGAAGCGGAGGGTATCATTAGCGTGTATTCCTTTGTAAGAAGAATGCGAAAGGACAGAATAGCAATGGTTCGGACAGTGAAACAGTATATTTTTATATACGAAGCAATTTTCGAAGCTCGCGTCGCAGGGGATACGCGCGCTGGTTCTGACCTGAAAGAAAAATATCACACTTTGACTATGCGCAATCCGAAAACGAAACACTCTTTTCTCAGAGACCAATTTAAATCTCTGCAATTGTTCACTCGGAAACCGACCAAAAAACAGTGTTCAGTTTCGCATCTTCCAATGAACTATTCCAAGAATCGTTTTCCGGACGTTGTTCCCCCGAACGACTACAGACCTATTTTGAAAACTCCCGGTGGTCTCGACCGTACAGATTACATCAATGCCGTCTTCCTTGATAGCCACGAGCTGAACAGCCATTTCATAGTAACACAGTCTCCCCTTCACACGACTGTGATAGATTTCTGGAAACTTGTGTACGACCACAAGGTGCAGACGATCGTTATGATGGAAGACTTTCAGAGTGAGGACGACACCACAGCCGAGTACTGGCCAGAAGATAAAATCAAGAAGTTCGAACCGTTTTTCGTGGACAACACAAACATTTGGCAGCAGGAAAACGTGACGATACGACACTTTAAGCTCCATAACATGCTGAAGGTGAAGTCGACGCCAAGGGAGGTCCGGCAGTTTCAGTTCAATGCATGGAGCGAGAATGACTTTGTTCCAAAGTCCAAGACAATGTTCCTGGATCTCATTGACTTGATCCGGAGTTGGCAGAGACAATCCAATGAGAACACAGCGCCCATAGTGGTGCACTGTAAAGATGGCGCTACCCACAGCGGACTGTTTTGCGCGGTGTGGACGATATGTGAAGCCATGCAAATGGACCACGATGTAGACGTGTATCATAACGTCAAACACATGAAGAAGCGCAGGCCACAGATTGTGGACACACTGGTAAGTTAGAGCCTCATTAACAAGACCGTGGACTTTCGGTATGATGTAATAATCTACCTCTTGCATAAAAACAAGCTTAAAATGACGCTAATCCCAAACAAAGTATGCACAGATCATAGCTTTAAAGTCAGACAAATCTTTTTGATTCCAAAGAGCCATATCCAAACGACCCAACATTGAAATAGACAGGCCTACGTCACATTGCAGTATGGCACAACTACCCTTTGACTCCTTTTAAAATCTATTCATTTTTACAATTAGTATATTTTATCGCTGGTTACTATCTAGTCAAGATATATTACTATAGTGAGGTACTCTTCACACAATTGTTCTGAAAAAATATACTTTCATTAATGATCAGCAGATACAACGAATAGAATATCGATGTAAGTGTAATGTAATGTAAAGTGGAAGAAAACAAAATTAACGTAAAATGAGATTAAAAATCACTTTTCCCCTCAGAAATGTAAATAAGAAGTATTCATATTACTATACTCTATCTACCTTCTCCGTCTTTTTCACGAAAAGATAGGTCATTCTTCGATTGACAATTTTTTCACCAATGAATGTTGCTTATTTTATTACAACAATTATATTACTATTATGATTACTAGATTGGCTTTAGTCGAGCGATAGTACTCGTTGATTTATTTGAAACTGTGTGTCCTTTTCAAGTCAAATAATGCTACTGTCACAAATACCGTATCTTAAACTCAAAAACATTTCAAAACTTATGATAATATGTACTAAATGTATTTGATTTTAACTAAATTGAAGGAGTATTTTATCTAAATATCCGTCAGCAAATGTCTAAGCTTCTCATCGGATCCAGAAAATTTTTCCAGGGAGTGGGGGTGGGGGATCCGAGGGATAATTGTATTTGCCGGGAAGGGGGGGGGGGGGCTCCGAGGCATATGTGCGATTGAATGTTTATTTCTCTCAAACCGTATCAATGGTGAATGAGGTACAAAAAACAAAAATATTTACATATGTTCAAATGCAGGTCCTCAAGAACATGTCTGCCTAAGTACTAGTCTTTTATTCAACTGCTTAAAAAATACATCAGGGACACCGATAGAACAAAGTGTAACCCACTGACCAAAAATGCCGAGAAAAGAAAACTTTTATTTTCATTCATAGCCCTACAACTTCCGCGTTAAGAAAAAAAAATGTGTTGATTTTTTTTTTCACTTTAAAACAAGACATCGACTAAGAAAAGTTTCGTCGATGATCGTCGTGACAGAGCGATAGTCGAGTACTCGAATACTCGTTGACACCCCTAGTTCACGGACATCATCTCGCACATGTTGAAATGGTGTAAGCATTAACTCTGGTACAGACAGTTCGTAGTTAATTGCCAAAATGTCTTATTTTCAGTGTATGGGTGTTTTTCTTTCTTTTCTTTTTTTAATTTCTGCCATCCATGCAGATTTCACATGTCTTGCAAACACAGGTTATTTGCTATGAACATGAATAACTATATACACCAGTTTCTTAAAAAGTTTAGTGTTTTGAACTAAGAAGTAAGTTGAGCACAGTGATTAAAAATTCAAGTAATTTAAAATTTAAAATATCTTGGATATGGGGTAACCCATCTATTTATTCTTCAAGTTGTTACAAATGCCGGTAATGATTTACAATGGTTCATATACTAGCAATGTTAACTATTAATTGTGATCATAATTTAATTCCATGCAATTCGAAAAACAAATCCTTCGTGAACGTGTTTGAACAATTGCTATACTCTAATTTTTTCAGGACCAGTACAGATTTTGCTACAAAGTGTTGTGGGATTACATGAATCTGCGCATGCCTGGTGGAACTCTGACAAATATGATGAACCATACCAAACAGGACCGGTTATATAATGTCGGAAGCTTAAGTCTTGCGTCCTACACATCCCATTTAGAGTACATGTGAACTATACCTACCCCCAGGATACCAACTCCCGCCCCGATCACAATCCCCCTTCCAACAAAATATCGAAACCATTTTTTATATTTATATGTACGTATCACTTTTCTACATGTATAGGAATTGAATTGGAATGTTTAATCAAGGTGCTGATTTAAAAATTTGTCGTCCAGGAATCGAAAGTAGACCTTGCAGAGTGTGATACATTTGTATGTGAATGCATTAATCAAAGACATGTGAACTACTTCGTACATACTTAATTTTTTATCAGAATTCTACAAAATTAGTATCAATTCTTTACTGCTATCTGATACATGTAAAAATGCTGTTAATGTAGAAATGTTTAAATTCGGAAGAAATGTACATTTTCTCTGGTATAATTAATTTATTAGCTTGAATGCATAGTTTGTAGATGTGTTTGAACTTTTTAATTTATTTGATTGTGAATGTGGTGTTTTACTTTATAAACTGAATGTTATTGATAACTGATCGACTGTGATATATTTTATAAAATAGATTTAAAAATCAAAGGTCCCTATTTTGTTTTTTTTTTTAAATTAAAAATGAATATGTAATAACAAGCTTATTCATAGGTTCGTTATTACTGATTTTTCGGCAGTTGTTTTTCTTTTACATAAATAAAACTAACTGTCTGAAAGGATGGATGCTCTGTTTTCATCCAAAAAAGGTATTGCTGCAATTCCAATTGAATGGTAAATATGAAATGAGATAAACTATTTACTGAAGTGAAATACATATCTTGCAATCGTTGAATGTGAAAATCTTTATAACTGTATATTAGGAATGAAGATCCATTAAGTCACGTTCATTCGATAATACCACAGTGTGATTGACAAACAAAGGTATTTTGTGATAATAAAGAGTTCCTTGCGTCATTAAAAGATCGTGTATCACGGTCAATTATCGGGTTATGTAATTTTTTTCTGCGATGCTAGGTACCTTCAAAGCTCGATTGAAGCACCAAAGAAAGCATTTTATTGTTAATATTTACATTTGAATCATTTTATTAATTATCCACAAAAAGTGAGTAAAAGTACGTAAACCATGATAACTACAGTCTACACGGAAGTCTAAGGTCCGTTGAGTTCGTGCTGTCAATATAGCTTTAGTTTTCGATTGATAAAGACATAATTCACTCTAATAAGCAGCGAAAGTACATGTAGAAAGAAGACATCAATGAACGATGTAAAAGGCTAATGATTTAATAACGCTACATGTACTTGAATTAAAATTGGCATTGGCATTCTAAAAGCAAAACAATTAATCTAAAACAGTTTTCAAAAGTCAGTAGTAGACTATTATTACGCCGACAGCTAGGTCATGCGTTGGACTGCTAGATTTCTGTCTTGTCATACGTGTATGAATTACAATGAAATTCCGTAAAACACATTTAGGAAACGCTAGAATAAAAAAAACCCAAACAAACAAAACAAAACAAAAAAACCCCCCAAAACAGCTCCCCATATGAATCGGTGTAATATTTTTTTTTATTCCCTATATACTATAAAAATAAGTATTTATAAAGAACATGTGTACAGGAGTGAATTGTTTTTTACACTGATTTAGATGGGGGCATGACCAAAAACTATTTTAAACCCGGCAATAGAAAAAACTCACGAGTGAATGCAGGTTAATATGCAACCTTTGTAAACAAAAGCATAATATGAGCCATTTTTACAAAACAAAAAATTGTGACTCTTGAACTTTAACATTCTTAAGGTTACCCATTGAAAATAGTTTCTAGCTATGTAATCGTAAACAATATTAATGAAAAAGTGAAATTTAAAAACTGTAGGTGGTATGCAATGGGACATATCAAGATATTAATATGGGTGAAATTAAATCACATTCGAAATATAATTGCTGTTTTAAAATTTAGTGTACAATATTTATAAAAAAAAATCGAGTTTAAAATTGTTATATTTACATTCTAGTGTGTTTTTCCATTAAATTCTGTGATCTTTAAATGCCTCTAAATGCAACAACTAATCACTGCGTATGAATTTACATGTATTTACATAAGTAGTTCCCAAACATTGATTTTTATGTTATCAGTTAAAAATATATTTCATACCTGTTGTCAAAACACCATGTTTTACAATTATTCAACAAAAAAAGTGGTTTTTATTGTTAAAAGCAAAATTCAAGAATTGTTTTTCATGTATTATATTTTCATGCTCATCGATCTCAACTCAACAGTCTATGTGATAACCAGTTTAAACCGGTTTTTATAAAACAGCTGTTCTTGCTGTTACTAATTTACTCCCTCCGTGATCTGCAATTTGTATCGATTTATTTAAGTAAATAATTGATTTCATCAGTAAGGGAATGTAAATATAAGCATTAAATGATTTATTTTTGACGTCGTCGTGTCAATAACTGCCGTCAGTTGAGCAGACAAAATATCATAACGCGCTAACGCGCGTTATTCAATTTGTCTGCTCACCTGACGGCAGTTATTGACATGACGACGTCAAAAATAAATCATTCAATGCTATAATAAAAGGTTAGAAATGTTAAAAACCAGAGCTACTTTTGAACTGTATATGACTTGCAGATCAGAAAATGAAGCTTGACCCTATTGTAAAACACTCTCACACACAAGATAATAGGAGAAAATAAAGGTATAGATTTAATTGTTTATTTGGAAATGATATATTCATTATGAGTTAATCAAATATCGCGAAATCTCGGTGAAGTCAGGGGAAAGCTTTTATAATCAATTTATGCCGTAATTTTTAAATAAATTAAGAAATTATTGTGGTCATTAAATGTCATGTAGCTCATATGCATCATTGAGTTATGTTACTCAGAGGTGCCATTACATGTAACCAAATTGAAACAATTATCAGTTTGCTTTATAACACGCATGTATCAATACATTACATGTTATTAATCACATATCATTGAGCTATGTGCCTCACATGTACATGTATCATTACGTGTAACCAAACACATTACAGTGAGAAATGTTACTTAGGGATATTTTAACATCAGTGAGCAATGAAACTCCGAAGTATCATTATATTTAACCAAACATATATGAGTGATCTATGTACCTCATATGTACCATTACATGTAAACAAACACATATTAGATATTAGTGAGGTATGTAACTCACATGTATCATTACAATTACCAAAATTGAAACACATGTCAGTAAGCTGTGTACCACATAGATATTATTACATGTTATTAAATACACATTAGTGAGTTATGTGCCTCACATGTATCATTACATGTTACCAAACACATATCAGTGAGCTATACCTCACATGTATCATTACATATATGTTATTACCTAATAAGTATTATTACATGAAACCAAACAAATAACAGTGAGCTATAAACCTCATAGGTATTATCACATGTAACCAAACATAAATCAGTGATCTATTCATCTCAAATGTATCATTACATGTAACCAAACACATAGTTATTAGTGAGCTTCAATCTCACATGTATTATTACACGTTAGTAATCACATATCAGTGAGCTATGTTAATTATTTTTATCATTACATGTTATCAAACACAAATCAGATAGTTATGTAATTCATAGGTACAATTACATGTAACCAAACACATATCAATGAGCTTTAATTTATACACCTCACATGTAACATTGCATGTAACCTAACACATACATATTAGTGAGCTATGTATATGGAACGCTTGGACTGTCTCATCATGGCAAAACTAAATTTGTTATGTGCTTATATCATTATATGGCGTGCTTTTATCGTTATGTAGTGTGCTTGTATCATTATGTGGTGTGCTTTTATCATTATTTGGTGTACTCCTTCAATTATGTGATGTGCATTTACCAATATATGATGTGCATACATTATTATTGCATGTGCATTTGGTATTATGTGATGTGCATTAGGCATTATGTGATGTGCATTCATCATTTTGTGATGTGCATTCATCATTTTGTGATGTGCATTCATAATTTTGTGATGCGCATTTATCATTATGTGATGTGCAGTTTTCATTATGGCATGTGCATTCATCATTATGGCATGTGCTTTTCTAATTATGGGATGTGATTCCGTCTTTACATAATGTGTTTTTAAACATCATTATGTGATATGATTTCGTCTTTACGCGATGTACTTTTTATTCATTATGTCATGTACAAACATCTTTATGTTATGTACAAACATCATGTGATGTGCTAACTTCGTTATGATGATGATCAAAGTCACATGTCAAACTTTTAAAGTTTAAAGACGATATCAAAGTTCAAAACAAGTTCAAAACGATATTTATCTTCCTAATTTGTTTATAAACTTGACGGGTGCAAACGTAAATAATCTGAGGTTGTAGAAGTATCACAGACACAAACTTAATTTCTGTAAAGAAAGTAGCTCGCATCAGCCACGCATCTCAAATCACTTGCCTCGACACTATTTTACTGTTTCTGCGGTGTGATACGAGGTTTATGATTTATTCATTCATTTATGTATTTATTTATTTATTTTTTATTTATTTTTTTATTTATTTATTTTACAGTTTATTTTTAATTTGCAAATCCGCCATTATTAGGAGCTTATTTGCTCATCTGCTGTACAGTGTATTTTTAAATTAGTAAGGAAGTGAGTAAATCTCCCAAATTAACAGCGGCTAAGATAGTAACGGGTATCCTAATAATTATGGTCAATTTATTTTGTAGGGTTGTGCCAGAATATGTATATGCAATACACTCGTAGTTTTTGTGAAAAAAAAAATGTTAGGTTAGACGTATATCGTAAGTGATGCAGAAATCTCTATGTAAACCTATAAATATTAATTACGCTTTGAACAAATGCACATCTCTTCTTTTTATTTTGTAAACGCTTTACATATTTTATTTGTATCAAATTAAGACATAAGTGCCTACTTAATACTGATTTATACAAAAACAATATTGTTGATAATGGTATACAAGAAGATCACTTCCTATTTCTCTCTTATTGGTTTCTTTTTCTTTTCTTTTTT
The DNA here is from genome assembly GCA_033439105.1 of Magallana nippona. Lineage (NCBI taxonomy): Eukaryota > Metazoa > Mollusca > Bivalvia > Ostreida > Ostreidae > Magallana > Magallana nippona. The sequence continues at coordinate 46,211,887 of CM065918.1, read as the reverse complement.
TTTTTTTTTTTTTTTTTTTTGGTCTTCAAATCTAATAATATGTACATGCTTCAAACAATAATTTTGACTGTTTAGATTTGATTTAAATATCAAAGATGTCAACCATTTACTTTGGGGCACAGGTACCTGACGTTATGAATTTTTCTCATAATAAAAATGTGCTTTTGGGCTATGAGAATTTAACATTGGGAGTAAACAACAATTTTTTCTCTTGTTCAAAAATTCATTAATTAGATGGTTCCTGTAAATTTAAATAGATATGTACACTGTAATATCAGTGTATGATACGTTAATTCTTTTCAATACTGGACGATGATATTGATTTGTCATATATAAGGATAGCAACTTATAAATGTACTTTTTCTATTGATTGATTATGATAAAACAAGTTCAAAAATGGGAAAAGACATTCAGATAGTCATTTAAAAATTATTTCAAAAAGAAAAAGTTAATAGATTAAAAAAAATCAAAAACAGCTGACTTTAAAATTATTTTTCATTAAATCAATTTAAAACCAAACTATATGTCACTTGTAAAAAATTTCTTTTGTTCTTTCCCTCCCCTTACTTGTACACCATTTGATGATCCGCGCCTGGCTACTCGACGTGATCCGGCCCTTTGGATCAAGTTACTGTTATAATAATATATATTTGTTGCTTCATTTAACTGGGGATGTTTCACCGGCGTACGCCGATCATTCCGGTCTGTAAAGACCGGCGTGAAATTGGCTGCTTTTCAAGTATCAATGGCGGAAAGCTCACGGTTTAGTCATGTTATGAGTTGAAAATGTAGATATTATAGCATTTAATGATTTATTTTTGACGTCGTCGTGTCAATAACTGCCATCAGGTGAGCAGACAAATTGAATAACACGCGTTAGTGTTCATGAATTGAATGCATTTATTCAACAAATTTTTATTTATAACGTTATGATATAACGTGTAATTACTTTAAACTGCACAACTTTGCTCGTATACGAATTAGATCTAGGCTAGGAAATCCATAATTTTTTTTTTTTTTTTAGAATTTTGGACAGAAACTAATAAAAAGATATATTTCCTTGTAATTTTAATGAAATTGCACCGCAGCTACATTTTCAACCGTTCTTTTATCTCTCTATCTTTTATTTTAATTAATGTAGGAATTCTTGTAGAGCCAATAAAGAAAGGTGTCTTTTGGAATTGTTACAACTGTTACCATGGTTATACTGATAGATGTGACAATAAAATGTTTCTCCATTTTTGTTTTACACCGGTTTACTTCATTTGCAAATTCGCTGTTTAGCGCCCGTCAGATATCGGGATATGGGACTAATGAGGTCCGTCCTAAAAACAATCATGGACTCAGGAAAATAAAACAGAAATTACTAAACACACTGGACATTCTTATTAAAGACAAAGACTGCAATGCGATTTTCTTTGAATTGCCGACAAGTTCATATCAACACAATAAGAATTTGGGTGATATACTCACTTTCTCAGTAATAAATAATCTGTACAACATATGTGCAAGAAGTATCCTAATGATGGAGGATTTGCAAATTATAAATAAACTGTAAAAAAAATTAAAAATAAATAAATCATTAACCTCGTATCACACCGCCGACTCAAATATAGTGTCGAGGCAATTTGAGGTGAATGGCTGACGAGAGCCACTTTCTTTACAAAAATTAAGTCTGTGTCAGTGAGACTTTTGCATAGTTAGATTATTTACGTTTGCGCCCGTAAAGTTTATAAACAAATTGGAAAGATAAATATCCGTTTTGAATTTTGCCGCTGGATCTACTCCGCCATCTTTAAATTTTAAAAGTTGTCACGTGACTTTGATCATCATCATAACGAAGTTTGCACATCACATAATGATGTTTGTACATAACATAAAGATGTTTGTACATGACATAATGAATAAAAAAGTACATCGCGTAAAGACGAAATCATATCACATAATGATGTTTGAAAACACATTATGTAAAGACGGAATCACATCCCATAATTAGAAAAGCACATGCCATAATGATAAATGCACATGCCATAATGATAACTGCACATCACATAAGGCCAAATCCACAACACATAATGCCAAATGCACATGCCGTAATAATGTATGCAAATCATATATTGGTAAATGCACATCACATAACTGAAGGAGTACACCAAATAATAATAAAAGCACACCACATAATGATTAAAGCACACCATGTAATGATAAAAGCACACCACATAATGATACAAGCACACCATGTAATGATAAAAGCACACCACATAATGATACAAGCACACCACATAATGATACAAGCACATTAATAGCGATAAAAGCACGTCACATAATGATATAAGCACATAACGAATTTAGTTTTGCTATAATAAGACAGTCCAGGCGTTCCATATATGTACCTCGCATGTATCATTACATGTAACAAACCCTTATCAGTGAGGTATGTGACTCACATGTATCATTACATGTAACCAAACACATATCAGTGAACATGATCTTACGCCTATTGATAGGCTTTGCCATAATATGTACCAGTCATTAAAATTTATTTGTATCAGTAATTATTCCCTTATTTGTTGACTGTACGGTGCACTCAATGATATTTTTTTTTATTTTCTGAATGTATTGTCGAGCTGTAACATACATCCACTGGTTGTCTTTCAGATTTATCTACACTGTAAACCTACAGGTACTTTATATATTAAATAGAACACAGTAAAATATAAAACGCATTTTTACACCCACCTAATGACAAAGCATTCTCGGATTCTTATCAACCATGTGAAGAGGATGAAAAAACTGACAGGTGTGATAATCTGACTTTTATTAACATTTCATTGTCATGACAATGCCAGAAGTTTAGTTTTCCGATATACCAAAAGTAAGAATTGGTTTGGGTTTTATCAAAAGATTACATCTTGAATCTAAAGTTAGGATGAACATGGAACCGTTAAAAGTTTTCAATACTTGATATCAAATACATGTATCTATATTTATTTCAAATATCAGCTAAATTAGCAGCATTCTGGTAACAATAATGTAGTTTTAAGCAGTTAGAATGATTTTTGTCGTTTTGGCAATGGCTGCATTGTTACAAAATTTCAAAGTGCGTTAAATTTGGGACCAAGTCAACCCACTTTGGATGTTTTTTATTATTTTTTCAAAGTGCGTTGATATGGTTGGTATTAACGCACTTTGAAAAAAATTTTCAAGGTCTATTCGAAGTCGTTAAGACTTGAGCTTTAAAAAAGTTTTGCAAAGTGCGTTGACTTGGTCCCAAATTTAACGCACTTTGAAAAAATGTTCAAAGTGCGTTGATTTTGTCCCAAATTTAAAGCACTTTGAAAATCTACTAGTTTACTTTTTATGTAATAGTGTTAGGTACAATATCAATTACATTCAAAACAAAAGACAGTTCTCTCTTGTTTTACCAGTATTTACATTTAAGCACAGCAATCAAAGCCATAACCTTTATATAGAAAGTATCGATAGTTTCACAAACTTTCACCTTCGGAGGGAGACTGTTTTCCATTGTGGAATCCCACGGCCAGGATCGTTGATGCAAACTGACCGTGGGCCAACGCATTGAACCTTTAACACTGTGCCGGATAATTATGCCAGCCAATGTGGCATTTTTGCACCTGTCTAAGCTGGTATATATATATATATATATATATATATATATATATATATATATATATATATATATATATATATATTTGCTTGAATGTAATTGATATTGTACCTAACACTATTACATAAAAAGTATACTAGTAGATTTTCAAAGTGTGTATGGAACGCAACCTGCTCCTTAGAGCTCCTTTTAAACCTTTGAGCTGGTTGCGGTTCATAGACTATATTGAGGAAATGGGTCGAAAACCGAGACTGCCTAAATGACTTTATTACCTTTGCCAACTCCTTCCACAATTCGATTAAATTCACAATGGACATATCTAGTTCCAAAAATGTATTTTTGGATACTACATCAACTCTGAAAGATGGTGAAATAAAATTTAGTCTCCATACGAAACCCACTGATTCTCACCTCTATCTCAAGCCATCGAGTTGCCACCCTCCCCATACTTTTAGAGGAATTCCTAAAGGATTAACAACCCGAATAAGACGGATCTGTTCTTCTGATGAAATCTTTGAAGAACAGAGCAGGATATTAAAATCCCATATGTGTACTCGAGGCTATAAAGCCCACACAGTCCAATCTGCAATTGATGAGATTGTTTACAAAAGACAGGAAAACCCTTTTGCAATACAAAGAAAAAACGGACAAAAGCAGGGTTCCACTTGTCACTACCTATCACCCCGCTCTTAAGAACCTTAACAGCATCCTTAAAAATAATCTGCCCATTCTTTACACTAACGAAAGAATGGCAGACCTTTTCAAGGATCCGCCAATGGCTGCGTTTAAACGCCCGAGGAACTTAAAGGACATGGTAGTAAGGGCGAGATTAGGCAACCCGTTGCCAAATGGTGGTTTTAAAACATGTTCTGATGCCAGATGCTTTCTGTGCAAGCATAGCACCAACACGGACAGTTTTAAAAGCCCCACCACGGGTCGCACCTACAAGATATTTCGCAACACGTCTTGCCGCACAGACAACTACATCTATCTCATCAGTTGCAAAGTTTGCTCAAAGCAATACGTTGGTTAAACAGGTGACCTCCGCAGAAGGATCAACAACCACCGCTCTACCATAAAGACCAAAAAAATGAAGGAGCCCGTCGGGGAACATTTTAATATGAGTGGCCACAAATGGGAAGACATGACAGTAGTGGTTATTGACCATAATCCTCATTGGACAGATGCGGAGAGGAAAAGCAAGGAAAAGTTCTGGATGCACAGACTCAAATCATTCAGACCTGATGGCACGAACAAGCAAATGGACTTCATTAAAATGAACGTCTCATAGCCTAACATCACCTAATACCAATATAGTAATTTTATCAAATCTGTCAACTGCGCCTCTTTCAGTTATTAGTTTCCTTTACTACCTTTTATTTGTTGAAAATTATTTTTATATAATTTCTTAATTTTAATTTATTATTTATTTTTTTTCTCTTTTTAATCACACTCTTACCCATTACAAACTTAACTAAATAATTCGGATCTAAATCATAAGCGCCGTACGAGTTAACAACGGGGGTTCAAATTTTCCTTTATTAATTCGGACGTCAAATTAATTAGCTTATTAACTCAATCAGGCGTGAAGTTGGCAGTCGATTGATTACTTTATAGCGATCGGCCGTATTGCCAACACCTGTTCTAAGATTGTGATCCAAAAATGTTTAAAATGTAATTATTGTTCTGTACATAATTTCTTTAGTAGTGTTAGTTGTAGTGCTAGAATGTATTTTCTTTGTTTTCACCCATGTAATTTATTTCTTTTGTCGTGAAGAAGGGACTGGTTGTCCCGAAAATTTGACAATACCAATTGTTCGTGTCGTTAGCCATTTTTAGTGATATATATATATATATATATATATATATATATATATATATATATATATATATATATATAGGTATTTTAAATGAACTTCATATTAAACTCATAAACAAAGATCACAAGAACTCGAAGAAATGAAGAAATATCAAAATGTCAAGACCAAGGAAGAGGAAGGGGAAATTAGGTAAACCATATAGAGCCCCTCATATCAAACGTCTGCTAATATTTTCGAAGAAATTCGATAGATTTGTCAGCTGTCATCAATGGAAGAAGAAATATCAAAGGAAACAGTAATGAAAACTTGAAGGTTTATTTGGGATCACAGAACTTATATTCTTCATTTTACACTGTCGTTCAGTGATCGAAGTGTGTATTTAATATTCGAAGGGATTAATAAAAATTGATGATTAGTTTAACATTGTTTTTCAGATATCGTGAAGTTTATTTTTTTTTCTCTAAAAGTGTAATATAGACTTCTTAAAAGGAGTTGATTGTGCAAGAATATTATGTATTATATTGTTGCAAAAAACGTAAATATATCTGAAAGATTTCTATATCTCGAATATCACACAAACGAAATAAGAAAGAATTAGTATCTTATATCGGGATTATCTAATGTCATCTCAACGACTTGCATTTCTTGAAAGAACTATATTTCTTTGCGGAGTCTTTCATTAATCAGGGGTAGTATTGCTTCAGTATGATTAACTTATCAAAATACTTGTATTTAGTTCTACTTTTTTGAGATAAAGAATATTCAGCAAACGTGTTTCACTTTACGGCATGCATTTTTTCTAAAAATAACAGAACAAAATTTACTCATTTTCCTCATCAGAATTTTGGTTTTTTTTTATCTAAATAAAAAACGTGGTTTCTGGAACGTTCTTTTGAAGCTTGCGTCATTGTGTAAATCCATAAAATAGTAAAAATACGAAATAAGAAAGAAAAAATAAATACATATATATTTTTGCATCTATAATATAAAATATATTAGATCGGATCAGTCATATTAAGCTAACACAAGCAATATTTTTATTTTATGTTCTTATTTGTTTCACTCAAACGAAGATAAAATAGACTATTTTACATGTAACAAGAGCTAGGAGTTTGGGTAGTTGTGTCAAATAGCAGTGTGACGTTAGCCTATCTATTTCATTGTTAGCAACTTAGCTATTGCTGAAATCAACAACATTTGTCTGGGGTGATTTATGATTGATCTTGAAATATGATTTTTAAGAAAACTAATAAGCATAGAACTGAAAGCATGATAATAAAATATCATAAACGAAAAAACAGGTTGCTGTTTCAATAAAAAAAAAATTAAAAAAAAAATTAATAATGATAAAAAAATTGAAGTTATATCTAAATACCTACATTAGAAATTAGTGTGATTAGAACCAGCCCGAAGGTTTCGTTTTATAAATTATATAATATACGTTCAAAATGACGTTCTTTTTTCCCCATGATATTATATATAGTCACAGAGATCGAAATCGTTGTGTATGGATGGTTTATATAAATTTTTATTCGAAAATTCATTTCACGAGACGGATAATAATAGATTTTTCCGATTTCTTTTCATTTGCAAAAGAAAATTTCAAAATTATAGATATTAATAATCATGACGATAATAAGATTATTGTCAAAAAAAGATGATCAATGTTGTAAAAAAGAGTAGACTAACATATGTAGATAGATCAAAAAAATTATCTGATAAGTATGGGCTTTTTTCTTCATAAACATGCTGTATTTGCGTCGATTAGCCCCTCATATTAGCAATTATTGATTTGATTATTTTTGTTAGATTTTAGTCCCATTTCCCCGCATAATTCTACTTCACTGTCCCTGCTCATGGTTAGAATTTAACAATTCCTAGTTGAACGATTTGCCACTCCTACAATGTATCTATCTGATCAGACTTAACCATGTTTATTATCACACACCACGCCTTTCTATAAATGAAACGACTATATATTAGGAAGAAAGGCTTGGAGTTCACAGATTGTGTTTGACAATTATCAACTCTCTGTCTTTTAAACAGTACAAAACCTTTACTGCAATAATCTTTGATTGATTTTCCAGTACTGATAACACCTGGCCAAGATGAATACAACTGAGGAAAATTCTACCTTAAGTTTATCAACATCATTAAGAAGACCGATTCCTACCATCCTTATCGTCTTCACTTCCCTGCAAATGCTGGTTTTTGTGATGGCTTGCGTTGGTAACGGTATCGTTGCTGTTGTTTTTGTTCGCTACATCAAACCCATGACTGCAACAACGAAGTTCATCCTCTGTCTCGCCGTGACAGACTTCTGCGTCGGAATTTCGTCCGGTTCTCAGATTTTTTATCTGTTTTTCCCTGATTTGTCCAAAAATATTTACAGTTGTTTACTGCGGTATCAGGTCGTCTCCATGATGACACTGGCATCCCAGCTAGCAGCGGGCTTTACAACTTTTGATCGTTACATAGCCATTTGTCACAATGCCTACTATAGTCGTCTGATGACAACCACAGTAGTTAACATTTTGATAGCCTTTTTGTGGATCTATTCCTTCATTTTTGCCGGTATACCCTTCGTACATTTCAACAACTGGGAGGCGGGGGTCCGATGCAGCTTTGGTTACCTATTGCACCATTGGCTGTACCTGGTCTCTGGGGTAGTGGAATACGCTTGCATGGTCTTTTCTCTGCTCCTATATGGACTTATTCTAAGAAAAGCTAGAACAATTTATGCCAAATCTTTGAAAAAAGCGACGGAAGGCCCGGACAACGAGCGAAATCGGAAGGTCATCAAGAACATCCGGTCTGCAAAAGTGATGGGATACGTGAGCCTGGCGCTCATTTTCAGCTGGAGCCCCTACAAAGTCTACCAAATTCGGTAAGACCTTTTATCATGTAGCTATTCATGTCATATCACAATTTAGTATGGGATTTGAAAATATATTGTAAATGTTTATGTAATGTCACAAATTCGGTAAGAATGTTTATCAGACATTGTTGATATTTATATCATGTCACAAACTACAAAGCAACAGCATCGACAAGTAATGCTACATGACTTGTATTCGTACAGTTATGTATTTCTTTGCTCCTCGTGGTTGACTGGAAACTCTCGCATATGTTTACAGATCGTCAGTACGTATGCTAAATATCAGAAGTGGCCAATGATGTTCGTAAAGATTGCATCCTTTTTTTAAAGTTTTTACTTAAAATTTATTGTCCTCGTTGATATAGGTGGGGTATGTTTTTCACAATTTATATTGACCAAAGCCCAGATGGCCCAACGTTGGGTAATGGCTGGTCTTTAGGTGTTGGGTACCACAGCATTTGCTCAACGTTAGACCAACGTTGTCAACCTATCGTTGGGCCAACGTCAACCTTATATCAAGCCAACGTTGGTCATATTAAAGAATTGATGGTCCATCATAAGTTTGTTGTCTGGGAAAGTACCGTTAACATTTGGACTTGTAGTTTTTGCGAAAGAGATAATTGTTAACATTGTAGCGTTCGACGACGGCCGAAGGCCAGCAGAAATATTTCATCTGAGTGAATCGGTGATCTAAAAATGGTTTAACACTCCCATTATCTCACTTCGAACGCACCCCAACGTCAATATTTCTGTCTTTGATGTTGAATCCATCAGCTGGGTATATCAATAAAAATCTACGAGTAGGATTCCAAATTACAGTTAAAAATTTGAACAATTACAATCTGGTCACTGAGTAAGAAGGAACTTTCATTAATTTTTTTTCTTCTGTCCATAGCTATGGTTTCGGGATGACTTCTGACTTTACTTTCAACCTGTCCAGTTGGTTGGTGTTTCTTGGGATCTTCAACAGTATTGTTAACCCCTTTATCTACGCATACCAGAGAAGAGATTTCAGACAGGGGTGCAAGAGGCTCTGCCTAAGATGTTCGGGCGATACAACTTCCGGCGAGTCTCTGAGAAACGCGAATGAGTCGACGTCGAGCCGATTTTAATGTTTAATTTACCACGTTATTTTTTCATCAGTCGCTGTAACATTTGGTGTGAGTCACGTGTGTTTATATTACATTACTGCGTTTGTCGTGAAATTAAATATTGGTAAATGTGTGTTGTAAGGTAAGGTTTCGGTAACTGTTCTGTGTGATAAGCATTCGTAAATTGTTGTATGTATTTATTATACGCGTTTCTTATTCTGATTGTTAATACTGACGAATTCTCATTTAATTTACAAACCACGTATTTACTTTTTGAATAGTTTTTTATATCTTTATACAGAGCGTATTTTCTCAAGAAGATTGACATACATTGTGTAGATTAAATCTTTAGCCCTCACGACATCGGTAGGGTCGGTAGGGGAAGGGAAAGTTACTTGTGAATTTCAATTTCTCACACCCCAAAAGCTTTGGGAAAGGATTTAGAATCAGATTTCACTGTGAAACTGAGAATATTAATACAATCTTCAATCATCATCAGGTACTGGTGGTAGAGCGGATCTCTATTGATCATATCATATATAGTTACGATTGATACTGGTCCCTGAAGACTCTCTCTTTGAGTCCTTTGATGCTGACTATTACATCATAATCTGAGCTTCTCAGGTGGTATCTATCAAACATCTAAAATACTTTTATAAATCGTCGCATACAATAACTGTCGGTTTCAGTCTAAAATCCAATTTGTATCTTTCGTAATATTTGTTGCTTTACCTCAAATTCTATGATCTGACATATATATTGCTGTATGATCTTGGTGTTTTTGAAGCATTTGATAATTTTGAATATAAAAAAGCCAGCTGACTCTCAGGAACATGAGCACTTAACGTACCCACTTGGATGAATGCAATTCTAGTACACTATTCTGCAGATGTATGATGCAGTAGGGCATTTCAATTAAAGTTGTGAAAGTCAAATCAGTATTGTTTTTTATTTAAATCATGTTCAGGCCTCAAGGAACTCTTCACTAACCTGCAATTGGTTCTTATCAAAGAGGATAGAAAAAACACTTGGTTGTCTTTCTTTTGATAAAATATGAGGAATTTCAAAATCCTTTTGTGACTATAAGAGATGGTTAATATTCTGTTTTACTCTTTTAATCTCTATAATTCAGACACATGACTCTTTTGCATGTAGTCTTAAATACTATAAATTTAACATGAAATGAGATATGTTTAGTTTTATGTAGAAATTAACGACCTTTGTTGCTATATTACAGTAGATTTCTAGTAATCTGAACGCTTCATCATCACGTCGTATTTAAATGTATCGACAGAATTCATTGTAAAATGTTCTGACGGTTGTGATTTATTTATCCGGGATCTTCATTAACCTGCATGATTTGGTTTACAACAATGAAGTCCGGATTCATTGCTCAGATTATGTAATTTTGTTGTCAAAAGTGCTTGTTAAGTTTCACAGTTGTCTTATTGTGTGATTTACGTAAAATTCGATTGAAAGAAATAATTCTAATTTAAATAAAACTTTTCTGTTTCATATTTCATAATGTGTTTTTCAAATCATCCCTTAGATTATAAGTAACATGTGTTTGATGTGTTGATATTAGGAGCAGGGGACATTTTTTTTTATCATTGTTTGATTGGATGTTCAAATGATTTTAATTGTATGATTTGTGTATATTGCTTCTCATGATTATTAAGTATTATTTATAGTCAGCCATCCTAAGGTTTATAAGGGGAAAGGGTAATGTCCACAAGCACCTGTGATCATGCCAATTAATTAGAGCCGGTTCTAATGTCGCTAAAAGACTGTTTGGTTACATATAACACCTGAATAAAAAATAATAAAATGATATCAAATTGCTTTGAAATAAGGTATAAAACAATTATATGTTACCATATGAAAAGTCTCTGATCCAAACATGCATGTTTTATTATTCATTTCGAATTGAAAGAGAAAATCTATCAATTTTCGTTTCTTCTAAACGACGCACATTTTCGTTTCCTTTTTTCCCGATTTAAAGCTCCAGGTATCACATGGTATTGATTCTTTAAATAAATCTTGCCACAAAGAATAAAGTTGATTTCAGAAATAATAAGACCAATGACTGAATAGCAGAAGGCATTTTTGCACATATCAAGTTTTATTAGAGATGTGTCATCGTACTCTTGCTTCATAATGAAACTAAAAATGGTGAAATAGTGCATGCCAATTTCTTTTTATTAACACTATTTATCATACTAATTCAACGAAGTTAGAACTGCGCAGTATTGATGCTATATATACTAGTATTGTAATTAAAAAACTAGAGCGATAGGTTCGTTTCTGGTCTGTATGAAATCAAGGAATGCAGCTTTACTACCGTTCCTGTAAACAGTGTCAGGTAAGATAACCCCAACTCCGTAAGCAATAAAAAAAACCCACAACAATCAAATACCAGAACAACACTACAATGTCCGGATCGGAGAGTATGAGGTTTAGCGCACTTCTAGTTGTCCGGATCCGAATTGGAGAGTATGAGGTTTAACACACTTTTAGTTGTCCGGATCCGGATCGGAGAGTATGAGGTTTAACGCACATCTAGTTGTCCGGATCGGAGAGTATGACGTTTAACACACTTCTAGTTGTCCGGATCCGGATCGGAGAGTATGAGGTTTAACGCACATCTAGTTGTCCGGATCGGAGAGTATGAGCTTAACGCAAATAATGTAAATCAATCAATTATATCGATAGCCATGCTATCCAATTCATTGATCTTGTCTTATCTATATTTATGAATTAAGACGTTTTGCCAATAAACTACAAAATGCCTGTACCATAGTAACTGTTTACACCTTTGGTATTTCCACAGGTGTGAGTTGATGTCCGTAAGCTGTAATTGAATTTTATCTGATAAGCAATTACTGTAAAATAAATAAGAAAAATACTTTCATTTTAAACAGCCTGAAATAGCAAAAATGAGAGTAAGGTGGTGGACACATTTTGGCGGATCCAAGTCAGTGGTAGTTTGCATCAAAATATATACTTGCAATGAAATAATATTGAATGATTTCGTAAAAAGTGAATATATTTACCGGGGACTTATTCAGGGTATACAAAGAAATTTTGACCAATGTTGAATAAATAAAATGAGCCAATTCGTTTCTTGAATGGACGATTTTAGTTTTGATGGATAGAACTTTCCAGGGTAACCAAGAACGCGGGTTGACTAATTAACGTCATAGCGGAAAATGTAGGACGAGTTCATCATGCATCGCGAGCAGATACCTTGAATTGGACATCTTATTTAAATACCAAAAAAAAAAAAAATAAATAAAATGGGCCAATTTGACGCGATTTTAGGTTTAAAGGAATTTACTTTACAGAACGAGGTGCTTAAAAACGCGGGTTGACTAATTGACCTCATGGTAGAAAGTGTAGGGCAGATAACTTGGATCTGACAACTTTAGTATAAGATATGCAAATAAATATGCATACCCGTTTTTAATTATAAATTACATACATTTTTTACATCGCGACAGATTGGTAGTAAACCTTATACATTAATGTGTGAACCATGAACAAATTGTGTTAACAACTATACGTCCATATGAATAAATGATGTATACACGAAATGGGGAAGTTTAATTTCGGGGGGGGGGGGGGGGGGGGGGGGGGATTGACGGTCCTTTATCTGAAATTCTTATTTGGGACAGTGATAACAATTAAATGTAAATTACACCTAAAGAACATGTCTGTAATATTTTCAAATCAGCTGGAAAAAAAATAAAGGCCATACACGTACAAAGTCATGTATATTCAATCAATTAAAGTTAAGATTTTCATCCCTGCCCGCTCCTCTAAATACCCAGCCATGCAGTTTCTTTTTAATTTCAATTTTATAGAATATGTTAAGAAAGCAATTAAGAAAAATTTCGGACACAGTACAAACAAAAATGAACAAAAAAATCCGCTTCAACATATTAAGCACTGTACCATATCGATGTGAATAAGAGTTAATTTCCGCGCTTGCGCGGGATATCATGTAGTACATGTATATGTCTGCTGTGGTCACTATGACACACAGTATCCTCGTGGGTTTAGAAACTGAACTTTATTTATTTTGTATCCCCGTGGGTTTATTGAAACTAAACTTTATTTATTTTACAATGATTGATAAACAAGTGCTACAACTTATATGAATATTTCTCGTTGGTACGGATGTTAGCACGAGGGGGTCATTGATGTAGGAGGAAGCCGAAGTACCCGGGCGGTACCCACGTGTCCAAGCGGGGGACCATCACACCCTATCACATACAGACACTGTCGATCTCGGGGATCGAACTCGGGTCGTATCGGTGAGAAGCGACTGCACTGTCCACTGCGCTACTTGGATACCCACTTTTGCTCTGTATCGATATTTGGCCATTCCAAGACCTTCTCATACACAATGTAATGGCGAATTTATAGAATAGTTTCCTCTTGGTCTATGGAATACTGTATGTGGTGCAAAAATGCAATTTGTGATTACATTTTTGATTGAGTGACAGATAGTATAATTTTTGGTAATTTTTTATATGTAAATTCGTTCTATACATCATACAACCGCCGGAAGTCTGGCACCCTATTGTTGTACTCGGGTGTGACCCTTTGCAATAAAAACGCTTTTAAAAAACGTACAATTACACAACAACGTCAGAACGCAAACTGAAATTTTGTTCCTGAACACATTTCATGCTGTTTGTTTTTTTTGCACGAATTTTATGTTAAACATCCAACGTACATGCAAGATACAAATGGCGTGAATGTGAATTTATGTCTAAAGATAATCATCAAAAAAGGATTGTTTGTGATTATATTTGCACGGCGAAAGTTTAACACATTCTCTGTCAATCTTCAAGGAATCATAACTTTGTGAAACAAACCTTAATGGTTAACGTACTTTTAGAAGATGTGGTGATTTATTGCAATAGAATAACATGGAATAGCCCAAGAGATCACAGAACTCTCTAACAAAAGTCAACAATTGACGCAATTTGTTCTGTCCCTTTGATATTTAGTATGTGCCTCTACACGGGATGTCCACATGATTATATTTTCTTTGTAGTCTTTTCAATGAGGACTCTTCTTTTTCATTTTTAAACAATGTCAGATTGTTTTGTCAAAATTGAAGTAACTTTTGTAGCTGAAACTGCTAGTCTAAGATAGTTTACAAATTCTACTTGGATTTTTAGCAAGTGTCAAAATCGTGACTTTCTATTTTCAAAAATTTTCATAAAATGCAATGCTCATACACCAAGAACAATATTTGTTGAACATTTCGATCTCTGAGTCCCCTCCCTCCTACTTTTTTTCGATGTTGAGTAAAACATGTCCTGCCTGTTTCAGCAGGAAAAAGAAAATATCTATAATAGCCGAAGGTTGCTTATATTTATATTTTCATACTGATGTCTATTTCTATGAAAAATATTTGCATTGTCGCTGTAAAGCCATTATATACGCTCTTAGTCAGGGATATGAAACATACATGGAACAGCCATATTAACATGTTATTTAGTTCGCTTCCGCGACTAAAAATATAGTGCCAGAAACTTTGTAGAGAAATTTTTTTTGTTATGAAGGAGTAGATATAATTTATATAATTAATGATTATTTTTCAAAAGAACATATCAAATTGGTTATGTAAGATTGAACGTTTCATTTAATATTACAAAAATAAATACACTCAAAACACGTGAAGACGTATATATTTGTTCACATGGCGCATGAATCATCAAAGTGTATTCATAGAAAATTGAGCGTCGCAATGCAAACATACGGGGAAATATACACTGAATGTAAATATAGTGTGATATTATTTCTTTTGTTAAAAGTGTGGGTTATCTGTACATTTCTCACAATTTTTTCAAACTCCGCCCAGAATGGATTAACCTAACACTCAAAAGATTAAACAGTTGATCAAGAGACTGAAAAATATGATGATCCTGAAAATATTTTCAATGTTGATAAAATATAGCACTTTCGACAGACCATCCTATTAGACCATGCTAAAAGGAATGTTGTATAAAACTACACTGTGAATATCAATGTATTTTGAATATATGAGCAGATGTGAAAGGTGCTTGGTCCGATTTATATCCAATTTTGTGTACGCTTTTAAACGATGGTTATGCTAAGTATGCGTATAATAATAGCCATTGCAGTAGTTTTCCCGATCAATTAAGCCATATTTCAATGAAAAAATGATGTAACAAATTTGTTTACAAAACAAGCGACATAAAAAGGGTATGGCGTTATGTCACCTCATATTACAATTCGCCCCTGACGTCGAGGCGGATATGCATTACGACTTTGACATCGCTTTTAATAAAGGTCATAATGTAATTGCAAACCAAAAATAAACATGTGTATATAATGTTCTCTAATAATAGTCTATTATTTCTTAAGTTTATTTTGTTTACAATCGATGCATAATATGCCGGTTGAATTAACCCAAACATTCGGGGGACGAAACCAAAGGGTTCCCTTTTTTAAACATTCCCAAGATGCATTTGGTGTTGTTTTTTTCTTTTGTGTGCCCATAAAGAAATTATTTTTATTTACTTATAACTTTAAAAGGTGCCCGATTATGTTGGTTTAAATAGGCGAAAGTCTATATCTTTCTAAATAATTGTTTTGTATGGAAAATTATTTGATACTGTAATAAATGTAAGAAAAAAAAATCAAACCATGCAGCTTTAACAATATTACCTAAATTTCTAAAAACTTTGAATATTGCTATTTTCAGAAGTATATGAATAACATTACCGATGAACCTATAAATTTTTACAACGGGCAGACAATGCAAAGATATTTCGCACGACTGTGTCGATAGTTCTTTTGCAGAGTTGTCGTTCGTATTTTATTTTCAATCTTTACAGATGGCGCTAGACTACAAATGAGGTATGTTACGCTAATTACGGAAATATTTGGGTTCTGTATAATTCAGTTATCAATATTATTTTAAACGAGATCTAATCTTCAAAATATGTTTAATATATTGTTACATTTACTTGAATTTTAAATTATCAAAATTAGATCAGTTCAGCAAAAAATGACATGAATTTTTTTGTGGCGGATGTTTACACATGGTTATAATGAATATCACATGAGTAAATCAGCCGACACAGAAGCCCCACTGACAGCCACTATATAATCAATACATATTACTGCGCTTAGGGATATTGAACATAGTTCAACTCCCAAAAACAACAAAAACCGAACTTAATATTTTTAATCAATCGTCCATCCGTACTTACTGTACTGAAATGAATAAAAAGAAAATTTTTATTAATTAATGGACATGATATTTGAAAACAGGATTTATTGCAAATAATTCGTGTATGAAATATTCAGCTCCAATTTTGTCTCAAGCTTCTTTGCCTTTTATTGTTAGGCGTTTGTTCCAGATCATCTCCCGACACTGACGGAATTCTAGGTTCTAAAGCACCTGACACTTCGTGCAGCATTTCCGAGGAGGGTCTTTTGTACTTCCGTATACTCTCTACTGATCTATGTCCAATCCTTCTCATTATTTCTTGTTCTGGAATTCCAGCTTGATACAAGGAAGTAGCGCATGCACGCTTACCTGAGTGGTTTTTTAAGAAACCTTGAATGTTAGCTTCTGTATACATGATTTTTAAAATACCAGATAATTTGTTAACTCCAATTGGTTGGGAACTAAATCGCACACTAACATTCTCTCCGTCTTCTAGTGGTCGTAAATAAAAACTGAACGTTTTCCTTTGACACACTGGATGTAAACTTTATAGATCTCTTATAGAGATTCTTTTGCAAAGTGGTGTTTCAATTCTTTGGCTGTTATATGTCGCTGATTTAAGCCTCCTGACGAATACAAACAAAACAAAGTTTATTATACACTTTTCTTGAAAAACCACTGCTGCAGATATGTTTACTAAATCATATATACATATGGTATTGGACTGCAAGATACTACAGTAAAAATATCAACACGTGGTCGGTCAAAGCCCGGTTTCTTCCGTTTATCTTATTACAATAACTGCCATATTGTGTACAAACTATGTACCCAAATTAGAAAAAATAATCATTTATTTGCTTATGATATTATCAACTAAATCCCCGATTAATTCATTATAATACGGATTCTGACTGACCACGTGTTGATATTCACTAAAAATAGTCGTGGATCAACATTCAATGCCATTGATCAGTGATTTCATTGGGTTAGTATTTGATATGCAAAATAGTATTCATTTCTTTGAAATGTAAAAGCCAATCGGTGCGCAATATTGTAATCAGCGTACAAAATTTTAGCATGCCTGATCAAGCAAACTGGCATGCTGTTAATGGAATGAAAGTTCGACTGACCATGTACTATACGTGTGAATACGTGATTACATTGATTCGTCAATGACAGTGTTGGTTTAATGTTTGATGTTTGAATGCACGAGAAGTACACATTTCAATGAAGGCAAACAAAAGTAATATGATCAAGCAAACTGTAATAAGGATAGTACATGTATATATATCACGCTTGAATACCTAAATAAAGAACATTTCTGTAATTATTTATGATTTAATTACCACGTGCTTTCTTCCTTTAGAAAGCATACCTTTTGCATACAAGTGGGTGTGTCTTTCTAAGAGTACTTGGACTGGGTATATTATATATTTCAAAGTAAAATCAAATTTACAAAGGTATTTAAGATAATCATGTTAATAAAATATGTATTTTAAAAAATGAAGCCTGACACGCTCAAATATCACCACAAGCACGTAAATGAGAGAGAGAGAGAGAGAGAGAGAGAGAGAGAGAGAGAATGGGGTAAGATAGGCAAAACAATACCTTTAAATGTCTTTAAATGTCTTCTGGTAAGTCCCCAACTCATACTGATCCACTGACTTGCAATTATAGAAGAACATGGTGTTTACGATAGCCTTTGCAGTCTGAATGCCTGGTAGACCCAACTCCCACAACTTGTTTTCTGTTTCGATACTAATTGGATCTGCCTGTTTTACGTTTTATCATACGCCCTCCGTCGTTTGTTGTGCCATCCTTGCAGTTAACTGTTTATGAAATTCGTAAAAGTCAAGATTTTTTTTCGTCCAAAAAATTGCGATGGTTTCCATTTTCACGCATGTAACGGAGAAGAACAACAGTAATCATACAAAGAACGAGGAGGATAGGGTGATCAATCTCTTTTCCGGGCTTCAATTACAAATTAACCCACTAAAGAGTTAATGTTTTCAGTATCAAAAAATGCGAGGAATAACTATCCTTTTGTAGCCATTTTCGCTGTTCTCCACTCCATAAATACGGAAAACGCTAATTTGGTATTTTTTCTCGTATTTTTGCTCTCTGCTAAGGCAATTAGTTTTGATACTTTGGGGTTCTCTATGAAAGCAAATCAGGCCGTTTCCTCTTGTTCACAGTGGAAGTTTTCTTCTAACGTGTCCATCATTCTGTGTACTGTGAGTGATTCCCCAAGATAAAAATGGCCCATATCAAATACAGACAACTGACTAAGACTTAGTTTTCCAAATAAATTCTCACACTCAATCTCGTTAGTCGCTTGGGACAAGGCAATGTCGTCAAAAAAAAATGGATTCGTCCAAAAGACTTTCTGTTTCCATATTCTCATGTGTCAGAATAAATTGAGAAACACGTGTAAGTAGAAAAACAGGTATCATGTACAAAACTTTTGTATGAAAAAGTCACTTGATAAGAACGCGTTTGAATGTTAAACTTGTTTCGTGGACAAAGTGAATAGCGCCAGCCAATTGGATAAGTTGTTTGTCTTTATCGTTTCGCGCCATATATTTCTAGAAATATTTTGTTCGCTTATGTTTCATTGATTTTATCAATTTATTGTAGATTTGTACGTGTTTACAATCATTTTTTTTAAAATTGTAATATAGAGTATGGAGTACAAAGTTCAATTTTAAGATACCGAAATTGGCACAATTATGTATACAGGCAAGTGCGCACCAAATAACTACACGAATTACAAAATATATAAGACTTAATCAGGTTTCTTGATAATTCCAGTTTTGGACTTTCCTATTAAACTATTTAAAATATAGTCCATTTCTGTACATGAATAATGTTGAGAATTAAACTTCCTGGTGTTGTTTTTTGTCGAGTTTAATGAATCGGCCAGAAATAATTGGAGCATTTCAAATGGATGCCCCTAGCATGTTTTAGCTTGTTCCAGATGATGGTCTGAGGATTATGAAAATGAACAGGTTGTTTGTTTAATTTGTTGTGCGCTGTTGGACTTTGTTATATAGGTTGATCCAATTCTCTAGATTCTTGGACTGATTTGAATCCCCCTTTTTTTTTAGTAAGTTTTAAATTTATGTTTACTTTGGGGTTTTTAGATGATCATAATATAGAAAGCCAGAATTCACTTAGAATTTTGTAATTTTAAAATTTGAAATACTTTAAACAAATAGTTGATTTTTCTTCCATTGACGCGCGTAAAATATCTTTCATACGTCGGAAAAATCTACGCAATAATGTAGATTATTGAAATATACGCAATAAGATGTTATCGCTCTCTAGAAAAGACAGCATTTTTGAGAAATAAAAGCAAGTACCTGGTCTCGGGGTCATGAAACTCTCTTAAACTTAAGTCAGGATTTGTATGCAGTACATGTATATAAGTTTTATCATATCATGCAAGTAAAGTTCAAAATTTATTACAAGATTGTTTCTCTATGTTGTTGCAAGCTACACATTTCCAGTGAAAATAAAGTATCTTAACTGATCAAAATTTGACTCAACTATAAGATCGTTCATGATCCTAGGCCCTGGTGAGATTATGTTCCAATGTAAGTTTACATCGATGACTTCAATGTCATGCCCTATTGTAGACCGTGATTCGTTCGACGCTGTGCTGACCGAGAGAATTGTTTATCATCCTTAATTCTATCTGTGTGAAATACACTGTGACATTTTTCATGCTCCAATCTGCAAGTTGTATTATTTCTTACAGCCTCTAAAGATTCTGACGATATTAACGCAAAGGGACTGTAAATAATTTAGGTATTAGCTTGTTATTATGATTATTAAGATGAATACAAAAACATAACAACCTTGTGGTTGTTGATTTCAGCTTATAATGCATGATTAGATACATGAATGTACATCCAACATTCAAAAGACATCCTCATTTATGTAAACATCGCCTTCTTGAAAGTTCATTATAAAACACAAAGCAATAGTTTTGTTTATGTTTGGTGTTTTAATCTATCAAAATTAAAGACACCAAGTAAATAAAAGATCATTGTCTGACTTGGTAATGTTTCGACATGATAACTTCCAGGAATTGTCTTTCCATTCTTGCTTTCATTTTTGACGACCAGTGGTACTTAAGGTGGTATGGGACATCTGTCAATATTAATGTGGATAAAAGTACATTATAATCAAAATACTTTCACCAATTTAGAATTTCAAATTCTACAATATTTGGCCAACAATTATATTTCAAATTTTTCAGAAAAGGTAAAAATTATAAAAGCCCCAGTGAGATTCGAACTCACGATTTTCAGATTCGTAGTTCACTCTTTAACACATTGCGCTACGCTGTAAGTACCAAATTTGGGAAATAAAAAATATATAAAATAATACAAATGTACTTGATTTTATTGCTTATTTCGATATGAAGTGTGTCACAACATGGAGGTGTCCCATAACACCTTAAATTACACTGCCAGTTACATTAGTTACCTGTAATTTCCTGCTTGGTTTCTTTGTGTAGATTAACATTTGAGAAGACAGGCGTTATTATCGTTTTCATCACTCCATCATAAGAGACAATGTATTTAATACCTCTGTGTTTAGTACTGTTGGATGTACTCCTTTTCAACAAATGGTGAGTATAATTATTTTGATTGAAAATTTAAAAAGATATAACTATCAAATTAAATGGTAATATGTTAGAGTTTGGCTCAGGTGATCCCTTAATGTTTACAAATCTATATGATGGTATGTTATGCGATTATGATATATTAGATAAAATTGTTGTATCTTCGTTACATAAAAACAGAATTATGATTATCATATTACGATGATGACTAGTACTCTAACAAGTTCTGAGGAGAATGTTCAGTATCAATCATTCTTTCCATTTAAGTATGTATTGAGAATGGAAATCAAAACTCATTGAGCTACAAAAGTTTTGACTGGAAAGCCATTAAACCATTTCAAAGTTGTGTTTAATTTAGTTTAAACATCAATATAGTGCTTAACGAACAGTCGTTAAAACGACAATCTTTTAGAGGATGAATCACTGGGTTTTATTTCCAGACGCGAAAGTGTTTGCATACTCCTTGTTACAAAAATGTTTTATACCAATATCGATCTTTTCCCTGTACAAGAAACACAGAGTCTAATTTGGTGGTTTATTGCATTTTAAGGATGCTGAAATAGATGTTCTTATTTTTGTTTTACATCGCAGATGTTACGGGATGGGAGATTTTTTAACTTGAGAAACAGGCCACTTTGGAGATTCCCCCCAGCCCAACTACCGGGGGGCATCGATCCAAGGTTTGGCTTTCCACAGGATGGTGGAACTTTAAGAGGCGCCATCAACCAGCCTCGACAGTTCTTGACCAGCTCCAGATACGACAGGACAATTCCTGGGCGTGGAACATCAGACAGGAGTTTTAATCCAAATAACAGACAGACTGGCCAGACCCTTGTCAGGCCCCCGTTTGGAGCAGTTCAACAACCAGTACCTAATGTACGAAACGATCGTTTACCGGACTCATTCGTGGATCAGAATCAAAACAGATTTTTAATACCTGCTGTTAATACAAATGATTTAAATACATTGCGAACATACCTTTCCACTTTACAACAAATGAACAATATTCCACAGTTTTCAACAGATTTATTCTCCCGAAGAACTTCACCATCCGTTCCAGCTTTTATTGCACAATTTAGTCAGTTATCTACACACAATTTTGGACAAACGATATCAAACTCTCCTATTTCTGGTTTAACAGACAATTCTCAGATTTTTAGAAAACAACAACAGCAACAACAACAGCAGCAAAACCAACAACAACAAGCTTTAGAGCGTCAAAGATTAGAGCTACAACAATCAGGAAACTACAGCGGCCCCTGGCACCGGGCTAGGAACTTCCGGTAACACGACGTATGTGCCAATCGGTAGTAGACTGGAACACTCCACTCTCATGCAAGGAGCCGAAATTCGCCACACATTGGTTACAATTAAAGATGAACAGGGAAATGTCATTGCCGAAAAGGTGTTCCCAGAAGGATCAAGCGACGCAACAATTGAAAAATATATAGCTGAAGTATACGCTAATTACACGAACAAGGTGAGACACGGAACTGGAGCGGCCCCTAGCACCGGGCTCGGAACTTCCGGTAACACGGCGTCTGCTCCGATCGGTATTGAACAGGAACAGTCCAGCACCGCTTTTGGAGCATCTTCCGGACCCCCTCCTTAATGCCGGTTAGTAACTCTATAAAGAGCTTTATGTCAGATTTCATATTATCTATTGCACGACTGGCTGTACTTGGTCTCTGGGGTTGTGGAATACGCTTTCATGTCCTTTTCTCTGTTCTTGTATGGACTTATTTTAAGAAAAGCTAGAACACTTTATTCCAAATTTTTGAAAAAAGCGACGGAAGGCCCGGACAACGAGCGAAATCGAAAGGTCATCAAAAACATCAGGTCTGCTAAAGTGATGGGATACGTGACCCTGGCGCTCATTGTCAGCTGGGGCCCCTACAAATATAGGTGGGGAATGTTTTTCACAATTAATATTGACCAAAACCAAGATGGCTTGCTAACGATGACCCAAGGTTAGGTAATGGTTGGTCTGTAGGTGTTGGGTACACATCATTGACCCAACGTCAGAACAACGTTGTCTATCTATCATTGGGCCAACGTTGGTCATATTGAAGACACGTTGGTCCATCATAAGTTTGCTGTTTGGGGAAGTACTGTTCACGATTGGACTTGTAGTTTTTGAGAAAAATGTAAAATTGTAACGTTCGACGACGGCCGAAGTTCAACAAAACTATTTCATCTGATTGATTCGGATGATCTCAAAATTGTTTAACATTCCCTTTATGTGTCTGCGAACTCACCCCACGTCAATATCTCCGTTCTTTGATGTTGAATTCATCAGCTTGGTATATCCATAAAAATCTACGAGTAGGATTCCAAATTGCTTTGGATTATTTTAATTATTTTTGTTATCTCCATAGCTGTAAATGACGTCTGACTTTACCTTCAACCTGTCCAGTCGGTTGGTGTTTCTTGGGATCTTCAACATTGTTGTTAACCTCTTTATCTACGCATACCAGAGAAGAGATTTCAGGCAGGGGTACAAGAGGCTCTTTCTAGGCTGTTCGGGCAACACAACTTCCGGCGAGTCTCTGACAGACGTAAATGAGTCGACATCGAGCCGATTTTAATGTTTAAGTTATCACGTTTGATGTGACGTCACGTGTGTTTATTACATTACTGCATTTGTCGTGAAATCAAATATTGGTAAAGGTGTGTTAAGTTAAGGTTTAGGTAACTGTTCTGAGTGATAAGTCATCGTACATTGTTGTTCTGTATTATAAGCATTCGTATATTGTTGTTCTGTGTTACAAGCGGTTCTTACCCTGATTGATAATACTGACGAATTCTCAGGTTTCGGTAACTGTTTTATACGCTGTATTATAAGCGTTTCTTATTCTGATTGCTAATAATGACGAATTCTCATTTACTTGACAAGCCATGTATTTACTGTTTCTGTTTTAGGTCATCTGAGTGACTTATAGGTGACATAGTGCTATCGTTAATGATACAACGCTGCTTAATGATATAAATATCATTCAGCGGTGCAATTGCAACGCCTAATGCTACAAATTATTGCATTAACAGTTGACGTCACCAACTGCTAATGATATATCGCTTCTTAATGATAGAATTATATCATAAGGCGTCATAAATGCACAGCAATGCTTAATGATACTTTTTTCATTAAGCGGCGTTGAATCATTTACGGTTGTTACATTCCCTTTGTTGTCGTCCGACTTCTGTAATCTATCAAACATGTTAAGGTATTCCTTACTTAAAGAGGCTGAATGGTCAATAAATTACCCATCAGATCCACTTTAAAATTTTAGATATGATATTTTTAGCCTTAAACTAGTACTACATATGTATAATTAAATGAAGAAAATTTCTAATTTTAACTTAAAATTTTAATAGTTTTTACATCTTTGTACAAAGCGATTTTTCTCAAGATGATTGACATAGACTAAGTCTTAAGCTCTATCAACATCGGTAGGGGAAGAAAAACATAACTTGTGAATTTCAACTCCGCACACTTCAAAAGCTGTAGTAAGGTTCAGATTTTACTGTGAGAAAGTTAATGCAATCTTCAGGCATTATCAGGTACTGGTTGTAGAGCGGATCTCCATTGATCATATATAGAGAAAATGCATAAAATTTTATTCTTTTAGCACCAATACCAAAACTAGGAAATTCATGTTCCATGGGTCTAAAATAGCTCGTATAGTAAAAAAGCATAATTAATTATAGATCCTTACAAATCTTCATTTATTCTTCTCCTGGTTATCCTGCAGAAAAAGTTATATTGGGATGGACAAGCAAACTTAGCAACAAAATTAAATACCCCTGGCCACTGGGCCCTGGTGCGGTATTATAATGAGCAGGCAGGTGGGCCTTTTGGGACGTTAAGGGGGCTGAAAGATCCTGGTCATTTAAGACTATAACAGTCTTCTTTAGAATGAGAGATTTGTATAAAGGCACAGAAATACAGGTCAATTTAAACTTTAGAATTTAAAAGAGTTACCATTATATTATGGTACTTTCTTTACTAAATAATAGTTAACGGCTTATAAGGCAAATCTTTAACTTTTTTTGACCGCACAGTGTCCTTAATGCTTTTTTAACATGCGTTATACCATCTTCGCTAGCCAAGGGTTTCAGATCCAATCCGCTCCTCTACGTAGTATGTATTACAGAAAGTACTTCAAAGACATCTAGTGATCCCAATCGTAACTACCCCGCCATCTCCACTCGCAAAAGGTATTTTTTGCAAACGGAAATGACAGAGTGGTTACGATTGATACTGATCCAAGCCTCTCTCTTTACGTCCTTTGATGCTGACTATTACATAATAACCGTGAGGTTCTCGGGTTGTATCTATCAAACATCTATCATACTTTTATAAATCGTCACATACAATAATTGTCGGTTTCAATCTAAAATCCAATTTGTATCTTTCGTAATATTTGTTGCTTTACCTCAAATTCTATGATCTGATATATACATTGCTTTATGATATGTTGTTGAAACATTTGATAGTTTTAAAATATAAAAAAGCCAGCTGACTCTCGGAAACATGAGTAAACCTAAACATTTGGATGAATGCAATGTGCAGATGCATGGTGCGGTAGGGTATTTCAATTAATGTTGTTAAAGTCTGATCAGTATAGTTTTTTTTAATTTAAAATCATTTTCTGGGAACCAAAAACTCTCCATTAACCTGCAATAGGTTCTAATCAAAGAAGACAGTAAAAAACAATTTGGTTCTCTTTCTTTTGATAAAGTATAATGAGGAATTTCAAAATCCTTTGGTGACTATAAAGGATGGATATTTTTTATTACTCTTTATATCTCTATAATTAAGACACCTAGCTTTCTTGTACATTATCCTGAAAATTCAAGGGGAAATGAAATGACACAACTTTAGTTCTGCATAGAAATTAAAGACCCTTTGTGCGGTATTACAGTAGATTACAAGGAATCCGAACGATTCAGCATCAATTCTAATAAATGTATCGACGGATATCATTGTAAGATGTTCTGACGGTTGTGATTTATTTATCCGGGTTCTTCATAAACCTGCATGATTTGGTTTACGACAATGAAGTCCGGATCCATTGCTCAGATTATGTGATTTTGTTGTCAAAAAAGCTTGTTAAGTTTCGCAGTTGCCTTTTTGTCATAAACTTAGGAAAATCGACTGAAATAATTTTAATTGAAGTAAAACTGTTCTGTTTCATAGTTTTTTTTTTAAATCATCGGAAGAGATTGATTACTTAGATTTTAGGTGCATGACACGTGCTTGATGTGTTAATGATAAGGTTCGGGGTCATTTTTGAGAATTGTTTTATCGGATGTTCTTCAGATTTTTTAATTGTATGTTTTGTGTATATTGCTTTGTTATTTATAATTTATTTAATATTTATATTTATTTATAATTTATTTAATTATTTATTTATAATTATGATAATTATAAACTTAGTTTATAGTCAGTCATCCTAGGGGTTAAAAGGTCGAGGAGTTCTGACCACAAACCATGTAACCATGTCTTTTAATTAGACTGTTAGTGTACATTTGTATGTACATATATGTACTTGTAAGATTTTGGCCATGTAAGAACAATCGTTTTGAAGAATTAAAGATAAAACATATTTTACGAAAAATTTAAAGAGTGTCTCTAAACTTTTGATACCCTTATTTAATCTCTACTTTGCCCCAAGTTTCTGCATCAACCACTTTTTGCTTCATATTTCTATAACCATAAATACCTTTGTGCCCAAACGACGTTCATTTACTTATATGAATAAAGTTCAGATTACGTTTTGAAACGCCCCCTCTACCGCTTCAGGTTTGAATACACAGCCTAAAATAGAAAGTTTACAAGGGTTTTGCATTGCATCAGCCATGAAATAGCCCGGATGATAAGGTTGAAAAATTGTGTGAGGCATTCCAAGTGAGTTCCGAATGGAAAAAAAGTAAACATTTCCCATTATAAATCTTCGTTAAGAATATGTTTTTAATTTGTTCCTCTGAATTTTCCTCAGTGAAAACTAATAATGTGGCAATGAAGATATCTTGGATAGTTCCCTTTTTTCGATTTCAATTATATTTCTTTCACATGTATGTGTATTTTTATCAAAAATCATCAAAACATGGAAGCAATAACTTGGGACATACTTTACCTAGCTACATCCTTTTTAATCTTGAGTATTCATAGTAAGGATGTTTTGAGTATATGTCTATCAATTTCTTGGATATTTTTCAATTTTTTTTTCAAATTGGTAAAAAAAATATCGTTTTTAGAAAGAAAACATAGGCTATAGGAACGTTTAAAAGCTAGATTGGTAAACGATGGACAAGTTTTAAGGGATGCTTTATTGGATTTGAAAACCGAATTTCTGTATCATCGATCATCGATGTAAAATTGATTTACATTTTCCCATTCTTAAACCAGGCCAAAGTCTAAATCTATACCACGTATGAGTGACAACCCGGGTACAGGAGGAAGGAGGCCGCGATCTGGTTGAAAGAGGAAGTCGACCCCCACAGCAGAATCGATACCTAATGTGGCATCACAACCGCTCTCTTTACCAAAGTTTACTGCAAATTCTGTACCTTCAGATCAACTGCTGATGCTAGCCCCATAGATCCTGTCTCTACATACGTCTTCACTGGCAGTAATCCTAACACATGCAAAGCTGCCAGGTAATGTTTTACTAGACCTTCCACCAGTTTTTCCGCTCACAACAAACCCCTTCTTCGGCTAATACCACTTAATTGTTGGGGGATATCATGTGGACGGATCTGTTCAAGAAAACATTATAAAAGGGGAATATATCAACCTGGCAAATCTATTGGTTATGGACCCCACTAAGCAAAAACCAACTATGTTGGCAATGGATACACAGGGGCAAATAAGTACAGCCTAAATCCCAAAACACAATTACTACCACAGAGCGCTGGACTGATGCATTTCTGATTTTTCTCAGCATTTATACTAACGCAGACCCACAAAAACACAACAAATAGTCAAATATTTACACGACCTAAGACTGTGTGCAGAAAAATCTAATAGATGGGTCACATATGATGAGCCGTACAGATTGTCGATCAACCCCCAATCAAGACTTGGAAATGATGGATAGTGAGTTGTGACTTTTGTACATGACCCCGTCTCCGGAAAAAGTTCCCACTACTGAACATAAATGCTATGAATTCAATAACAAGGGTAGTTATAACAAAATACAGTGTGCTTATGTCCATTGTCGCTTAAAATGCAACTTGCATCCAGCTAACATGTGAACTATACCTTACAACTTTTCAAAGAACAGAAAGTCTACATACAACACGACACCAGGCAGGTTGAATCCTAGTGGAAATGGTTGCCCATTTCAAAACCAATACTCACAAAGCCAGCGACAGCCAAATTTGCAAAGCCAAACCCCCTGCTCCCAATGCATACCAATACCAAATACCTATGGGCCGTGGGAAATTCCCTTTAAGGAATTTCTCCAATAGAGGTTGTTCCTAAGGCATATAATGGTTGATGATACATGTAACACACCTATCTTATCCCTCAAACAACAGCATTAACTCTTACATTGACTCTATTCATTCTACAGTCAAATATACATCTGATACTCTAATTAAAACAATAAGTAATTTACGACAGGGCACAAAATTGGCAAAGGTTGATATCAAAAATGCCTTTCGCTGACTTCTTGTTTACCCATGGGATTTTGAACTCTAGGAATGTTTGTTAGAGGGGGGGATGGGGCTACTACAATCTCATCACACAAAGTTTCTGAGCTTTTCCAATTATTAAATTATTGGGTGATTAAAGAAAAAATAATATTTAAGGATCTTGAAAGCCCGGAAGGAAAACTATTGTTTTTGGGAAGGCAATATCTGGGAGTAGAGCATTTATCTGACGTTTCTATAATGTTATGATAGGACCTTACAGGCCTTATCACCATATGTGCAAAATGATATTTTTGCTATGTAGTCTCACCCCCCAAATCATGAATGCTAAAGCTACTGGTACCAGCTCTAAGAATGTCATAAAAGGTGTGACGGAAGATATGAAAATGCGGTTAGAGATTTTAGAAAATGTAAATGATATTGTGTTTTTCTCTGTGAGTGAGTGGAGTACTCCAAATACTCTGCAACTATTTACTGACAGTACAGGTTCAGCAATCCTCGGCTGTTGTTGCTATTTTCAGGGACAAAGGTCTTACCACCAATGACCATTAATTTGGCAAAATGCCCCCATTGTAAGAGATATGACATTCTTAGAGCTGGTATTAGTAGCTACATAGCAAAAATATCATTTTGCACATAGATAACATATCTCTAGTACACTTTCTAAATAAACGATCTTCAAAATCCCAAAGAGTTATGTCTCTTATCCGTCCAATTATTCTTATGACATTAAAAACAACATTCGATTTAAAACAAAACATCGAAGGTAAAACAAATATCATTTCTGGCACAATTTCTTGCAAAACAATGGGATATGTTTAAGAAAGAAGCACCCTCTGCGGACATCAAACCCTAGCCAAGTCCATCCCAGTTCCAAACAGACAATGTTATCCACGATGAAATAAACATGCTGCTAGCCTCAACTGTAGCAACAAATACAAACCAAACTTACAAAGATGTTTTACAAGCATTTTTTTTTTCATTTTAGAAATCTTCCAGGCCTACAACATACCTCGCCCCCACCAAATAGACATATAAACAAATTCATAGCATATGTGTCCTAGAAGGGATACAAACACTCTACTGCAAGTGCATATTTAGCAGCAATTAGCTGTCAGTGCAAGCCTTAATGTCATGTTGACCCGGCAAAGCACTCTATTGTACACAAATTACTACAGGGTATGAAGCGTTCAAACAAACACAGCGACACTCGCCTACCAATCACTATATATATACTTAACTCAATCATACCCAAATTACAAATAATCTGGTGTCACCTGTATGAAGAAAAAAAATTCAGAGCAGCTTTTTCACTCGTATTACTTGCTTCGGGTCGGTGAAATCGCACTATCAAAAGGTAAGACAATTCAAAAGCTTATCCAATTCAGGATTACTTGCAAATAAGGCCAAAAACTTCTGGACCTTTTTTTTGCCATTTTTCTGGTAAACCATTGTATTCAAATTCGTGTGCAGGGCAGGTGGTTTTTTTTCCTGATTGCACAGGCACCTGACATTATATATTTTTCTCAAAATAAAAATTATATACACTCTACCTAATAATACGATGAGTTTTAAACAAAAATTTCACTTGATGTGACAGTTTTAAATAAATCCCAGATGGCGCCGATGGGTACCTGTGTATTATTAGGTAGAAGGTTTATATTTTTTATTATGAGAAAAATATATAACGTCAGATGCCTGTGCCTGATTGGTAATATAGTTACAATGTATCTCGTAGCATGGACGAATGAGAATAATATACACCCTGGTTAGAACACACCCAACTATTTTTTCATTCATATTTTCATAAAGGACTACATATTTTTGAAATATATTTCTCAGTGTTGTAACATATATGATAGACCCTGATCATTGATTATCTCTGATCATATTGTTGGGATTGTTTCTTTATGTTTTTATTATAGTGTATTGGTGTTTTATGTATTTGCTATAGTATAGTAAGAGGGGAACATTATCTACTACGGCGCTTTGTCGGTCTGGAGGGAAAATCTGTAGTGATTTTGTTTTAAAGGGAAAAATAACATGCCATGGCACTTCCTTCCCTGGAGGATCTAAACAGAGTCCGTTTTCCCCACCCTTGGATTCGAGGAAAAGTCAATTCTACAACACCGGTTTGAATAATTATAATCTAAAGAACTAGTACATATATATGATTTTTAGTACATAATATTTATTTTTAATGTTATTCACACTGTTAATTTGATCAGCATTAATGCACAATTGTTTTCTAGCAGAAAATGTAATAAATGAAAAACTTTTAACCAAAATGAATAAGTGACATTTAATGACAAGAATAAAGAAAATACATGTGTCAAAATCTCTAAATAACCCAAAAAGAGACCCAAGAAAAAAATAGAAAAAATGAATAATAACCTGCGCCGTTTAAAAAGCGTACCGTTCCGTTCATTAAATGGACATTGTTGTTTATATATATACATGTATTATATGTTTTATAGTGATTTTTTTAATATAAATACTGTTTTATATAGTCTTTTGTTTCGCATCTTACTATTCATGATATATCTTAAAATCAGTTCTTCAATATTTCTACCATTTCTAAGGCATTCATATTCTTAGGTTTATGGTTGCCCTGGAAACAATTTAAAAATCATTTTAACTATGAAATAAAAATATTGTTCAATTTAAAAATAACACTCACCCTTTTTTTAAATGAGATATATAAAAAAAAAAGAAATATGATCAAAATGGGTGAAGTACGCTAGATTTTACGTAATAACTGCCCATTTTAACGAATTCACACAATGGAGTGGTCATTTCAATTGACTTACATTAACAATTTGAGGCTATTTTTGAAATATAGACATTCATAGAATATAATTAGAAAACAATCATTAATTTTATCTTTGAGGTGGGAAGTTCAACGATTTTGGCCCTTAGCGC
Organism: Magallana nippona; assembly: GCA_033439105.1. Classification (NCBI taxonomy): domain Eukaryota; kingdom Metazoa; phylum Mollusca; class Bivalvia; order Ostreida; family Ostreidae; genus Magallana; species Magallana nippona. The sequence goes on along the minus strand of CM065918.1, from coordinate 46,180,040 downwards.
CCCTAACTCTATTCAATATATTCGGTCATTCTAAGATCATCTGGTCATGCACTTTGACCAGAAATAACTGGCGTTTTTCATCCTATGTAAAGGCCATGGAGCAAACTATAACTCGTCTCGGTCGAACAGCTATTACTTACGTCACATTCCAGGGTGTTTTTTTTATTAAATAAAACACTGAGTCTTGTAGTTCAACTCCAAGCCACCCGACTTTTTTCATTGTGTTGGGGTACATTTCTCGCCTTCGGGGAATGGTATTTTCTTGGAGAACCTTCAAAAGGGTATTAAATTTAACATTGGTGGTAAGGGCAATGAATATCATCCTTAATACCAAAGATATTCAGGCTCTGGTCAGCGATGACCATTGGTGTTGGGGTACTGTCGGCGTCACCGTGGACTCTGGGCACCTCCCCTCCCCCCCCCCCCCCCCCGCCCTGGTGGCGATTCAGCACTACAAATAAACATTTATGGTCCTTCAAAGTGGCGTTATCGTCGAATCCCAACACCAATGGATAAGTGCGTATTGATCAATTTGCTATCAAATTGTATATATCATGGCTACATGGCCTCATACATTATACCTTATTGGCGAGGGCAGCCCGGTGGTATCCCCGATATCATCACCGCGGCCTGTAGCGCCAAACATATGTACAATATAATATACTATCATCTATCTACATCTACAGTTATGTTGTTCTAGGTGTCTTTGATGATATCGCATATTCTAACTTGTCTCGGATATGCGCATAATCACAGTACCAAGTTGAATGGTATCAACCAATTTCTTGGATATTTTTCAACCCACCCATATTCGTCATTAGTCCAAAGGGACTAATCTTTCTCTATCATAACTGTTTATAAGTTAGCTTGAGATATATATAGTTTATAGTTTATCCCCAATAACATCTACCATTATAAACATTATTTAGATCTTATACCATTTTTAAAGAATCAGCCCCTGAATAAATGGCTATTGATATTTTCTTGTCATAACAAACATGTACATAATTTCTGTGCATCTTAATCTGTAAATTTATGTTGCAGCTTTGGATGTGGATCCTGAGTGACCATCAGAGCAATGGTCGCGGTGATGGTATGATGGTGTTATGCAGTTCTCGAAATGGCGTTATCATCGCAACCCAACACCAATGGATGAGTGCGTATTGATCAATTTGCAGTCATGTTATATATAGCATGGCTACATAGCCTTATACATTAGCCAATGAACTTTTCATTGAACTTTGGAACATTGCATATTTGTATTGGTTATAATTGGTTTTGAATAATGTATAATGGTATTTCATATTGCATATTGGTAATTGTGACGTTTGTGCATTTGTGACCTAATTATAACATTACTCATTGCAGAATTAACTCATAAACGAGTCGTCATACTTTGTTTGTACTGTATAATGTATTGGTTTTTGGCGGGGGCAGCCCAGTGGTTACCCCCATATCATCACCGCGGCCAGTAGCGCTAAACATATACAATAAAATATTAATACTATAATCTATTTATAGTTATGTTGTTCTTGATGTCTTTGATTGTGTGAATATTTGTTGTGAATAATGTGATACATTCTTTTTATAATGCAACACAATTACAATGAAAAAGCTCAAATTTTAAAGTTAGTCCGCATCTGAAGATTTAAAAGATATCATTTCTGAGAATAATGAAATAAATATCTATGATCAGAAGAGAAAACAACATATAACACTCAAATAAAACATAATGAAATGATATGAAATTAGGTAAAAAAAAAAAACCCTAACAACCATGTGCTAAAATATGAAAAGTCTCGCAGCAGGTTCACATGCACGTGTTATTATTCATCTCGAATTGAAAACGAAAATCTATATCTTCTAAAGGACGCACCTATTTTTTAAAACTTGTTTACCTGATTTAAAGCTCCAGATATCATATGGTATTGTTTCGTAACCGACATTAATCTTGCAAAAAAGAATAACGTTCATTGTAGAAATATTAAAACCGATCCCTGAATAGCAGAAAACATCATTTTTTTGCACAAATCCAGTTTCACCGGAGCTGTGTCATCGTACTCTTGCTTCATGGTGAAACTAAAAATGGTGAAATACTGCATGCCAATTTATATTTAACTATTCATCACGTTATTTTAATGAAGTTACAACTGCTCAGTTGTAATGTCATAAAATTATTTATTGTAATTAACAAAATAAAGATTTTGAGAACGTCAAAAATATTTTGTACTGTTCCTTTTGACGTTAAATTTTCTTTTTATAACCTGCTGAGTGAGGTTAATTTTACGGCGATGCATAATTAGTCTTCTTTTTTTCAAGAGTTATAATTCTTTAACCTTAAAAAACTAGTTCTGTTCGTTTCTAGTCTGTATGAAATCAAGGAATGCAACTTTACTACGGCACCGGTAAACAGTGTCCAGTTAGATAACAACAACTGCGTAAGCAAAGAAACAACAACACAACAATAGGATAACAGAACAACACTGCATTGTCCGGATCGGAGAGTATGAGCTTTAACACACATCATGTAAATCAATCAATCATATCGAAAACCTTGCTGTCCGATTCATTGATCTTGTCTTATATATGTGTACTGTGGTCACTACGACACACAGTATCCACAGACTGGCCCGTGGGTTTATTGCCCGGGGGTGCGGCCAAACATGACCAATTGTCTTGTAATGAATATATCACTGTAATCATTGCACATTCCACTTCATTGGCTGCGTATCGATATTTGGCCATTCCAAAACCTTCTCAGGCACAACTTTTCGTGTAATGGCGAATTTATAGACATATTTTTCCCTTGGTTTATGGAATACTGCATGTGGTGCAAAAATGCAATTTGTGACTAGAAACCAAAAGTCTTCATGAATAGAGTCACAAAGAGAAACAGAGAGGAATACGGTTGATGAGGTAAGAGAAATGGAATCTAAACCAGAGGGGTTTTTTAAAATTATTGTACGAAACTTTGTTGGAGAATTAAAGGTAAAACTTTGTTTTTATTTATGAACATCTTAACATACCATGTAATTTTCGTGTTAAACGTTTACTGTTGATATTTTTAAAGTCAAACAGAAATGAAAAAAAATAAAGAGTCAAATTAATCGGAATATTCATTCACCTTCATTATAGTTTGATTGAAATACATGTACTAAAATGTAGATCGGTTGTGTTTAAAAAGTTTTAAAAGCATTGTTCTATAATTAAGTTGGTAATTTTACGGATGATGCTTCAAAGGACAACGTAGATACAGCATGATAAAAATGACAGTAATTTAATTGGTCCATTTTGCACTGGTTAAAGTTAACGTTGGCTTTTTGAATTTTGATATGCATTGATTAGATTCATTTTCCAGAGTTTACTTTGGCTAAAACACCTGTTATTTCTTGTCAGTCGATCTTTTTACATCCGACAAGCATTTTATGATCATGAAAAAAATATTCTAGATTTACTAATAGCTATTACCACTGAATATATATTGGAGAAGCTAGTTGTAACAGACGAATATTGGGTATTGATCAATTTAGATTTTGACACAGAATAAGGTACATGCACGTTTCTAGCAGGCAGCTACATGGCTGGACGGACATGATGTCGTCGACTGACCACTTAACCTAAACACTCAAACAAGATTTCAGAAATCTGGGAGATTTAACAAGATGTGTACTTCATATCCTCAGTATGTAGAACAAATTTGAATTTTGGAATTTCACCACATTGACGGGTAATCCCGCCCCTGAATGGTTTACTTGGGGACACTTGCATGTAGTTTAGTTAGTTTACCGGTATTAGTTTACAGTGATCGTAAAGAAAATGTTATAAAAAAGACTAAAGTTAAGAGTGGTATAACTGTCATAAGTGATAAAAGCTAGACATAGTAACCGAAGCATACATTATTTTCGCAAATGTCACGAACGCCGACGTTATAAGAAGAGTACATTTTTGATTGAGTGGCAGAGAATCAATTTTTGGTATAAGTTTTTATATGTAAATTCATTCCTTCATACATCATACACACACCGGGGGTCTGGTATCACTACAAACGAGCTGTTGTTCTCGGGGTGTGACCCTCTTGCAGAATTAAACCAAAAAAGGTACAATAACACAACAACGTCAGAACGCGAACGTCCTTACCTGCATATCCCCTGAACTGTAGTTCCTGACCACATTTCATGCCGTTTTTTTTTATGTTATACATCCAACGTACGTGTAAGATACAAATGGCGTGAATGTGAATTTATGTCTAAAGATAATCATCAAACAGGGATTGTTTGTGTTTATTTTTGCACGGCGAATGTTTAACACATTCTCTGTCAATCTTCAAGGAATCATAACTTTGTGAAACAAACCTTAATGGTTAACTTTCTTTTAGAAGAGGTAGTGATGTATTGCAATAACATGAAATAGCCTAAGAGATCACAGAACTCTCTAACAAAGGTCAACAGTTTACGCAACGTTTTCTGTCCATATGATATTTAGTATGTGCCTCTACATGGGATGTTCATACTCATGTTATTTTCCCTGTAGTCTTTTCATTGAGAACTCATTTTTCGTTTTTAAACAATGTCAGATTGTTTTGTAAATTTGAAGTAACCTTTTCAGCTAAAACTATTCTAGTTTACAAATTCTACTTTTTATTTTGAGAAAAATGCGATGATCACACACCAAGAACAAAATTTGTTAAACATTTCGATTCTTGAGTCCCCACTCTCCCCCGATCAACCTTCGGTTATTATAGATATTTTTTTCCTGCTGAAACAAGCAGGGCAAGTTTTACTCTACATCGAAAAAAAAAAAACAATAAGAGGGAGGGGAATTTCTTTTCATTTTCGTAAAGCACAGGTAACATTTACACCAATTTCAACTTCAGCATTAATATTTAATATATTCATGTACTGAAAAGACGAGAACAAACGCCTTGGAAGACTCTTCCAAATTCGCAATGGACTCGGTTGACATCAAGTACTTCATGTGATATATTTGTTTATTATGGTGGTCTCTCCTTTTTTTCATTGAACTTGCATTTTTATGATGGATTCGTGGGCGTGGGATGAGAGTGTATCACGTGACCAATACTTACACTTATTTCACACCCTAACCATTGATGTCACCCTCACTCATAAAATCACTGCGTCTCTCTACAAAAAGTTACGTATACAGAAGATTGATTGAATACCAATCGATTATTGAGTACATTCAATAATCGATTTGTTCTTCCTAACCCATTGACATGCTAAGTGAATCAGGTTATGCATTGCCTAGTGTACCGTGCCCCCGTGATTCCAGTGAAAGACACCTCATTTTTATCGTCTGATATACGCACTATAAGTCTAAATTCCGGATAACCTTTGAATTGATTTATAGGTTTGTTTTATTTTCAGAAATGGTAGTCGGTACTTAGAACAAATAGTAAAGCTCTTTCTCCCTAAATATCTTGTTTCTTAGAAAAAAATGTTTGCGGTAATGAGAAACCATATAATGCGAGAATTTATGGAGAGAGAGAGAGAGAGAGAGAGAGAGAGAGAGAGAGAGAGAGAGAGAGAGAGAGACAAAAACTTCAAATTTTACTTATTAATAGTTTTTTCTCAAAATAGAGCATTTGAGGAGCAGATAGATTTATGAATAGTTTCTTATTATTTCTTATTATTGTTTAAAAAATTATAATTCTATTCTGTGTTCAAGTAAATATAATTTTTTAAAAAAAGTTGAACAAGTGTCTTTTAAACGAATTTCTCAGTGGGTTTTTAAACAACACACTTTATCAGGTTTCTTGATAATTCTAGTTTTGGACTTTCCTATCAAACTTTTAAAAATCTAGTTCACTTCTGTTAATGAATAATGCTGATAATTCAACTGTCGGTCTACTTCATTCTGGTCCTGTTTGTTGTCGAGTTTAATGAATCGGCCAGAAATCATTGGAGCACTTAAAATGGATGTCCCATGCATGTTTTAGCTTGTCTCAATTATGGAGGACCCTGCCCTCTCCTTGACGCTGCCAGTGACCAATAGGAGGCCGTAAACGCTTTCTATTCCGATCCCTCATTTACCTTCAGATACGGCGGTTTGACTGACGGGTTGCTGTTCCAGATGATGGTCTCATGATTAACTTTCATTCCGGTAACTGCTGAAAGTGGGCAGGTTGTTTGTTTGTTGTGCGCTGTTGGACTTTGTTATAATTGTTGATCCAATTCTCTAGATTCTTGGACTGATTTGAATCCCTTTTTTCAAGTATGTCCTAAATTTATGTTCACTTTGGGGTTTGTAGATGATCATATTATAGAAAGCCAGAATTCACCTAGAATTTTGTAATCTTAAAATTTGAAATACTTTAAACAAATGGTTAACTTTTCTTGCACTGACGCGCGTAAAATATTTTTCCTACGTCAAAAAAAATCTACACAATAATGTGAATTATTAGAACATCCGAATATACGCAATAAGATATCACTATCTAGAAAAAGACAATATCTCAGAGAAATAAAAGCAACTGTCAGGCCTCGGGGTCATGAAGTGGTCTGAAACTTAGGTCAGAATTTGTATGCAGTATATAAGTTTAATCATTACATACAAGTATATTCAAAATTTATTACAAGATTTTTTTCTTTTTGTTGTAGCAGAAAATGTGTGATAAGTTTAAAAGTATCTTGTAAATGATCAAAATTTGACTTTGTTCTAAGATCGTTTATGATCCTGGGCCCTGGTGAGATTATCTTAAGTTTGCACCGATGACTACAATGCCTTGTCCTATTGTGGTAAACTGTTATTCTTTCGACGCTGTGTTGACCGAGAGAATTGTTTATCATCCTTAAATCTATCTGTGTGGAATAGACTGACATTTTTTCATGCTCCAATCTGCAAGTTGTATTTATTTATTACAGCTACTAAAGATTCTGACGATATTAAGCCATGATTAATTGCAAAGGGTCTGTAAATTTTATACAGTATTAACTTGCTATGAGGATTATTAAGACGAATACAAAAATAGTCATCTTGTGGTTGTTAATTTCAGCTAATTGTGAATAATTAAATACATTAAACCAAAATGTCCAAAATCCTACAGGTTATATAAAAGTCATCCACTTTTTATGTAAAACATGCAAACATGGCCCGTTTGAAAGCTCATTATAAAACACAAAGCAATAATTTTGTTTATATCTTACAAAACCAAAGAAATAAGGTAAATAAGAGATCATGGTTTGACGTGGCAACGTTTTGATATAATAACTTCCGGGAATTGTCTTTCCATGCTTGATTTCATTTTTGACGACCATGGTTTTTTAATTACACTGCCAGTTACATTCGTTACCTGTAATTTCCTGCTTGGTTTCTTTTTGTAGATTTAACTTTTGAGAAGATAGGCGCTATTATTTTTTTATCACTCCATTACAAGAGACAATGTATTTGATACCTCTGTGTTTAGTACTATTGGATGTACTCCTTTCAACAAATGGTGAGTTTAATTATTTTCGTTGAAAATCTAAAAAGATAAAACTAACAAAGTAAATATTCATCTGTTAACTTTAGACAGGTAGTTTGGCTAAGGTGCTATTTTATATGTACTAAACTATATGATGATATATTAGATGAAAATGCTGTATCTTCATTACATTAAAGCAGAATTGTGATTATCATTAGCGTTGATTGCTCTTACAACGTCTGAGGAGAATGATCAGTGTCTGTCTGTATATATTGATAATGGAAATCAAGACTCGGTGAGCTCCAAACTTTTTGGCTGATCAGCCATTGAACCATTTCAAAGTTGTTTAGTTTAAACATCAATAAAATGCTTGTATAGTCTTCAGAACGACAATCTGTTAGAGGGTGAATCACCAGGACGCGGAAGTGTTCGCCTAAAACTCCTTGTTACAAAAAATGTTTTATACCATAATCTTTGTGTTTCTACTGTAAAAGAAACACAGAGTATATTTTTGTAGTTTATTGCATTTTAAGGATGCTGAAAAAGATATTTTTACATTTGTTTTACAGCGCAGATGTTACGGGATGGAAGATTTTTTAACATGAGAAACAGGCCACTTTGGAGATTCCCTCCACCCCCACCACCAAGGGGTTTCAATCCAAGGTTTCCCTTTCCGCAGGGTGGTGGAACTTTAAGAGGCGCTATCAACCAGCCTCGACAGTTCTGGGCCAATAACAGGGCTATTCCTGGACGCCAAACATCAGACAGGAGTTTTAATCCAAATAACAGACAGACTGGCCAGACCCTTGTCAGGCCCCCGTTTGGCGCAGTTCAACAACCAGTACCTAATGTACGAAACAATCGTTTTCCGAACTCATTCGCTGATCAGAATCAAAACAGATTTTTAAGACCTGCTGTTAATACAAATGATTTAAATACATTGCGAAACGACTTTTCCACTTTTCAACAAATGAGGAATATTCCACAGTTTCCAACAGATTTATTCGCCCGAAGAGGCTCACAATCCGGTCCAGCTGCCATTGCGCCATTTAATCAGTTACCTACACAAAGTTTGGGACAAACGAGAACAAACTCTCCTATTTCTGGTTCAACAGACAATTCTCAGATTTTTAGACAACAACAACAGCAACAACAGCAACAACAGCAACAGCAACAACAACAACAGCAACAACAACAACAGCAACAACAAGATTTAGAGCGTCAAAGATTAGAGCTACAACAATCTCTAATGAGGAGACAGCAGACTTTACAGATGGCTTTGCAACAACAGCAACAACAACAACAGCAACAACAACAACAAACTGTGGGACAACAAGTTCCAGCAGTACCTCAGTTTAACCAACAAAATCCAATACAACAAGCAGAACCTGCGCCCCAAGCCACAGACCCATGGTTGTTTCCCGACAATTCTCTGCCTTTGTCACCAACGAATATCATTCGTTCTCTTCCACCGGTATCTGGATCTACAAACAATGAGGCTTCTATTCAGACTCAACCGCAAACAATTCAGCCCGGAAGTATTGGATCTTCTCCTTCTGAGCACGTGTTCGATGGACATCTTACACACCAACAGGCTTTAGACAGACTCGCGGCACCACCATTAGAACCAAGCTCCGTTGCCAACGGAGATACCACCATGCCTGGTGCCGAAATTAGCCACACGCTGATTACAATTAAAGATGAACAGGGAAATGTCATTGCCGAACAGTTGTTCCCAGAAGGATCAAGCGACGCAACAATTGAAAAGTATATTTCTGAAGTATCCGCTAATTACACGAACCAGATGAGACAGGGAACTGGAGCGGCCCCTGGCACCGGGCTAGGAACTTCCGGTAACACGGCGTCTGCGCCGATCGGTAGTGGACAGGAACAGTCCAGCACCGCTATTGGAACAGCTTCCGGACCTTCTCCTACTGCTGGTTAGTAACGCTATAAAGAGCTATCTGTCAGATTTCATAGACCGGATGTACGATAATATTCCATTCAGTGATGTCTCTATTTACTTTCTTTATATCTTTGGAATGTTTCAAATAGCGTGAAAATGTGTTTGTGATATGTGGGACATATTTATGCCGTTTTTTTCTGAGCTCATCTTAACAAATGCAGATGGTCCTCATGTGAAGCTGCTAGTCAACATATGTCATGAAATTTGTTCCGAGAGTTCAAACAAATTTTCTTCGAACTATTTGATATAAACCATTCGAGTCACGTCTTTCTTTAGAAGTGAAATATACTGGAACAAAAATTCATTTTTAAAAAGTTCAAAGGAGGATTTGCATTATATGCATGAATTAACATTATAACATGTTCTGTTAATATTGTATAGTGCATGAAAAATAGCGTAACTAACTTTAAAAGCATGCTATATAGTTACTAGAACAGTAGCTGATATTGATAGCTAGCTTAGTAAGAAAATGAATGGTCATCGGAAAGTTCTATATTTCACTGGAAGGTGAGAGAAGATTTTCCATGAATCAGTTGATTGTAGATACGACCATTAAATTATGCTCTACATGTTTGATTTATTTACATGAACGTCCATTTGGCAATTTCTCTAGAAGCAATGTTCTATAGATGACATGACTTGGCATTATGTAGATGTCATTTGCTTTGTGCTCGTGTGCTAAGTGCTGAAGTACTTCGCACTTCCTAAATGTGCTTAGAGCTTAAAATTAGGCATTTTGTAGATGCCCTATGCATGTACATGGTTAGTACTTGAGTCCCTGGATATCGTATGATTAGCACTGTTGCTGTTGCTGTTACAAAATATGAAACAATGTCAAAGATAATAGCTGTCTCAAAACATCTCTCTAAATAGATATATTGTTTCTCTTTAACTCTAACGTGTCTCAAAACGTTTTATGTGCCATTTTTTTTAAATTAACAGATCAAAGTGTTATTGATATATATTTGACAGTTGCATAAAAGACAGAGCATATGAGGATTTTAGAAGATAAACGATTTTGTTATGAATTAGTTTATAATGAATTAACAAGGTGTTCTTTCTTCACCTTGCGTAGTAATTTTCATCGAATAAATTTAAACTTTTTATGGATTTAATGGATAATGTCCATGCCGTTATCAAAGATACAATCAACTCGCGTTGCGCTTTTTTGTGTTTTGAGAAGAATAGTTGATCGATTTCTGAATAGATTTTCTTGTATTACTAGGTCTGTTAGTTGTTTTATAGGTTTTGGGGGTTGCTGTTTGATTAAGATGCTTTGAGGAATGTGAATAGTTTATCTTTTGCTTAATAAAATAAATAATGCTGACTTTATTGCATTTCTTACATTGCTGAATGTTTCATATGGATACATGTAGTTTTGAAAATGCATGGGCTGGGCTAAATGTTAAAATGATGTTTAAATGCTGCTCTAAGATGTACTATAGTATGATTAAGTCAAAATATAGGTACGCCTTATCCATCAGTAATTCACAGTCAAAGATTCAATATCTACATATTAACTAAATCGTTTACTCCTAGCATTTCCAAAATTTATTTTTACAGATGTTTTTATTCATGAAAATTAACTTCTGAATATTGTTAATTGCGAGAAAAAAGTAATAACTGTCACCGTTTTTTAGAGAACACATCGACATTGTTATAATACTTTTCTTAGGTTTTGTCCCTTTACTGTGGTAGAATAAATACCACGAACAAACATACAAGTCTGTCATTTGGCTGGAGTATTTCTCTGAAGTAATAGATATTGATGACAGTAGCTCCTTGTATCTATGATCATAAAGTCATACATTTTAATGCATATTATAAATCATTTATGGAAATGTAATGTAATATAAAGCCCTCTGTGGAAACAAATCATCCCTACAGGTTTTCAATACCTGGACAAAAGCTTTAGATGCCGGTTTTAATAATGTTATTTCCTGGTTTCTTGAAGGCATTTTGATGTCATTAATGGTGTTATTTTTTGTATTTGTCCGCATTTTGCTCGAACATAGTGATTTACTACTGCTCGCTAATAATCTAGGATGTTTTACACACGAATAGACTCTCTCTCTCTCTCTCTCTCTCTCTCTCTCTCTCTCTCTCTCTCAACAATTCTTTTATCAAAGAATCTTTTAAATTGATCAAAGTTTATTTGTAATCAGGGTTTTTTCGGAATGCTTTTCAACAATGGGGAAGTATGCCAAGACGTAAGTTTGCATGCGCATGATCAAAAAATAGTTATCAGGTCCTACAGTGCGCATATTCATATAAACGTTTGATTAGAAAAAACGTTTTAGCTGAAGGATCAGTTTTTAAGTTTTTTAGTATAGCGTTCTAGACAGACTGAAACTTTGCTTTTTTATCCAGTGTCAATGATTTTCTTGTTTGAACATGGAATTTGAATTGAAGAATACAGTAGAGGTTTTAAGTAGACCACAATTTATGTATATATAGAAACGGTGTCCTACATTGGTTTATTTGGTATTGTATTTAGGATCGTCTTTAGATGGTCTTAAGCATTTGATAGTTTAGTACATCGTTATATTCAAAACCAGAGAAAATAGTGTATTGAACAATAGTTTTAGTAGTTAGTACGGTTTCAGGGTTATTAGTGCCCCCATCGAAGATTGGGAGTATGTTGATGGTATTTGTTCTGTCCGTCATGATGTGTTAGTCCTTTCGTCTGTCTTTTTCATACTTATTTCCAGGAATGATTACTGTATTATATATTAATTTATTTTCATTGACGGGAATAAGGTTTTAACTTATAAAGTTAAACTGATTGTGTCTTTGAAATGGATGTACAGTACATGGTCATTATTTCTATTTATGAATCTCCCTTTTTATATAAAGAGGGCTATATTTTAGACAATATTAATTCCATTAGAATAAGACTTTAAAGAAAATATTCAAATATATATAAAGAAAAAAAAATATTCAAATTTCAAAGCTTAATTAATATATAATTTTCAAAGCTTAGATACTAGGAATTTTCTTTACTAAAAATAGTTTTGAAAATGCTTAAAATTTTATATCACATCTAATCTAATATGTTAATGCAGATCTATATCTTACGACTAATTTGTTGACCATCCAGCCTCGTTAAGGGACCTCCACGCCGCATGATTTATACTACGTCACTACATGGACATTCCGATGTATTTTTATGTTGGTGATTGTCTATATTGGTGACTTTTTGTCTTATTTCGTAGCTCAGTGTATACAGCATCAGTCTTACGACCCCCCCCCCCCCCTCCAGGTTTTGAATATGGCTTGATACTTCGTTATCAAAGATTGAGATAAAATTTAAGTTTTTGTTTTCAAAACTTGTAACTCTTTTAATTTCTGGTCAAGTGCTAGATAATCACATTATTTGATGTTGTTTTGTAAGACTTCCGAAAATGGTGTGGAGGACCCTTAATTAAATTGCAGAATCCTAGATTCGAAAATATGTTGAATATGTGTGCATTTGATCGCAAAATTGAATATTTGACTAAATCTGATAAGCAAATTCGTTATTTTTGTCGTTTCACTAGGTACAGATTTGCCGAGTTTATTCCAGTCCTTTTTAGAGAACCCTCAGGGATTTAGAGGTACTAATTCACTGTTAACTCAATAACACCACCGAGAAAATCACACTGTCATTTTTTTTATATGACAAACGTTGTGCGTTTGGTGGCTCTATTAATCAAATTTGTTCAGCAGAATTCAATAAACGATTAATACAGAATATCTATCTACATGATTTAACAAAAAGGAGTTTTTTATTCGTGTTTTTGTATTATTAACAATAAATTAATTTGATAACTAGTCCTGTCAAATCTATTTACACAAACGTCCGATTATTAAACAGCTATTGAACATTTGCATTGTACAATGCGATGGGGGTTATTTTGACAGTCGTTCTTTAACTTCGTTTTGCAGGTGTTCGATAGAACCCCGAGGCGAAGAAAAAACTTAAAGTAAGTTTGTAAATCGAAGAAAACGTCATTTTGAAAGAAATATTCTCTGTCTTCATTAATCATAACAGCCAATAGAAATCATGTCCTCATGGCGCCTCTGGGTTTGATATTTTACTTTTCTTGTTTTGTTTTAGGTGGTGATAGGTTACTGGGATTCTGCCGACGTCAAGGATCATCCAGACAAATAAAACAGACTTCCATCGTCAAACGAAATATATATTTTGTGTTATATAAATATGACTGGTTGATTTTTCGAAGAATCAAGCAACTTGTTACGCTAATTTTCATATCTAAATCATCCCAAAGGGTCTAATAGAGAGAAGCTGTATCGGACATAAAGTGGTTGCAAGACCAGAGACACAAACTTTTAATTTAGGAAGTTGATTTTCAAAGAATGCTCCAATGTTTACCCTTTTTATCTACATACAAGGCATTTTATATATAAAGACTCCAAACACGGAATATGGTGTTTTATATAAAATATTGTTCATTTTTATTTGAAATTCAATTTGCTGCTTTGCGTGTTAAATAGTTGATATCCATACGAACCTTAAAAGACATAAAAAGCTTTCTCTCTTTCGAGCACATGTGATTATTTATTACCATTTTGTTCATTATGACGTATTGTAAATATGTATCATGTAAAAAAATTGGTTTAGTAATAAACCAGTCCTATCCTTTGTCTGCACACGTGTCTTGTCTGTCACGGGTCTAGCTAGTTGTCCATCCCTTTGACCACAGATACCGTTGTTTGACTTTTCTTTGATGATGACACGCCTTATGTGGGTCACGTGTTTCCAGTCCAGCTGACCGATACTTGTTTATTCTGTTTTCTTTGTGTTTTTCATTTTTTCTCCACATTGACACGAACCAGGTGTGGTCCACAGGTCATTCCTCTAACGATTAATACCGAAAATGTCAATGAAGTGATTCTTCATTGCCTAATCATAATGTTGTTATCGTCTATTTCTAGCTTCTATTTTGAATTAATCTAAATGTAATAGTACATTTCGATTTTAAGCTTATAGAACTTGTGCCCGATCCTATTGTATATACCAACTTTACAATAAAATATGTTCAAACCAGTACATTTCCTATGGCTTGCAAGCTTCTGAAGATACCGAACAAATTCAACATAGGTGTCGATATGCAAATATGACAGTATTAAAACACACATAAAAATCCGATTTCATTTCTTCATCCTTTTAAGATGAACATATCTTGTGTTACCTATCATTTATTTTTGGTCAGGTCATGCAGGTGCCTTAATTAAAGCAAAAATGGTAAAATCAAATTCATTACATGTAAAGTCAAATAATGGACAAACCAAATGTTTACTATTTCTCTTAATTATGTTGATTGCGTGGCAGTTTAAAATGATATCTTTAATTCTCAAATCTAAAATCAATGTGCAATGACTGTCCACAGAAATAGAAACACAAGTCATGACTCTGTGATAATTTACATCATTAATTTGTGTGCTATAGTCTAAGCACGAACAGATCATAAGTCTTAGAGCACTTATACAACTAGCACATTCACGTTACTTGAATGAACATTTTTACATAGGAGACTATTCCAGTTTTTGTTAGCATAATAAAAATTAAACGTGACGATTTTTCACTTTAAAAGGTAAAATGCAGATTTTGGTTGTGCATATCATAATTTTTTTTCAAAACGTGTTATCAACTAAAAAATGAAATTGACAGTACAACGTTTAAAATAGATATGTTGATGCAATGAGAACATAACAATGTGATGACGGATCTAGATCTTGTGAATAAAGAAAAGTCCGGATTTTGAATTATTTCGAGGATTTTTTTTAATTTTTTGAAACACATATAAATAACATGTACGAATAAAGATAAAATCAAGAAAAGAAAAGTTTTGTTCCTTACAAAATAAAGGTTGAAGAAGTTTATATTTTTTTTTAGCATGAAATCATTTGCCTTTGATTAGTCTCCAGTTTATCATCATACGTAAAGGGATTTCCCCTTCTTTTTCTATTTTAATTAATTCAAAACGAAGGTTATTTCAATTAATTTTTGGTTTTATTAATTAACATACATAAACCTACGGCTTTCAGTTATTAAACAAATGTCAATCATTTTTCATAAATGTTTTGAGTCAATTCATTACGATCAAATAATATACTGCAGGTATCACATTTAATAAAAAGTAGAATTACATGTGGACAGAAATAGTATTTTCTATTTGAATTACCACAATTTTTATTCGGATTTTTTTTTAATTCTCACACAATAATGAAAATGAAAGCGGATTAAAACCTGCGAAAAAGAATGACCGCGTTTCGTGCTGAATATTTGAACAAACAATGATTTTTTTTCTAAATTGCAAATTGATGAATAAATCATTATTGCTAGATAAAATGAACAATAGATATGCAAGAATTCTGTACAAGGCACAGTTTGAACGTTAACACAATGGAATGTATGACACAAGTCCTGAAAAGTATATCATTCATTTAGCAGCGATTTCTTTGCATATTCCAAATTGCTGACATTTGTAACGTTGGACGACAAAAGATATACAATACAGGAAAAAATGTCAAGAATAAAAATAGAATTGAACTGAAGTACTCGGAATATTTTCATAAATAATACAGAGAACCAGTTCTAGATGGTAAAAACAGGCGTAACAGTGATCTCTCTCATACATTTGGGAATGCGATAAAACAACTTTAAAAAAAATGATACTTGAATTGGAAATCGGCGATGATTGACTTTCTTTTGCGATAACAACGAAAAGGTTAATGCGCATATATACAAAACAAAAAATAAAATAGGTCATAATCTACAAAATAAAGGAAAGGTTTAAGCATGTTTTACACAAAATAATTACATCTAGAAAACTACATACTTATGGGCCCAATTTCCTTTACTTGCTTTGTCTTTCCCTTCATCAGTTTTAATGTCTTGAATCTTCTAATTGTTATCGTTTAAACCGTTTTGAGATCGCTGACTTTGTGAGTGATGGTAAAGGATGAGCAACATCAACGAAGCCGCCAGTAGATTTACATAAGGTGAGACAAACTTTGCAAAAAGTCGAATTAGATAAAGAAAATTTACGTTCAATCAGCTGTAAAGTTAGCGTCTTCATTTTTACAAATTGTCAATTTCGTGACATTTACAAGAAAAAAAAACTACACGGAAGAAAACGACTCTATATTCTGCTTTTACAAATATTTCAATTCTGTTCTTTAAAAAATTATTGTAACATTATTAACGTGTCTTCATATTTGAGTTAAAATGTCTTATTAACCATAATTACAGACAATGGTTACGTCATATCTTATATTAAGGGTTAATTTTGATTGTTCTGGGACCACAAGAAATCAAACACCACACAACATCCTGTAGAGAAACAAGGAAATGTTATACCACCTTGTTAAATGTCGTCAAATTTATCAAATTGAAGTTGCTAAAACAATGGTTGTCTGTGTAATATCTTGCCGATTTGACGAATCTCACCTTAAAGACATCCTATGTGTTGAACTATCACTTTATTTCTTTGTACAGGAAGTAGAGGTGAACCGAAGCAGATTAATTCATTTTTCGTCATCAAGCGTCATGTGAAAAGATTTCATAAAATCTGCACATCATTTCTTCCACCTGCGAGAAGTCTTTGGACTCTAAAACAACAGTGTAATTTTTGTATTGACGAGGTTGTCGCTCTTGGCCCATGCCGAACAAATGTGTTTCTTGCATAATTTGAAAACATTTTGACAAACATACAATTCATGCAATGCGATTTATCGTGTTATACATGTGTATGATAAATCTAATGGTACGTGTAGCTGATTCCAGGCACACACTTAGAAAGACATTTAACTTATCCCAAAAACCATTACAACAAACGATATTAATTAATCTAAATTTCATTTTTTATTTTAATTAATGATGAAAGGGACCTTGATTTAAAAATCGGTGACGCACATCTTTCAAACTGATTATTCTACGCTGGAGAATGCAGTAAAGTGATAACTGGTAGAAATTCAGTAATGCATCAAGACCGATAAGATGACGCAAATCAATCAAGAGAACAATTACCATGTCAAAACTCATGGCATGAATTAATTTTAATGATATTGTGGTAATAAAAATGTCTTATTTTTACAAATGATTCTCTCTAGCAATAATTTTTTGGTTTAATCGTCAATGATAATACAATAAACATTTAAAGTTTGATAGGTAAATTTTATAAATTTTGAATATCATCATAATCTTTGTGTATTCACCTGAAAACAAATAAAATAGGTCATTTCCCAACCAGTTTTCTTGAGGTATCCTAAATCTAGGTCCCAGGAAAGGCTTTTATAAAAGTTCTAAAATGTTGAGGTTTATCGGTTGTTTAATTTTTCACACCTCTGCCTGAACTTTGTAAATTTTGTTTGACCTTCAAACTAAACTTTCAGGGAGCATCTTTCAGGGTTTCCATACTCTTCAATTTTTGACAGTTTCCGATTAATAGGTATGCATATGTACGCAATCTAAGTGCAATTAGAGAGAGAGAAAGGTGAGAGAAAAGAAGTCGACAAAGAGGAAAAGGAGGTTCCTAAACGCGCCCCCTCAAAATTAAAACAGAAAACCAAAAACAAAACTATAACTACATATTCTACCCCCCCCCCCCCCAAAAAAAAAAAAACTAAAACAAGAAAACCCAACAAATACAATTCCCTCAATGAATTAGGGGAGTCCCAAATCAAGTTATTACGAACACGTGCATACTATCCTTTCATAATTCTTTTTTCATAAATTCAGTCTGAAAGAAATGATTCAAGATAAAGTTTTTTTTCTCGTACTCGTCACATGTAATTAAAATTCAAATACATTGTCGTAAGAATTAACCTATTTGTAGATGGACGAAACTATACAGGTTCTGAAATACTTCAAACATCCAAGGTACACATGTATGATTTACATTTAAAACTTTTAAAAAAAGTGAAGCAATGGAATGCTTTTACTTATTAAATCACTTTCAAACCAATTTTTATAGATATGCGTTGCATTTACACGGGTACAGATCTAGTCTGTTTGGGATAACTATTTCG
The DNA here is from genome assembly GCA_033439105.1 of Magallana nippona. Lineage (NCBI taxonomy): Eukaryota > Metazoa > Mollusca > Bivalvia > Ostreida > Ostreidae > Magallana > Magallana nippona. The sequence goes on along the minus strand of CM065918.1, from coordinate 46,161,618 downwards.
TTAAAACAGGATTTTTTATCTCTATTATGAGATCTTTTCTCGCAACAATTGGATAATTTTGTCTTGGTTGTCAATTTTAAGATGTTCTTGAAAAAACGAAAAGAAGCGTGTCGTAATTACGAGATCTTTTATCTTAAAAAAGAGATTAATTATTTTTACAGTGCTCAATTTGTCTTTCGTAGGTTTTAAATCAGATATGTCAAGTGACATCGAGGTCCCCCTACCTACACGTATCATTATATTAACATTGTTTGTTTGCTGTGGTAAAGAGAAAGGAAGACGATTTATAAAGATTGCCATAACTTTTTACATCCCCTTAATTTACAGTCTGTGTAGTTGGATTCATGTCATTTGGAATCCACGTTTCCTCTCAGCTACATATACTGATATGGCCAATATTTGTTCAGCCACTGTTGAATAAAAGGTAAAATTGTTTTTAAGAAAAAAAGAAGATGAAGAAGAAAGAAATGTATGTAATATCACTCGCACATATCATACAGAACCAACAAAACTGTTGTCATTTTTTTAGACCAGCATAATTTCCTAAAATGATAATGTGGTTTTTTTTCTGAATCCATTGGGTATATCCATTTCAAAATATCATCGACCAAATGTTGGTTATCTGCCCTTTATAAAGAAAATATAGAAACCTTCTTCACAGAAAACAAATGGGGGAAAACTAGTGCTAATCATAATAATAATTTGTAGCTATGAATTAAGTAATGTCGGAATTTTCCATGGACCCTCTCAATACTAACGGACTACGAACAACACACGGCGGACAAACATGACCGTCAACTGATCATAAGTGACCCGGATGACATCAGGCGACATCTATCACAATTTCTCACTTTTTTACACTACTAGAAAGTAACATGTATGTAAATGCATAACATTGCCCAATATTATATTGGATTTTTCTTTGTCTAATGATATTTGATGATTAAAAAAAGCATTCTAAATTAATGACTAAATCAGATAGATTATCTGTTGACCAACCAACTTCTTTAGGGATCTACTAGCTGGAAAACTTTACCTAAGACACATGCAGTAGTATAAAATTGCAACAAATATCAAATAACTTGTACATGTAAAACAAATTCAGTTACACCCGACATTGATTCGGTGTTGAATAATCATTATCTTATGATTGATTGATCCTTGTTTATGCTTTTCATAGAACGAGGAAAAAAATCATAAGACACCGTCACGTTCATAAATTACATGACAAATCAACTTCAGAATGACATGACCTATAATTAGAATGTCAAGTATTTATACATTTTTACCTATGTTTCGAACAGTGAAGATGCTCTACAACAGTTAGGGGAGGGGAAACGGAAACTCACAGAAGCTTTCTGACAGTTTCCTGGACAGGTGCCAAATGCTACACCCCTCTGTTGTCATGGTTGTCAATCCATCTCCCCGCCTACGTGGGATCCGCGCCACTTGCTGTGCGTGTTTGTGTTTAGGCGTCAACTTCATCGACAGTGGTGGTGGTTATCTTTATCAGAAAGGTATAAAACAGGTTCATGTTTTGTACAAATAGATAAAGATAATAAAACAACGCTTTACGTCAGGGAAACTTGAAGAACAAATTCAACATTGTCTATTCTATATAGGTATTTATATCCCAAAAACAGGACAGACGCGACGTTCTTTTGTTTTAGATAATTTTCCTTAATATATTATTTCTTCTTTATTTGCATTTAAACCTGTTCATGCACAAAAATTCAGGGTGCATTACCAGGCTATTTTTGGGGTTAGAATATATTGAATTTTTCTTTTAAAAGCATGCAAAATGCAACTGAACGCTTATTAGTAAATGCGTAGTGTATATATTTTCAATTTTCAATATATATCCAAATAGAAAAATATCATTTAACATGAAAATATAATTTTGGAATTACGTGTAAGGAAGGTTTTGGAATTAAGTGGAAATCTTCACATTGCGGAGATAGGAAACAATAGAAAACAATGGAATATAGGGCTGACAAAACACGGAAATTTCTATAATTTATATTTCTATAATTCAGCTGAAGTCAAGGCACCGGTCTGGCAAACTATTGAAGATATATTGACAATGTCTTAATTTCGTATCTCATCATGGTTTGAAAATAAAATCAGATTATAAAGATGAAAACAGTTCTATTCTATAGAAATACATCAGAAGATATGAACCGTCATCCTAATAAATTGCTTTTAAAAATAAAATCGGCAAACTTAACCCTTTTAATCCGACACATCGATAGTATTGTGATATAACCCACGAAATTTAAACTTTAGTGCTTCTACTAATCATTGAAAGATCATTCCGCGATGAAAGATTGTGCAAATCTATCATAAAACCATTGGGGTCACCTCCGACCGTATCGGTTCACCTCATAATACTCAAAGAACGATTCCTTATTCCTTAATTTAAAATCCTGAAACAACCTCAAAGACATTTTAAGAAAAATTGGATGAGTATCTAACCAGTAAATCAAAAATTCTTGTTGCCATGATTCCTATTTTCTGCCTAAACTGTTGGAGACCAAGAAGAGCAACTGATTGGTAAAATAAATAATTACGAATTCAAATTATAAAGAAAAATTATTACCTATGCATATTGTAGTTCCGATTTCTCCATGTGGGAGATTAGATTGCCTGTGCAGAACTTTGATGAATGTTGTTAATTAATCTAACTGAAGATAAATCTGATTTACCAACTGTAACAAAATATATTCGATTCATAAGACGAAATAAGTGAGCCAAGTATCATTTGTCATCGCTTCCTTCATTGACCGAAATATGTACAGGATGTACTATATAGAATATAATCATACTCGATTTTAGGAGTTCATAGTAGAGTACTGCTCAGTCACATTGGCTAAATATCGCATTAATCTAAAGGTGCGAGAGATTTCAGATAAAAACTTTTCAAGAAAGTTCTATTTTGATTTCAAAACATTTTTGTTTTGGCCTTTAAAAAAGATGTTCGATTGGATTTGCACTTTGTCTTCTCTTTTGCTGCTGAATGGTATTTACATAATATTAATTTCCATTTCAATGATGTTCTTCTAAACAGTCGATTCGTTTAAGGTTAGGTAAATACCTAAAAACTGTACATTTAAGGTGGTATGAGACATCTGTCGATATTAATGTGGATAAAAGAACATAATATTTATAATACTTTCACCGGTTACGAATTTTCAAATTTTACAATATTTGACCAAAAAATATATTCTAAAAATTTTTGGAAAGGTTAAATTTGTAAAATCCCCAGTGGGATTCGAACTCATTACTTACAGATTCGTAGGTAACGCCCTAACCCATTGCGCTACTCTTTTAGGGAATTTGTTTGGAAAGGAAACGTTTATAAAATTACAATTGATTTTATTGTTTATTTCGATTGAAAGTAGTCACAATATGGAGGTGTCCCACATGTTATATTTGTTTTAACACAATATTTCTGAAGCATTTTTTTTATTTAGTTCAATAACTAACCTATATTTAAGTGCTACATCCTGTTACAAAATAATTGATTAATGGTTAAGTTTTTTTTCTGATGGAGGGAGGCTGGTACATAAGTGAACAATTACTCAAACAGGTGTGACAATGAGAAAATCTTTTTTTTTTTTCAATTTATGCAATTGATATTGTGATTTAATGTAAATGGTAGATATCAATTAAATTAGCCGTAGTGTTAATCTGTACTCATTCATCACGGAAAATATCAATCTAAAATACCAAACAAAAAAAACTCTTTCTTTATAAATCATGCATTAGTAATAAATTAATCAGATACAAAACACCTCTGATAAACACATACAATTATCCAGGAAATGGCCGTGTTTGTTTTGTAAGACAATTTGTTTTTTTGTTACCGAAACGTGTAATACACCCAGCAATAAATCATTGATTGGGATTGCTAATTGAATGAATAATTAAACGTCATTCGCAAACAAAGTGATTACATTTGCAGCCTAGTCGCCCTTTCCGTCGCTTTCAAGTTTTATGGTTGATGTTGAGCACAGCTTGTTCATACAAGAGTGTGGCACCTATTTTAGAACCTAGCTACAAGACCTGGACATCTTAGGCCGTACGATCTGTCATCTACGCCGTCAAACTCTCATCAAAGACGTCAAGTGGCCTCGTGTCACTGTTGCCCTGTATCAGCTAGCAGACGGCCATTGGTAACCCCAACATTAGGGGCTGTTTACAAGCATAGTGGGATTTCTTTATAAACCCTGGTGAGTACATTTATAGCTAATTTACATTATAATCTTTTACATTTTAAAGAAATGTATTATATACTAAGTACAGTTATTTGTATTTTATTTTGTAAAAAAATGTGTAGCATTTTTTTTTAACTTCTGTTATTTCGAATTACGCAATGCAATTTTTTTTTTTACAAATCTTAACATTTTTTGAAACATATTTGCTATTCAAAGTCATGGAATATTTCGTGACATAGAAATAGTAATATTTTTTGGACGCAATTTATTTTTGCAAGTATGTAATACTATTGGCGAACTTGTCATAGAGGTTTACACATAACATAAAGTTTCTGCAAAGTGCGAACTTTTCTTCTACTCTTTATTTTATATCCAACGCTTTAAAATGCTATACTTTTGTCCAAGAAAAAATGGAAACGTGTAAATAACAATTGATACACTTATTGTATCTCTTTTTTCTTAGTTTCTGTGGAAGAATTCTTTCACACTTTTTTCATGTCGTTTTAGACAAGACAGTTATTAAGCTTGTAATTATGTTTTATCGGCTCTCCGTGTGACCTTAGGCGATGTTTCTTCTAACGAAACTACTGTTTGTGACGCAATATTCTGGCTTTGCACCGTGACAAATGACTTATAACGAGATATGCGACGTACCATTCATGTCCAGCGTTTGTGATGAGACAATAAAATAAAGAAATGTAGATATGTTACTGTCTGCCATAAATCCCGGAATGTGTAATCTTTTAATATCTTTTCTATCTTCTTTTTTTTAAAATTTCATATTTTTTTCTTTTAAAGCACATTTCAAAAACTTTCGTAGATTGATAGAAATGTTCCTACGCTTAACCTTATCACTATGAATGATCACGTTTGCAAGCATAATTTATTCTTAACAATTTCGTTACTGGCGGTCTCGCACCGAAACTCTGTAACATTTCACTTTTTCCTGTGCGGATGAATAATAGTGCATGTTTACGCGTGTTTTGGTGACGATGGATGACACGACGCTAGTTTTATGACGAGAAATTTCTCTCTGTCCAGCAACGCAGTGCGATTTATTGCAGCATGGCGCTGGCTGCTCTAGTGACGGGGGCGAACGCTCATCGGTTCTCTTGTGGGCGTCCCTTGGGATGTTTGTGGTCAAAGTAGAAGAACAAAAAAACCTGTCATCTTATTTGTTCCATCCTGGGATAGTGTTCGATAGCAAAGAAAAAAACCCAAACATAATTGCAATATTTAAACATATATCGATAAATCAGGCACATTCAGATTTACGCTTACCAGAATACAAAACCTACAGAACATATATCTATACTAAATATAGTGAAGTTGTTTTTATACACGTTGTATATTGTAAAAGCATGTCGCTAATCAAATACAGAAACAACATAAAAAAGAATTTGCATAACGGTATATCTTTTCATTCTAAGTTTACTTTTTCTTTGCAGAAATAAGTCACCATGACAACAATGTTACGGTGTCTGGTGGTACTTCTGTTGTCTGGAATTTCATTGATAAGTGAGTACCTTTTAAAATTACAATTTTCAACCTTTATGTTACATTAGATAACAGTGACAGAGATTAAAGATAATAAAACGTTTCTTTTCTTTTGAGCAGACGCCCAGAGAACCTTTGGTGGTGCTTTTGATGGAGGTGATATGCTGAATGCAAACACGGGGGGTGTAGATGATACACTGAGGGGATTTGATCCAAACATGCGGATTCCAAGGTTCAGAAATCGTCGCCTTCGTGATCTACCAAGACCTCTTCAAATGGAGGTCATAAACTCTTTGATAGCAAACGGCGTAAGAGGAAGTCGTGTGGCGAACGGAGTTGTTAATGGAGCTGGTATCAGAACTGGTGGTGTTGATATAAATACAAGAAGATTTGCTGTTAATGGCGCTCAGGGGCGTGGTTTTGGAGTTGACACCTTCACAGCAACCGGGACAAATGGTGGTGGAGTAGGCGCCCGTAGATTTACTGTTAACAACAGGTTCGGAGATACACTATCTTCAACAAGAATCGGAAGAATACCTACTGCATCCGGCGGCCAAACGATTGATCTGGGAGCAACACGCACCAACGGAAGAATAGGAGGAAGACCCGGGGTCCGTACCACACGTCTGACAGGGGGAATGCCTCGCAGTGGAATCTTGGGAGGACTTGGCAGCAATGTGGACGATCTGTTCCTTGACCCCGTGTCAGGTAGACGAGTGCTTGTGCGGCCTGTTGGTGTCGCTAATAACATTGTTAATCAGAGGACCAATGGAGATGGTGGAATTGGTGGTGGGGTACCCGACATTCCTCCGATGAATGGCTTTAGGGACATGAATGGAGGGAGAAGGTTTCCAACACAAACATTTGCAGGTGGACCACAAGCAAATTTCAGAAGACAACGTAAGAATATAATTATGTTGTTTTGAATCTTTTCAAGATATATTTTTAGTTAATTTATAATTAACGCATTGAAACAACTCTTACCCGTGATAATTATTTTTACTGTAGAGCTCCCAATCTTTCCACCCAATGGAATGACAGGACCATCCCGTGCAACAACCATTAATGATGGATTTCCAAATGATAGAGGTACCATCTGACAGTTTTAAAGTTAGATTCATATTTAATAGATTAATGATAAATAACTTTACCTATATCTCTTCGTTAGGCCTTTCTCTTTCATACATACAATGGCTTTTACTATGACTCTTTTTACAGTCTCTGCGTTTCCTTTCGGTGGAATTCAAAACGATATAAGTAACAATATGGCACCTCAGCCTATTGATCTTAGCTCTTTGGAACCTTTTCCAGGTACCACCTCATCTTGTGGTGGATAACAAGCAGTAGCAACTAATGATGTTATCTGTATTTCATAATTCAGAAAAATGTATAGTAGAAATTAACATATGTTATAATCTATAGAAACTAGTCGGAGCTTCTTATGGAAGACTGTCTAATACACAAGAGTTGGATGAATTCATCATACAATTACTAGTCACATCTTGTTCAAGTCTATAATCTATCTTACTCATCAGCTAATATGAAACATTTGTCTTTGACTACTAACTATTGGTAAACTTTAACACGTTTCGTCCAACCATCTAGACAATATTGCTGGAAGACCTCCATTCAATTTCCCTTCCCCTGGACCTGACGCCGGACGACCAATGCTGCCCCCTGGCGGCCCACCTCCGGGATTTACACTCCCACCAGGAATGGGTCGTATGACCTTCCCACGTCAACCTCAGATGGATGCGTCCGGAACAGGAGGTTAAATTTAGAGTTTGGTTTTAAACTGATTTTATTCTCAATTTTGCTTAACATTCTATTGTTACAGCAATAAGAGTTATGATGGCGGTCCATATATTTCATATTTATCTGATTTTTATTCAAAATGATTTTTGAAATATTTTAAAATGGTGGGTTTGATTTCATCGATCACCGTATATATTTTGTTTGTAGTTACATAATGGGATCTGTACCCACTTGTTTTTCTGATGTATAGTTGTATTTTTCCGATTATGTATCTTAAGTTTTTATTATCTCTTTTAATGATTTTTAAAAAGATGTGTTAAATATTCTGTGATTTCTGATTAGCATCATCTAGAACTCAACAGTTTTCAAACGAAAGATCTTTTGGAACCCCTACACTGTCCAATACTAGGAATCAAAATTTTCAACAGCGAAGAACAGTCAGTTCACATCTATTTGGGACACCCTCTTTTAACAATGTACCTGAATCCCGCTCTCAAGGCAACTTTCAGTCATTTGGAGCAACCTCTCTCAACACTGTACCAGGTTCTCACTCTCGAGGCAATTCCCAGTCATTTGGGACAGCTTCTCTTCACACTGTGACAAGTTCCCGTTCCCAGCAACAGCAATCCGGAAACTCATCAGTTGACGTTCAAGTCGATGACTTTCTAAGCACCCTTGATGCTTTGATTGCTGCAGAGTCTGCCGCTCGAGGCATACCAAATTCCCAAAATTTTCCATCAACTTCCGGTTTTGCGCCAACAAATACAGCTTCTTTCAACACCCCTGACACGGCTAGAGTGTTCAACAATGCACCAGCAAGCCTGCCAACACTCAATGATTTTACATTGCCGACATCTTTGCCAGGTTAATTATACATTACTTGTTAAAGTTCGGCTTTGAAAATACATCAGCAGTAAGATTAATAGGGTTGGTAGTGATAAAAATTCAGATAATTGATTAAGACCACACGTGGAGATGACTAATTAGAAAAACCTTATTCATCATTCTTGGTTCATAAATAGTTAAAGAAGTACATGCTTACATAAAAATCTTTTTTGGCATAGTTTATACACAATTTACAATCAATTAGATGAAAATCATTTATTTTCTTGAAAAGTTATAAGATATTTAAATCTCCAGATCCCCAGTTCCGAAGACACAGCAGCCAATGGAGTTCTACTGCATCAGACTCTACTGCCAACTCAATGTTGCAGACGAACGGCGCTCATAGTAGTCAAAACATTGTCTCACAAACTGGAAGTGTTCAGACAGATACTGGATCATTGAATGCCAGAAACACTGCTCAAAATAATCTTATTGGATCAAGTTCAAGTTTTGGTTCTTTTGGGGGATCTGCTTTAGCCAATAATGGGGCTGATAGAAGCCAAGTGACTGCCCGTTCTTCTGCTTCTCAGAACTTCCATGCAGATATTCCAAAGCAATCACCTCAAGAAATCAGAAGTGGTGCTCTACAAGCAGTTCGTTCTATAGCTAACACAGGCAGAGGTTAATATCACATTATAAGTTCGAATACTATGAATGTTTTTGTCTATTTAACCTCATTTTTATCAATCTTTGAAGTCGTCAATTTTCTATAATTTTTACTATTATTATTAACAGCAAACTCTGAAGGTTTTTTCTTGGAGGGGCAAGGACCCACCGAAGGTAGAAAACCACTGCTTTGCTTTGCTTGCTCATAATTGTGGCAAATTCTCAATATACACTGTAAAACTATTTCGGTTCTTATTTCATATAAAACCAAGTTGGCTTCTGGTATCATATTTTAAAAATGCTAGTATATTCTATTCCGTAAGACAAATACGTCATAAGTCATACGATCTGATATCTCAAGTTTCCTGCTTATGTTCTAATTTCCTGATGAGGCAAATGCTTTGGATGTTCTGTATTTCCAAGTAAATTAAGAAAACAGAACTAGTTTTGAACTGAGGAAAATGTATCTTATCAGGATCAACGGTCTTAAGTGGAGATTCTTTCATCGACTGGAGTCATTTTAACAAAGCTCTTCAAGATAACGGGTTTGAAACCATCATGCCGTCAAGAACGGATATAAACGGAAAGGTTGTAATGATGGCGCCTTCCACTACCCCGGCCCCACAAGTCACGCCCACTTCGGGGAGACAATCACGGCGAGTGAAGCAATCCCATAATGCAGTTCTGCTTCGGTTGTTTGTTCGGGATGTTGCGCTCTGCAAACACTTATAAACCTTGTCGCTTTGCCTTTACCCAATTCTATGGTGCTCGTATAAGACTTTCTTCAGATATTGCTTTGCTTTTTTCATGTTTTGTGCGATGTTTTTTTTTACACTTGACACTTTTATTGCCAGTTGTGTTACTACTCATTTATGTTTTTTATTCGAACAGCACATCGCACTGACATGCTCATTTTATCATTTCGCCATCGTACATAAGAATAACGTTAATGTAACACTAAACCTATATGATATTATTGTATGTGACATATCATCAAATTATATATTGATATAACATTACATAATCTGTTACATTTACAAGTGTTTGGTGAATGTATTTCATTGCATGGTTTTAAGATTGTCATTTTGTCGTCACAAGTATGTTTATCAATGTTGCATATTTAAAAGGCAGTTGGGAATAATTATCGGGAATGGAATCATTGTAACATATGTATTTTAATTTTTCAAAAACTTTTTTCTAGACAAAAAATATCAAACATAAAAACATTTAAGAGAAACATATTTCGTTTCTTTTGAACAAAATCAATAAAATAAAGAAAAAAAATACTTTGTGCAAATTATTATTTGATCTTTAAATGTCAAAAAAATGATTAATTTTTTTTTTTACGTATTTTAACAGATTTAGGTAATGCACTCACCTTTGATTCCGTCAATCCAGCATTATTCAATACAGGTAGGAAAATTGTCACGTTATTCAAATCTTTTGTCTTTACTGGAATCATTTCATATCGATATTATTCTTTTTAGCTCTGATCAGGAGAGCACTTCATTATGATGAGAAAATATACAATAGTATTCGTTAAGTGAAGATAAGTAGTGTTCTTTAAAATGGGTCCCTATGGAAATTATGATGAAACAAATCAATATTACTTTAACTCTTATTTAAAGTGAGATTCTCGTAAAGTAGATTATAGTTTCATGAAAACAAACGTTGGCGGATGATAGTGAAGCCATTATGTTCTATAGACAGTTCTGGTTAACTTAACTGGATCGATCATTAGATAATAAACGTCATAAAATAGTACCATAACAAGTATTTTATACGTTACTTGCCTTATCCTGTCACAAAATATGATAAGAAGTAAAATCAGTTTCAAATTCGAAGACAACAATCAAAACATGGATTTATGTGTATAAAACTGATAAAGTTATATATTTTGCCTTAAATGATACATACTGCATGTAAACAATTTTAAATTTTGCATCTGACTTATGATAATTCTTCGTATCAAAAACAGTTTCATTAGTGGATAAAACTAAAAGGTCCTTAACACAGACCCACTGTTGTTGAAAGTTGCTGAGAAGCTGTAATATATGATACAGAGATAGTAAACATAACTTTGAGAATGCTAAACTGCTAGACCCCCGCTCTAATGGTCCCTCCGTTTTTCTATTGCAGGGATGGATACCACCTCAGGTTAGCGAGTTGGAGAAGAGCCGGTGTTAGCACTAACATAGATTGTGTATCCATAATCTTTATATATCAGTGTAGTCCATCCATTATGCATTAACGGTGCTGTGAGTCAGTATGTGGGAGCTACATACTAACAGCACGCTTGTTTAGTACACTAGTACTAAACTATGGATTTGTGTTCAAGTGATTACAGTTTCAATGTCAAACAAACGTTTTGTACATTTCAACGCTGATTTCAATGGACATGTTTTGCGTGGGGAATTTTTCATTCATAATTATTTTGATGGAATGATATGTGCATTGTTTGTTTTAACAAGCCTATATATAAATAAAGTAATATCTTTTTTGGTTTTGTTCTAGTTTTGGCCATATTTACTAATCAGCATGCTCTAGATGAGACTGCAAGCGCACAGTTCATGTTCAGAACTGTTAAGTTTTCTTTTAATCTCTTTCATATCAATTTTAATCTATACAACTTTTAAATTCAAGTAAACAGTGTTCTTTCTGTATTATTTTTTCTAGCTAGAATATGGTGGAGGCGAATATCTAATTAGGTTCTTTCAGTAGATTTAATACAGTAGACATTTACATGTATAAAGTAAAACGCCTGTATATTGTAGCGTACAATGCATATCAAAAATGTAACTTTTTCATAAATATCATCATTTCGGATTATTTTAAGGAAAGTCAACTTAAATATTATGACAGAAACATACTTGGATGTTATTGATTAAGATGCTTTCATTTTTACACAATAAAGTTCAACGATGTACTTTGTGAGGACATTCAGAGTTCATCATATATGTAAAGTCTAGAAACGCAGTTTTAAATGATAAAAAGTTTATATAGGTTAAAAAGATAATTTTAAAAAAAAACATTTCTGAGGTTTGATGGTAACCATGTTAAACAACTGATTTCATTTTTTTAAGGAACAGTAATATGAAAATATGTGAAAATGCTATAAAATTATGAATATATTTAAATTACTTTGATTGTGAAATGTTTGTAAAAATGAAGAAAAAACCCCCATTAAAACAGCTAAACTATACGAATTATAGTAAAAAAAAGAGAAAACAAATGTTTAATAATCCTCATGTCGATTGATCCTCAAACTTGATTGGTTGATCTATAACATAAGGCTTGTTGGTGGAATCTTAAGGAGGCTTAATTCACTAAACAAATTCACTATGCATTAAACTTTAAACTATAATGTTTTGGACCATAAACTACTATTATCTTAGCTGTACAATTTGACCACTTTCTATATCTTTATACAGAGCTCTTCGCTTAAATAGTCCGTGTTTGCTCTGCTCCTGTTGTGTAATTTTCCTTTGGACTTTTGAATTAGAACACTGTTCGTTATCACCACATGTCGTTTTAAATAAGATTAATATTGCCTAAAAAGGACCACGACCATCCAGCCCCCCCCCCCCCCCTAATTTTGTTGATTTCCTACCAGGAAGATTTCATTTTTATTTGTGTCCTATACATGATATTTTTTGAAATCTTTCCACAGTACGTTGAAAATCCATAATCAAAGATAAAAAACAAGTGTATAGGTAATATTGGTGTACGAATAAAAGCACAAAAGTTAAAGGACCCTCTTAACACTGATAAAAATTCTTACCATAAATAGATTTACAAAATGAGTTTATTTATAAAAACATGTAAGTAATAATTAATTTTCGGGAAAAAAAATACATGCCATTTCTGACTAAAAGATACTAGTATCTAAATATAACAGTTCTTCATCTACTGAAGAAGAAATATGCAGATAACGGTTTGATCTCTTTATCTTGGTATAAAGTAAAGCCAAGAATACTTCAATTGGTTAAAATTACAGGGAATTTGATTCTTGTTTAAAGGGGGGGGGGGGGTGGTCAACAAATTAACCATCAGATATAGCCAAAATTTGAAGATTTGATTTGTTTGATTATTCATAATTATTTAGTAAAGCAAAATACCCACATATTTTACCTTTTAAATTTAGTAATTTTCCTTCATTTTTATATAGAGCTCTTCTTCTAAAGGAGGTCAATATAAGAACTGCAATTGAGCCCTCTTAATACCTTGCAATAATGTACAGGAGTGAAGAAAGGATCTATAAAATGTTTCTGCGTTTAATTAGACAAAATCAAACAGTGGACCATTTTCATTGAATCTATAGTTTAAGACTATTGAACTTTTATTCAGTACTATTGAAAAAGCAATGACTATTTCATATGGGAATATTATTGATACTTTCATTAAGGTCGCTGCAGGTCTGTAGCTCACGGTCTGAAAAAAATTCAGATGGACGACCTGGGAGCTACAGTTCCTCCCATAGTTAAAATCTGCAATTTACGACGCACAAAAAATTGCGCTAGTTTTGGACTGATTAACCTTATTTTCACACACATTCTGTGGAAAAAATTAGTACCATTAAATTCTTCAGTCAATTTACTACTGATGTCGGTACTGCACTTGCCTCAAACTTTCTCTTAAACACGCTAACCGACATTTTTGTTAAATTCACGTCGAGATCGAGAGTCGCCATTTTTTACATGTAAACAAACTGCACCACTTCAATTTACAGGGCTGGTGATGGTGTTTAAAAAATATCTGAGGCAATTAAAGTGTTCATATCTGTAGTATAATGTACGAGGATTTTTTGGAATGAAGTATTTGTATAGAATGTGTTCGGAAATAAGGTTAATCAGTCCACAACTAGCGCAATTGTTTGTGCGCCATAAATTGCAGATTTTTACTATGGGAGACACTGTAGCTCCCAGGTTGTCCATCCGAATCTTTTTTCTTCAGACCTGCAGCTATCATAAAGGATGAAAATTTGTTTAGTAGATAAGTATCGGTCAATGTCAGTAAACCTGGTCAATTATTGTTGAAATTTCACATTTTGCAATCAATAAGATTGAATGCAATATTGTTATCCGTTATTTTTATTAATTTCTTGTGCACAAGCATTGACAAACAAGTTGTTGATTAATATGATTTATTTATAAAAAAAAATATATAGTTATGTAGAATCAAATTTGATTGAATTTAAAAGCCGTAATTCAAAGTTTAAGTAGATTCATGCAGTTTCCTTGTATGGGGTGTTCTATTTTACTAACAAGTAAATCATAATACTATCTGTCATACTTTACGAGGTCAACGTATGTACATTTTGACGATCAAATGAAGTCATACAATTGGTTTGACTTAAGGTAAAAAAACATTAATAGGATCATCGATTTTAATGATAAAAATCCTTTTAACTCATGTGTTCTTTTCATATCAGAAAATAAAATGAAATAAATGAAAAAGTTGTTATTGCAAGTTTTTTTCTCTCCTTTTTTTCAGTCGATACTGATTTTAGGTCAATTGCTCTTCCCCGTGGCACTATAAACCGTGATCCGATCACACCTTTAGTAAGACGTGGGTCCCGGATCAACATTAACCTTCGACCTCTTGGGCCCTCTGGTGGAACAGCGTCTGCTATTGATGACCTGTCTCGGTCTCGACAAATCAACGTCGATGGTAATGTCGACATCGATATCGGGGTACCAACCTTTAACCGGAGGTTAACAGGGATCGATATACCAGACACACGGGCAACTATTGACATGACAAGCCGGGTACCAGCAACGTCCGGCAGATCAGAAACAGTGAGAACGACAACAAGGATTGACGGTGGTGTCTCTGACTTCACAGGAAGCAGAATAGACCCTATCGATAATACGATAGATGGGTCTGGAATCGCAATCGACGGTTCGTCTGTCAAAACAACCACAGTAAAAAAGACTGGATCCGGCGGATTGGTTGATTCAAACTCCCAGGGAGTTATTACTCGAACAACCACTACAACTACAAGACGTCTTGCAGAAGCGGGGATAACAGGGGAGTCTGCCGTTTCCATCGAGAAGCAGCTACAAGCCATCGAGCAGCAGCTGGTTGCTGCAGCAGGCGTGGACAGACCTGTTTTTGCCGTCATTCCAATGAATGATCAAGCTAACCAAGCTGATTTCAACGAATTCCTACGAAATATGACTAATGCTAACCGTACGTATTGTTTGTTTTCATTTCTATATTTTCCTATTTTTTTTTTTTTTTTTTTTTGCGCCTTTCATCAACTCCCCTTTTTTATATATAGAAATATGTAAGAGTTGAAGAATGAGTGAATGATGAGTCAATAAATACACAAATCCAATTTTTCTTTTTGATGAAATAATATTAATAAAATCATAAAATCATTTTTTTCAGAGGTCAATATAATTGATCGAAAGTCCGTTTCTTCAATTAACACTGAGTCAAGAAATAATGGAATAGGCGTGAGTAAACATTGACTTTATTAAGAACGAAAAAAATGGCATTTTCCCAAACTAGATACTCATTTGATTGTAATATTTCATATTTAAGGTTGATGGTAATTTGAGAGGTTCTATAACTGTTGATGGCGGTGGAGTGGCAAGGGACGGGCTATCAAGAGTTTCTGAATCTAGAAGCAGTAGCAGCAATTCATTTGATAGTACAAATACTATCACTAGAACATCCTCAGGAACCGGCTTAGCTGATTCATCACTAGCGGGATCTGGAACTGGAGGGTCAAGAACGATAACAAAGAAAACAACTATACGCAGGATAACATCCCCTGGAAGTCCAACAGGAAATGATTTAGGCCTTGATGGGTTCAGTACTGACTTCGGTACTAGTTCAAGTACATCTGTAGTTGGTGATATCGGTACCTCTTTCACTGGTGATATCGGTACCACTATGGGTGGTGATTTTGGAACCTCTTTTGGCACGGACGGAACACAAGGCGGTGGTTTTACGACAACACGAGTTGAAACTTCCGGCGGAATGACCGGGGGATCTGGGATAATTGACACAAGTATGACAAATACTGGTCTTGTAGACACAAGCCTACCTTCCTCGTCAGTGTTCTCGACCGATATGCCAGTCATGAACGATGTTGGTTCTCTGCCAGACCCAATGCTTTTGTAAACACACTTAGTAGATCGTACAGGAAAAAAAAGATTTATAAAATTTAAAGTTTGACCAAGAAAAGAATCAGCCATGGACTAAACTCATATGTTACGTACAGTGTATCTTTCAAACTGAAATCTTTTACGTTACTGAGTGTATAATGGTCAAGCATGGTAGCCTTTGTATATAACTCATTTTCATTTAAATGTAATTCATCACACTTTATCTTTAACGTAAATGTATTACATACGAACTATCGAATGGTTGCTCAAGTTCGTTGTTTTTGTAATAAAGAATTATTAGAATCAAAACTCTAGGATTCCAGATTGACGATTTACGATTGATATACTTAATCATTACGAAAAAATAAAGTAAAACGATTGTTGTATAGTTAAGAATATATTTTCATATAAATATCATATAAAAAGTATTTAAATATATGTGGCATGATGATTACACGGTATAATATACACATGGACATTGACCTTCTTCCACCTGAAAAAAAGCGTTTTCATATCACTTTGTTAAAATATACATAATTTATCATGTTTCTCATGCTTTTTTCTACAGAAAATAAAGTTAAAATTAATATTGTTAAGAATGTGCTATAAACATGAATAGATATTAGCAATTTCTTTTAACAAATTATAGAAAGGAATTCTTATTATACATTATTTTGAAAATCATTTTAATAAAGATAAGAATGTTCACAAATTCTAAGTATTTAGTTCATAAACATACCTTTTTCCTGATTTCTATGGTTTATTTTCTATCCAAGGAATAACTGATGAAAAAAGATATACAAGTACACGTTTTATATTTTAAAGAGGATAAACTTTATCTTCTGTTAAAAAAATCAAGACAACAATTTAATGCTGGTACCTAATCGGACCTAAGCGTCCAAAATTAAATGGTAAGAGCAATTTATTAGTCAGACAAATGGAAAAAAAACTATTCTAAGATATAACTTGATAAAAATGTATTTACAAAGCAGTCAACTGAAACACAGAACTATAACACACTATAACAAAAACCTATTTTCAAACACATATGTCACTGGACGATACACACGAAATATAATTACCTTAGATAAAGAGGTTCGCCAAACCTGACAGATTAAAGAAAATAAAAGAAAATAATGAAAAGGAAGAAATATATATTTAGGGGATTTAACCAGAAAAAAGTTCGAACTATCGACATTTTTCTCATTTGAAAAATTCAAGTAGATAAATCTAAATATCAATTTAAATCCAAAAATACAAACTTTGTATTATTATTTAAAAGGATTTACTTTTATACGAAATAATTTATGTTTCATATATACATCAATTTTATGTGGGTTTTATTTTTGTTTTATTTTACTTGAAAAGCTTGTTTGATAGAGATTTGTTAGAAAAGAGTACGCGTAACTAGGGGTTTTCTCCGGACATGTGCAATACATCAACATTTTTCATATTCAATTTCCAACTGTTGATAAAAAGACACAGATAGAGAAGGGAGATGATAAACAATAAAATAAATTAATTTATCACATGTTTATCTCAAAATGCGGTGGATATCACTCATGTAATAAATTTTTGATATTCCACTGTGTGGTCTTACATGACGTCATAATTAAACATTACGTAGCTTCAGGCGGATGATTGAGGTAGAATGAAAAAGTAACAAAACAATATTCAGTTGAAAAGTGTAGAGTTGTAAATGTGAAGAATTTAATGCTGTTTTTTCTTTCATGAATTGATAAAAATAAGCTCGAAAATGAAATGTTTGTTTGTTAAACTGTAAGGAACTTTTTTCCGTGCGTAAAGTTGTTGGCGTCTTGTAGTATATGTATTGTGCGGTTCACAATTATAATTTTTATAGAAAAGATTGAGGTTTAACAAAATACGTGGTAAAACATGTGATAAAAAGAATCTCTCATGATTTGCGATGGTATATGATTTTTATCCAACTCGTTGAGTGTTTTCTATCCCCTTGCCAAGGCTCGGGGATAGAAAACACACAACTCGTTGGATAAAAATCATATACCATCGCAAATCTTGAGAGATCCTATATAACTTAAAGGGGCATGGTCGCGATTTTGGTCAAAAATTATTTTTTCGACTTTAATGTTTACAATGCTTCACTAAAACATTTTTAATAGACAACCAAAATGTGAGTGTCATTCATTGAGCTATAAGCGAGTTACAGACCTTATAACTCTTTGCTATGTAAACAAAGCTTTTGTTTACATTTTGAATGTTGAAGTAAAAATTCCAGTTTTAGACCTAAAATGAATGTGTTAAACATTGGGAATTGTTTATTTATGCTTAAAATGAATAGGAAGATACACAAATCAGCTTGAAAACAGATTTTTTACTGGTATATTAAACCTAGGTAAACAAAAACAGGGCATGAGCATTTGTTTACATGACAAAGAATTGTGACACCTGTATCTTGCTTACAGCTCTACGACTGACTCTCAAATTTCATTTGATCACTAGAAATACATTCCTTAAGCATTGTAAATAATAAAAATATAAAAATAGAATTCGATAAAAAACGTGACAATGCCCCTTTAAAAAATTGCATTGAAATATCCATTTCATTACCCTCCCTCTCTCTCTCTCTCTCTCTCTCTCTCTCTCTCTCTCTCTCTCTCTCTCTCTGAATAACTAGTGCGTTATGAAAAATCAGATACTTCATGTATCAGATACTACATAACTTTACTATATTCACTTACTGGGAAGTTCATTGCCACCACCTCCTCCCGAGTCTGTACTTGTTTTTGAGACAGATTCTTCCCCTTTGAAAAGATATGTTTTGTGAGATATTATAAAATTAGATTTAAAAACGGTTGATTCTAGGATAACTAAAAGAAATAAAGAATTAGTATTAGTATTAAGATTTGAAGATTATATGTATTGTCTGTTAAGGTAAAAAAAAAAGATTTAAAAAAATGATTCAATGATTATTACTTCTAAATTGAAATGTAGAATAATAAGCGTTTTGAGACCTGCATTACGTATGATACTTATGTATGTGTATTTTTTTTATATAAAAGACATTCCCCCAAAATTAAAAAAAAAGCTAATAAATTCCCGGTTACCAATAACATAAACATTATTAATATTTTACATAAATAACGAAACAACGACGTAGACGGAGTTAAACAAACCGGAAAAATTGCATGTGGTGCACGTGCATGGACTCGAAAGTTGTGCAAACAGGAAAAGCTTTTGATATATTTTGAGCCTCGATCAATATGCGTTGCTTGTGCAACTCACTTTTGGTATTAAGCATATTCGATAATACTTTTATCATCGTTGACAAGTTCTGCTCATTTGCATTCGTCATGTCAATGACGGCCATGATTCTCCCTGGTCTACTATCGGCTGCAATTTATTTCAAATAAGTTCAGTTTTGTCAGCGCAAACAGAAAGGATGCAAATCGAAATGGTGAAATATGATACATTGATAATATCAATAATACATCAAGCGATCGCAGTAAACGTGCGTGGTTTCGAAACTAATAGGATAATTATGCAACACTTGTTACCAGGCGGCAATATGCTAAAGTAAATGACTAAAGTAAAACAACATTTAGTTACAATGAAAAGTACTAAATACATTTGGCCAAACCTGATATGGAAACGACCAGCATACTTTTAGGTACACTTAGAAGTATCTTTTAAGATCTTTTTAACATGATTTTTTTTTTCAATTGATGACTTTAAAATTTACTAAGTTATGTGTAATTCGTATCGTTCTATCAATTCGATTTCCAAAAGTCAAATTAATTGTAGCTAAAAAGAAAACAGTATTCAATGAGGACTTCTCTACACTTAACAAAAAGCTTACCATTGTTTGAGTTAGCTGGAAACACTATCGGTGGTGCTGGTTCCGTTGTTATTGAGTTGCCTGTAAAATCAACGCCTTCTATAAGTATCAAATTCCTTTAAAGTAATAAAAACTGCTGGGTCATAATCGATGATATATACTACATGTATATTGAACAATGTTATTTAATTTGATAAAATATATTCATCATAAATAAACTTTCATCATCACTTTCATTTGTTTTTTGTAAAATAACCTAAAGGACATATCTACCACTGTCATGCACAATACTGAATCATGCAAGTCATGCAAGGTAAGTAGTAGAGACTGATGTTAAAGTGTTGTAAATGGTGCAAAAAAGACAAATAATAAATACAAAATAGACAATGTAAATTATAATCTCTAAGCACAAAGGAGTAAGATTAAGTTTTCTTGAATATATATACATGGTTGATAGCGTGGTGGATTGCTATAGGAATCTTAAAGACAAAAAGGATCAGTCAGGTGAGACAATGTTTTATTCAGTGAAACATTTTCACCTGAAGCTAATTAGGTAAGCATGATAAAGACTGAACTCAGTTCAAAGGTCTTTGTTTATTACTGTACGTGTTGTTCTTACCTTGAAAACCACTTTGAAATAACCCTTCAAACGACTTTGAGGAATAGCAATATAACAATTTCATGACTTTGAAACACTATTATTAATATTGGCACGTTTCTTCTGATACTGAAAGGAATTTTATCACTTATACAATCAATTACACATTGCATTTTGTAACAAATTAGATGAAAGAACAAAACAAATTTCTTTGCCGGAAAAACAAAATGAAAATTTCAATTTCACAAAGTTTTAAAAAAAAATCAATCTCAAAACTATAACGAAAGTAAATTCATGCAATTATTTTTGTATTAATTTTTTTTATTCCTTACCATCATTCAAATGTTAAACATTCTATTCCGCGATGTAAAGTGTGTTTGGCTAAAATCATTTTTAATTGTTAATAAAATGATAAAGAGAAAGTACGAAACGGTCATTCATTTATTCAGAAAAGAATTAGTATTAATACATGCATTTTATTCAAACAGAACAGAGTAAGATTCAGTCAACAAGATATTGAACAATTTTATTTTACTTCATAAACCATAGCCACAAGAACTACTGAGAAGAGAGTTGTTATTTTCTCAAACAAAACGATCACTTAAGCCTCAATTAATATGTAGTTTTGAGATCATGTATCATCACCGAGAAAATGGTGATGTTCCAGGGATAGCTACGTTAGAAGGATCAAATCCTCTAAAACTACTGAATGGATCCGTACCAGACGCTGAGCCGGAAAACGGGCCGTTGGAAGGATTAGACTGGCTGGAAAATGGACTGTTTCCTGACTCTTGACCACCTATTTGTGAACAGAGATACTTTAAATAAATATGAGCATATGTTTTACAAAAGAAAATGCACATTAATTACTTTCATAATATTCCAGTGGTGCAAATTTCAAAGATACAAAACAATAATACCAAAATACTCTGAACGATATATGTTCAAAACTAAAGCTCACCGCTAGAGGAACCAGGGAAAGGGTTATTTGCTGTTCCTAATCCTTGTAAAAAGTCTACAGGGAATACAGAAAAGGGATATATTGAGGAGGTGCCACCATCAGCCCCTGCTATATACCGGTGCTATATCTAACAATTTGTTTGAGTTTTATGCAGACTCCGATTGTCATTAAAGATACATAAATATGAAATTACGGAACAAGCTACCCAGGTGTATCAGATATTACAATATCGACATGCACAAATGGGTATAAATACCCATTATAGTTTCCCTTTAATATTACAATGCCGACCGCACACACACATGTAAATATCACTCACCCAATTGGGATGCGGGAGGGTTGAATACATCTGGAGTTCCCTGATTATTTCCAGTACCTAAGACAAAAATTCCATTCATACAATGCACCACTCTACTGAACATTGAATTTCAAATGCATGCACTTATTACTAATGAAAACACCAATAATGCATTAAATTTTACATGCAATAAATTCTAACTTATCTACAGCTTATCTATTTTAATTTTGATACATGTAACAAACAGCATCACACACCTGTAGATGTGGTAGATTGACCAGTTTGCGAAACTGAAATAGCAATGCAATTAAGTTTAAGATATAAAACAATTCTTATGTGATTAAAGCAGTCCTTCAACTACATAGATAATCTAAAATTTTTAGCCAACATTATCAAATGATAATTAGAATTCGACCAACCTCCACCACTGGAAGGAAATTGGGGAAATCCTGGAATTCCGGACATGAAGGGCGGTAATCCTCCGGCACTTTCAAATGGATTTGGAAGTCCGGTCATATTTGCCCCTGGAAGACCTCCTAAACCTTGCATTCCAGCAAACGGATTAGAACCAGGTTGACCCCCAAAAGGATTGTTTCCTTGCCCTCCCGGAGCTGGAAAGCCAGGCATACCACCAAATGGATTATTTCTCGGTAAATTTCCAAATGGATTACTGCCTTGTGCACCATTTGATTGCGAGTTCTCTTGATTTCCGAAAGGATTTGCTGCATTTAGACCATGGATACCACCTGTTGGGGCTCCAGGATTACCTTGAAATGCTTGAAATGGGTTAGTTCCCGGGGCTCCACTAAATGGCGAACCTTGGTTTCCGCCCAATGGGTTATTACCGAAAGGAATAGTACTCTGTGAACCTTGAGTTGGTTGATTACCAGCAGTTAGACCTGCAAAAGGATTAGTACCCTGGTTTCCATTATTGGCATTGGTTCCTAGGGGAGGTACTGCACTTTGCATGGCTTGGAACATATTTTGAATATTAGCATCTTGTGATGTTTGGGTTGTATCTAAACCTCCTCCATTGTTCCCAAATAAAGATGAGAAATCAATGGACGGTGTCTCGGTTCCTGAACCTTGGCTAAATAATGAGGACAAATCAATGTTTCCTGCTTGTGTTGTTCTTCCGCCATTACCCGGAGTGGAGGTCAATCCAGAATTATCGGGAAATGTAAAACCGGGTAAAAGATCTAAAAAGTATTCAAGTTAAAAATTGTCATGCTAGTTCAGTATCGGGCGCTATAATATAATCCATTTGTTCAGTAATTGATCTACCATTTATTTACCTGAAACTCCTGTATTCTGCTGTTGCGATGCTGTGAATGAAAAAAGATTGGTTGACGTATATTAGCTGATATTAATTTATATAGTGCGTTCATACTGATTATGGTAATATCATTTATTTTAGTTTTTCTTTACTCTTAAAAAAATATTTACACATCAATAGCTAACGTATCATGTTAACGATGTTAACGCATTCTGTTCAGAAACCCTAATAAATTTGGTGACATTCTTTCTTTACTTAACAAATCACGTCAGAAGTATTTCTTTGTATTGTTGTATTTTGACTGCCAAACTAATTACATAAAAACATTACAAAATCAATTAAACATAACATTAATTCATGTAGATAACTTCTCGAGAGTTTAAGAATGAATGGAATTTGACATGTCAATCTACACTACTTAAATACGAATCTTACGAGTTGATGGCGTCCATGGATTCTGGTTATTAGCTCCTTAAACAAAAACCAAAATTACGCTATAAAACACTGTGCATTATACAACACTTTAAATGAGACAATTCTATTAAATTGTTCGCGACAAAAAATTGATGTGTAGAGATTGACACCTTGTGCTCCATTGTTTCCTCCAAAAGGATTGCCATTTGGTAATTGGAGCGGAAGTTGTCCTACAAAATAGAAGGTAGAAATAATTATTTAATCATAAGCACTTCTGTAAATGGCCTGAAAATAAAATAAATGTACAGTAACACCTACCCTGTCCTCCTTGGTTTAGTCCAAATGGATTAAATTGCAATCCTCCGTTTTGACCATTTCCTGTAAAGTGAATGTAGTGACTCATATTGTAAGATATATAATTCAAAACTCACGACATGAAAAGCAGAAAGAATTTGTATGAAAATAATCGCACTACCTAACCTTGTAATGCATTATTCTGTGCACCCTGTGCAGGATTACGTTGTGCATTGCCAGCAGGATTTTGAATTCCTAAATTAAAAGTGATATTAATATGTGTTTATTTTTGTCAACAGAGAAAAAGAAATTGGCGATAATTATGAAAGAAAGTTATGTTTAGAGTACACAATACCTCCTTGCATCCATGCTGGAGGCCCTCCTGCAGCAGGTATTTGAGTCTGTCCTATATAACAGTGGTTAAACGTTAGATGTCGAATATACATCAAATATACATTTATATATCAACATTTTTCAGTGTCTTTGTCTGTGATAACCATTCGAATCGATTTTGTTAT
This sequence comes from Magallana nippona, assembly GCA_033439105.1. Classification (NCBI taxonomy): domain Eukaryota; kingdom Metazoa; phylum Mollusca; class Bivalvia; order Ostreida; family Ostreidae; genus Magallana; species Magallana nippona. The sequence continues at coordinate 46,137,364 of CM065918.1, read as the reverse complement.
GTATATGGTAATACATTTCATTAATTACTATTTCAATATTTAATCGTACAATTGCTGCAATTATATAAATTTAAGTAATACGAAATGATTCTTTGGTTATTATAAGGTGATCAAATATGGTCGAGCGTGACCCTGAGGATTACGTTGTGCATTGCCAGCAGGATTTTGAATTCCTAAATTAAAAGTGATATTAATATGTGTTTATATTTGTCAACAGAGAAAAAGAAATTGGCAATAATTATGAAAGAAAGTTATGTTTAGAGTACACAATACCTCCTTGCATCCATGCTGGAAGCCCTCCTGCAGCAGGTATTTGAGTCTGTCCTATATAACAGTGGTTAAACGTTAGATGTCGAAATCAAAATCAAAATATCACTTATCTACTCTACAATATCGAACAAAAGTCCATCAAATACATGGAATACACAAAATATTAGGACCTAGTGAATCCCAGTTTGTTGACCCACCAACAACGTCTGTGAAAGGACTGTCCGCTAAAACACATTACAAGCTCTAATTAATTTTATATCTTTATAAGCTACTTTGGCTGTTTTTCTTTAAAACGAATGATAAATAGGCAGGTTAAGAACATGAATTCGTATGATAATTTGCATAACTTACCAAGGTTTCCTTGTTGTAAACCTTGTCCTGCGAAAATATAATATTATTTGAATCAATATTGTAAAAGAAATATCGTCTTGTATAACATATAGGAATTCAAATCAATACCAAAGACCTTATACATATGATGCTGCACAGAAAGCACGACCAAGATTACTTGCAATAAGTCTTTGATTTTCAAACATGCGTTTTAAGTAACAAGAGTAGTAAGCTCAATATAATTAGAATCGTTTACTGCAGAGAAGAATCGCACGAATCTTCTAAACTTTCTGCTATTGATACAAAATACCTTCGACATACCGAGTTGTTTTTCATGTATATAACCTCAAATATATATTTATATATTAACATTTTTCAGTGTCTTTGTCTGTGATAACCGTACGAATCGATTTTGTTATGTATATGGTAATACATTTCATTAATTACTATTTCAATATTTAATCGTACAATTGCTGCAATTATATAAATTTAAGTAATACGAAATGATTCTTTGGTTATTATAAGGTGATCAAATATGGTCGAGCGTGATCAAATCTATTGGATTTGATCAGCCCCAACCGTATTTGATTGCCTCATAATACTCAGAGAATTATTCCTTATTTCTAATATAATCAATAAAATAAAGATGGTAACAATTTGCGTTTTGTTTAAAGAATCTCATATTAATATATTCTTTTTTATAAATGCTTGACAAACACAGGCAACAGACAACAGAAGCTGGTTAAACAGCGGTTTGTACCTGAATTGACTCGGGGGAAAGATCGTTGTTGCATTTGTTGTGGTAATACTAAATAAATATAGACGATGAATTGTGTAAACTTTCGGTTTGGAATAGTGTTCAAGGACTTTGGTTTTTTTTTAAATTGTTAACATTAAAGAAAATGATATATTTTTTTTCATTTCAATTGTCTGCTTCGTCAGAGATTTGGGGGGATTTAACGCATTTAAAGACTCTTTTTAACAAGGAAGAGATCATTGTTCTCTATTCAAGATTTTGAAGGTATCATCTATTTTAAAGTAGCAAATTATTTCTGTATCGAGAAACAATTAAAACAGTATCATTAATCAAACAATATGTTTCTTATAATTTGTATGAAAAATATAAGCTTATATATTATAGATCTCTGTTTTTAATCTCAAATCAGTAGAATTATCATTATTAAATCTAGAAGTGGTAAATTATGTTAATTATTGCGTGCTGGATACCTTGATTCCATCGACCTGCTGTTTTGATAAAGAGAAATAATTTAATTTCAATTGAACTTAGACACATCTACATCTAAAGATATATTAGCCATTTTATTAGTACATTTAGTAATAGGCAGACTTTCAAATGTTTTAGCTGAATCTTGGGGGAAAAAAGCCCAACAAATATTCCTGTAGTACATAACTCTCAATTGATACTTGTTTTTTGTTTTTTAAATTATTTAAACAATATTTCAAACAATTATCTCTTATTTCAGTATGACAATGTCCTGCATTCTAATGTGAAATAACCCCCTCGTTGATGTAGTTTATAAATACCAAAAAAAAAAAACCCAGTAAAATTCTCAGAATTTGTCTGTGATTGTGAAATTTGACATCTATTCAGTTACTAATCGTTCATCCTATTATTATATACAAGTTATGGTAAAGAACCAAGACGATGAACTATATTTATATATAGTGCAATTAGGTAATACAAACGGACTTATTACGGTGATTGGAGTAACACATACCATTATTTGGTAGCTGCAAGCCGCCAGCTCCTCCTTCAAAGTTGAAAATAGTACATGTAATACTGGTTATAACAGAATTACAATGATACATGTAAAATGTATGAGTTGGCAAAGCTTTGTATAGAAATTATTTTTGAAAATAAATTAAATCACAAACATATAGATAATTTCAGCTCACCCAGTCCCTGTCCGCCTTGGCCTAAAAAGAAGTACTGAATAGTGAACAAATGAAATATAAATCAATTGATAATTATCAATTGATAATTATCCTTGAAAGTAATAAAAAAGTTTACTTATGAAGTTTCACACCTACACAAAACTTGTGACCCCTCTTTATAATCTGATTATTCTTATCTGAAGACAATATTACAAAAATAGTCTAAACCTTGGTAATATCAACTAATCCCTACAAAAAAGGAAAGAGAATTCCAATACACATACCATTGGTTGGAAGTTGAAGTCCTCCAGTCGTTCCTGATAAAGTGAAGGATAAAAAAATAAATTATTAAGTTTTTCAAATTTCAAGTTGAGCTTCATTGCAACAATTGTTCTATTAAAACCATTAGCAATCAAATTCAGTATGTTTACATAAATGTTATTTATGTTTTATTTGTACAAAACATATAATCTTTGATTTATAAATTGATCTGTAACACTTAAACAACGTTTAAAAAATCAACAGCTAAGAATTACATAAACAATATCATAATATGACATACTATATCATTGATTCATTCTTTCACCTCTAGATTATTGTGGAACCATTAATATGCGTGGGTGGATTTTCATTAAAGGTTTCTTTAAATGTTATTTCTTTTGTTTCATATGTGTTTTATATAAAGGCGGTGTTAAAATTGAGCCCCTCAAATATTTATGATTCCACAGTATAATGACTAACATGTTTGTTGCTATATGATGAATATGGAAGTTAAGCAAATATGTTTTAAAACCGAAGATAACGAATGAGTTGAAATAATACATTACAATTAACAATAATTTATTGATGGTTCTATGTTAGATATAAAAGGGTTACCATTTAAGGATAGGTTTTAAATAAAATGGTTTTAATGTTCTAAATCACCATCAACTTAACATATAGCTTGTATAATTGATAAAGTCCTGATACAATGCAGCGAACACTTTAAAATGAAATCATGGATTTACATATAAATTGGATACAAAAGCCAAACCAAATTAAATTCATTCACATATCCTAATTTGATTTTAAATTGAGCAAAGATTTACGTATCAAATATTATTCAAAAATCGACTTTATATGCCACAAACTAGACAAAACATAGCAACGATACAAATTGAAACACTAAAATATATGTACGAGTATATATAATGCAATACATTTTGCATACTATTCTATCATGTGTAGAGTACACGTTTTGGAAACTATTCGTACCGGTTGGGAATGAGAATGAGAATGGAGGAAGTGAAGCTATTCCTAAAAGAAGAAACCAACCAAAGTTATCGGTAGATAAATTATATTACTCATATCATAAAAGGATTTTTAAGCAATAGATCCTAAAGATGAAACATGCTAAATCTTACCCTGTCCATTTTGGCCTGTAATTTAAATGAGATGCATTGTAAGTAAATCATTACTATTACACGAATTATTTAAACTCTTCTGTCAATTCAAGTCATACAAAATCTTCATACAGCAAATCATTCATAACCTTATAATTAAGATTTAGATGTGTATTTTAATACCTATTTAAATATTATATATATTTATTTTTATTGAATCATTTTTCAATGACTGTGTTAGAAAGTAATGAAAACAATCAAGAATACTTCAATTGTATATTTTAGATCAGATAAAATTATAGAAAAAAGGGCCCACCGTAAAATGGTAACCATTTTACATACCATTGAGAAAATTTAATCCACCTGTGGATCCAGGTCCTATCAAATAAAAAGATAGAAATTATATGAGATAAAGACTGTCTTCAAATGAATTCACTTTACAAAATTAATTTGAAACTTTATTTGTAATAATCATATTAAAAATTTCTAATATCTAAATGTTTTTACATCCGAATAACAACTTTGACCATATGTTGATTAAATTTAAAACAATATTTCTGGTTTAATATATAAATGGTTTTGTGCGACATACAAAATGCTTACTATTAAATTGTCTATTTCATTGCTCATTAGCATTTATTAACAAAATGTAGAAAATCACAAACCAGTTTGAGGGTTTAGTCCACCAGGTGCTCCACCTTATGAAAAAAACAAATGACAGCAATCTCACAATGAAGGCTCAATATGCTATCCTTAGCTAAACAAATAAGAATATCTATTTGCTACAATAGTAGACTAGTACATTTACATAATATCCATATCATTTTTTGAAAAAAAACATTTTGTAATCACTGTGTTATACGAAAAACTAAATGTAATAAGTTTATCTATTTTTAGTTCTTTTGAGTACAAATTATTTAGAACAAGAAAAATATATAAAACAACGTTACATACCATTCAAAAAATTTAATCCACCAGGTACTTAAAAGGCAAAATAAAATTATGATTTTCATTAATCAGTCAATAAACGCACATATTGTTCTTTGAATGTAAAATTATCGTACAAAACAAATTAACAATATCCACTTAACCGTTACATAGAAAATGAATACTTTCTCATACCGTTTGGAAGATTTAATCCACCTGGTGTTCCTCCTAATAAATAAAAAAAGTAATTTGTCTGCAACGTCGCTTTGAGTGTGTTCAATAAACTTAGATACATATGCCTCAGTATACAAATCAAAATGTATTAGTTGTTATACATTAAAATAAACTCTATTTTACAATTCTGATTAACATTTGTTACTGCCTATTTCAATTAAGGAATTTTTTATAAAACTAGTATATGAGATGCTATGAAGCATTGTTACATGGAGATGCCATGTGATATATCTGTTCTTAACGTGCTACTCCACATTCAGAATATCGACAATAGAATCATTTATTTTTCAGAAAAGATCAAAATTGTTAACTGTTTCCATCATATACCGTATGATAGAGGTCTTAACATTTCGTGTGAATTTTTTTGCCGATTTATTAAATAAATAAACGTTCTTGCTGTTTTTTTTTTAGAGAATTTACTAGTATACCGGTATCATTCTGCCTTATCTGTAAATGTTAAACATTTACTTATCTCGTTGAGAAAAGAGTCTATCCATCGACTGACTGTCCATCGATTAAATCATATTTTTATCAATTAATCAAAATGTACAAATGTTCATTATCATATACACATTAACAGTTTTATTTTCGTGTTTAAACTAAGCGTTCTTACATAATATTCAATTTTCCCGATTTGCTTTTCGCTCGTTTTCGGAAAAAAGGGCAATTTGCACTAAATGCTGAGAAAAACAAACCCATATTCAAGACATGCTGAATTCTTTAATATCTAAATTGTTTTGTGCAACTTACAAAATGCTTAATATTAAATTGTCTATTTCATTGTTCATTAGCATTTATTAACAAAATGTAAAAAAAAATCACAAACCAGCTTGAGGGTTTAGTCCACCAGGTGCTCCACCTTATGAAAAAAAAAACCAAATGACAGCAATCTCACAATGAACGCTCAATACACTATCCTTAGCTAAACAAGTAAGAATATCTATTTGCTACAACTGTAGACTAGTACATTTACATAATATCCATATCGTGTTTTGAAAAAAAAAACATTTTATAATTAATGTGTTATACGAAATACTAAATGTAATAAGTTTATCTATTTTTTAGTTCTTTTGAGTACAAATTATTTAGAACAAGAAAAATATATAAAACAACTTTACATACCATTCAAAAAATTTAATCCACCAGGTACTAAAAAGGCAAAATAAAATTATGATTTTCATTAATCAGTCAATAAACGCACATATTGTTCTTTGAATGTAAAATTATTGTATAAAACAAATTATTAACAATATCCACTTAACCGTTACATAGAAAATGAATACTTTCTCGTACCATTGGGAAGATTTAATCCACCAGGTGTTCCTCCTAATAAATAAAAAAAAGTAATTTGCCTGCAACGTCGCTTTGAGTGTGTTCAATAAACTTAGATACATGTGCCTCAGTATACAAATCAAAATGTGTTATTTGTTATAATACATCAAAATAAACTCTATTTTACAATTCTGATTAACATTTGTTATTGCTTATTTCAATTACAGAAACGTTTTATAAAACTAGTATATGAGATGCTATGAAGCATTGTTACATGTAGATGCCATGTGATATATTAGTTCTTAACGTGCTACTCTACATTCAGAATATCAACAATAGAATCATTTTATCAGAAAAGATCAAAATTGTTGACTGTTTCCATCATATACCGTATGATAGGGGTTTGTTAACATTTCGTGTGGATTTTTTTCCGATTTATTAAATAAATAAACGTTCTTGCTGTCTTTTAAAGAATCTACTAGTATACCGGTATCATTCTGCCTAATCTGTAAATGTTAAACATTTACTCATCTCGTTGAGAAAAGAGTTTGACCATCGACTGTCCATCGATTTAATTATCTTTTTGTCAATTAATCAAAATGTACAAATGTTCATTATCATATACACATTAACAGGGTTTTTCCGTGTTTAAACTAAGCGTTCTGACATAATATTCAATTTTCTCGATTCGCTATTCGCTCGTTTCGGAAAAAAGAGGGGATATTTGCTCTAAATGCTGAGAAAAACAAACCCATATTCAAGACATGCTGAATCATTTAATATATAAATGGTTTTGTGCAACTTACAAAATGCTTACTATTAAATTGTCTATTTCATTGTTCATTAGCATTTATAAACCAAAATGTAGAAAATCACAAACCAGTTTGAGGGTTTAGTCCACCAGGTGCTCCGCCTTATGAAAAAGAAAACCCAAATGACAGCAATCTCACAATGAAGATTCAATATACTATCCTTAGCTAAACAAATAAGAATATCTATTTGCTACCATAGTAGACTAGTACATTACATAATATCCATATTATTTGAAAAAAAAAATTGTAATGAATGTGTTATACGAAAAACTAAATGTAATAAGTTTATTTATTTTTTAGTTCTTTTGAGTACAAATTATTAAGAACAAGAAAAACATATGAAGAACGTTACATACCATTCAAAAAATTTAATCCACCAGGTACTAAAAAGGCAAAATGAAATTATGATTTTCATTGATCAGTCTATAAACGCACATATTGTTCTTTGAATGTAAAATTATTGTACAAAACAAATTAACAATATCCACTTAACCGTTACATAGAAAATGAATACTTTCTCATACCGTTTGGAAGATTTAATCCACCTGGTGTTCCTCCTAATAAATAAAAAAAAGTAATTTGTCTGCAACGTTGCTTTGAGTGTGTTCAATAAACTTAGATACATATGCCTCAGTAAACAAATCAAACTGTGTTAGTTGTAATAATACATCAAAATAAACTCTATTTTACAATTCTGATTAACATTTGTTACTGCCTATTTCAATTAAGGAAACTTTTATTAAAACTAGTATATGAGATGCTATGAAGCATTGTTACATGTAGATGCCATGTGAAATATTTGATCTTAACGTGCTACTCCACATTCAGAATATCGACAATAGAATATTTTTTTTTTTTCAGAAAAGATCAAAATTGCTAACTGTTTCCTACAAAAGCCCATTGAGCTCATTTTCGTCGGTAAAAATATTTTTTTCGCGAATAAACGCGTTACTTTCGCGTATAAACGCGTAACCTTCGCGAATAAACGCGAAACTTTCGCGAATAAACGCGAAACATTCGCGATATAACGCGAAACTTTCGCGAATAAACGCGTTACTTTCGCAAATAAACATGAAACATTAATATAAACATTGTTTTTTTTTAAACAAGACCCTTAAAAAACTTAATGAATTAGATGTAGCACTTTCTTTTTGTAGTTTACTTATTATATAATTCAAGCGTGGGAAATCTTCAAACCGTTGATACTTATTTTTAAAAGATAAATTCCACTTATATTTGAAACATTTAGAGGCAAAACTACGTTCTCTGAATATGTACAATACTTAGAAAAAATATGTAGATTGAAACTTTTTTTCAAATTCTTAATTAGTCATATTTCTCTGAAATAAATACGTCACGCTAGACCTTATTCATGTCGCGGCGATTTCACATATATATAAAGTTTTGAACAATTATATCATTCCAATTTACTAATGATATTCTATAAAACTTGTGATTATACAAAGTTGATCATTTCTATAATGCAGTGCTCAGTAAAAGCGCGATGCATAATTATGTGACATTGATTTTAGATCACCTTTGCAGTTTGATATTTTTGTGAATCAATATAAAAAATTCTTCCTATATATAAATGCATTTCAACAACATATTTCATATACATTGTATTATCGGACCTTTTTATATCTTGGATGCACGTGTAAATATTAAGATATAATCACTGTGGAATATTTATATGCTGAAAAAATGTTAACAATTTAAATGTCAATCTATTATAAATTGCTATAAGAAGTATACTGAACATTAAGAGAATTTATCCATAGCTAAATATAAAACAAATATTAAACTGATATTGATTGGAAATACGCTTAATGTAATGCATACCGTATATAATATGCAAAAGTTACGCGTTAATTCGCGAAAGTGACGCGTTAATTCGCAAAAGTTTCGCGTTTATTCGCGAAAGTAACGCGTTATATCGCGAAAGTTACGCGTTAATTCGCGAAAGTTTCGCGTTTATTCGCGCAAGTAACGCGTTAACTCGCGAACACGCGTTATATCGCGAAAGTTACGCGTTTATTCGCGAAAGTTTCGCGTTTATTCGCGAGGGTAGCGCGTTTATTCGCGAATTTTATTTTTACCTACGAAAATGAGGTCAATGGGCTTTCGTAGTTTCCATCATATACCGTATGATAAAGGTGTTAACATTTCGTGTGAAATTTTTTGCCGATTTATTAAACGTTCTTGCTGTTTTTTATAAAGAATCTACTAGTTTACCGGTATCATTTGCCTTATCTGTTTCTCGTTGAGAAAAGAGTTTGTCCATCGACTGACTGTCCATCGATTTAATCATATTTTTATCAATTAATCAAAATGTACAAATGTTCTTTATCAAATACTCATTAACAGTTTTTATTTTGTGTTTAAACTAAGCGTTCTTACATAATCTTCAATTTTCTCGATTCGCTCTTCGCTCGTTTTCGGAAAAAGAAGGGAAAGAAGTATGTGCGGTATAAAGTGTTTTATGATCCAAAATTCAAAGTTTAGAAATTTGCTAAAAGAGAGGTTATTATATATCTAGTTCAGGTTTCAAAAGATGAATTGTCTTATCGAAGTCATAATAGAAATATGATATGTTACTAATAAGCTAATTTCACAAAAAATTCGTATTTTAACCAAAAATGGGAGATTTCCTATCAGTTTTTTGAAAAGGAAACATCGAGCGCATGCTTGCCCCAACACCATTTTCTAATATGATATGCAAAATAATATGAACAATAATATATGTTAAAATGGTTTTGGAGCAACATTGCGCTCTATACCTCCTACTCTTAAATATGAAGAAAAACAGATGAATTTTTCATACATGTTAAAATGGTTTTGGAGCAACATTGCGCTCTATACCTCCTACTCTTAAATATGAAGAAAAACTGATGAATTTTTCATGCTTTTGAGAAAATGCAGGAAATGGCCCATTTACGTGACGTCATAGAAGCACGAGGAATGATCGATGTTAAAAGACTTTTAGATTTCTGCAACAAGCATATTCAGTTTTATATTTTTTCAAAATATCTTTATGATATGATTTTTTTTTCAAATTTATAAAACATGGGGGCAAAAATTATACCTTATCGCATACAGTTCTTTGCACCAAATGCCAAGAAAAACAAACCCATATTCAAGAGATGCTGAATCATAAAATAGCTTTAAATGATACTAGTATTAGTTTGATAGCAGATTTCAAAAAGGTAAATCTTTCGAAGAAAGGTGATGAAGAAGCTTACCTTGTCCTCCCTGACCTAGAGCATATGTAAAATAATTTTAAAATTAAAGTATATGTCAACAAATTGGGTTCTTTTTAAAAAACGACCAAATAATATTAAATAAACATGTCATCGAAGGAGTTTAAAATAATAAAAAAAACAGTGATTTTTTTAATGAACATTATTTTTTTTTTAAAATGTGTAAGAAGTCAGAGTGAATTTTTGTCTTTTAAGAATTAATGATATAAAATGAAATTAACTGGAGGAGTATTATACAAAACATACCATTTGTAGGAAGCTGCAATCCACCTCCTGTTCCAGAGAAATTGTGAAGAGAAAATTTGTGTATTTTTTAAAAATATATATAATATATCATTACGCTTTACCTATATGAAAGTATAAATAAAAATGAAATAAAACTATTTTTATTTCATAACAGGTCATATAAATTTTAAAATTCTTTTTTATTTATCATTTTAAGAGTAAGCTTATTTCTGATTATAAGAATAAACATTTATGAAAATGATTTGCAAGTAAGGTTATTGACTAAAGGGAAATGTGCTGGTATATAAATTAAAGCACGCCAAAATTATGATCTTGAAACGGATATTCGAAATGGAAATATTCGGATACATGTATTTGTATGACAAAATATCATTTACTGTTTAATTTAAGTTCAATGGATTTGAAAAAAAATAACGGTTTTAATTTCCCTATATTTACGGTTTTAAATAGTCAAATGAGAGCGACTTTAAATTTATATAAACTAATTTCTATTTATAGAATTAGGGTAAATTAGGGTAAATTAGATAAATAAGAGTTAATAATATCAAAAATAACTTAAAATCATTACTATTTGATACCATACAATGATACCAATCTACTTTTATTAATTTTTACGAAATACACATTTGTTAATTATCTAAAAATCTAAAATAGAAGTGTAGGTTTTTAAATCATTTTTTCGGGAAAAGGGGATGCCATTGGAATAAATGTAATACTTTACACAAAATACAAACATATTTATAGGGATGGCAACAAATTTTACAAATAATCAGTATCCTGTATTTCATGATATGCCATGATCGAGAGACGTGCTAAACTATCTACAGAAGCGGGTTGACTAAATCAATCAATCAATCGAATTCAATTGTAAGAAACAATTAGATATTAAAGCAGGAAAATCCTTGAAAGAAAAATTTGAACATAAACATAAATTTGATCGATTTAAAATTTGCAATCTGCCAGTTTTTGTTCAAATGAAAACAATAATAACTTTATTAGTTGTTGTCCACAATAACATTCTTCTTAACTTATTTATCTTAAGATCAATTCTTTGTAAGAATCAAAAATCGGTGGCCACGCATAGTCACGGGTTTTCTTCAAACTTGACAATTTGATAGACTTTGATGAGTAAAAAAGCCAAACACCATTTATTTGTTGCTATGTGGTCCCGTTGGCATGGTAACAGAGGGTAAAGATGTAAAAATGGCACTTTAATGCTTATTTGAGAACATATTGTGAAAAATGTGCACAACTTGGGGTTTCCAGGGTAGAATATATTATTCAAAATAGTTGTCATTTTTCAAAAGAACGAAAAACATTCATGATTTTAGAGCGTTTCCATGGTTACTAAACAGAAATTAAAAATTATGTTTTCTTCATTTTATTTGAATAAAAAGAGCAAATCTTGGATTTTTGGAAAACACTATTATGCAATTAAGAATTTTAGTAAATTGAGAACCGTTGCTATGAAAACGAGCTATAAAAAAGGTAAATTATAATATTTTAGGCATATTTGAATGGATATTATTCACATGTAATGAATAAATATGTAAAATCAATTGGTGAGAAAAAATCAAGTATTTCCTAAACTTTGATTACACCTGAAAAAAATCTGACATTTTCTAAAAATAACTGACGTTGCTATGTCCTTTTGAAAAAGTAAGAATTTCTGTATGATTTTCTACGCAACTTAATTTTCCATAGCAACAACACTTCTCTGTTGAATAACAAAGCTTTTTTTTTGTATATAATAAAAATTTAGATATATTTTTACAAGTTCCAGCTAAAACAATTGCCAAAAATTTCTAAAATCAGGAATTAAAGCATATCAAAATCATATTCAATTTCTCAGTTTTTCCTATTTCTTGGCCTTGTTACCATAGCAACGGATGTGCATTTTCATAATAAAATATATATCGCATGGACATTGATAAGGATGTAAAAATTTAATAGTTTCCCATTTCGGTTTAAAAAAAACCGCAATAAAATGATTTCAAAAATTTGTAACGGTTTCCATTGTAATTGGTTTCTCCATCAATTTTCTTATATAATATAAGAATTGAAAATAGGACAAAAGCTGTTTAATGTCTTTGATAGTTTACATTAGTGGGCAAAACCTTCTAATATGGCTTCAAAGTAGGTAAGTTTTGCTATTTTTCCATCTTTAGCCTCGATTATCAGGGGAACGGTTACCCCAGCAACTAACTTTTAGTGGGTTTTTTGCGTTTTACACCTAGTTGTGTCCATGTATGAAATATAAGGAAAATTAGTGACTATGCGTGGCCAGACCCTTTTATAAATCTTTGATTCTTACATAGAATTGATCTGAATACCTTCGATTGATTGTTCTTAATATCTACTTTATAACATGATATATAGAATAAATACATGTACTATATTATGTTAAATAGTCAAACACAAATAAAGTGCACTATTCATACCAGTTGGGAGGAACGAGAATGGGGGCAATGAATCAATTGCTAGAAAACGTAAACCAAATCTCTTTATTACATGTAGTTGGTCAATGTATACTCAAATGTAAAAATAAACATGTCTCTTAAATCTAAAATTTTTCGTTCAAAAGAATATTAAAATTGGTTCTCTTACCTTGTCCGCTTTGACCTAAAAAAAGCATTAAGTAAAATCAATTTTAAGTATTTTTCAAGATACTTTCCTTATTTTGCATTACACTATACAACTTTGACTCAGAACTAAAGTATAATATGCATAAAAACCTTTAGCAACAAAATGAATTAGACATCGCTGTTAACAATAAAACAGCTTTGAAAAGGGATTTTAAATTAAAATATCGAGACAGCTATTGGAAACAACAAATCGAAAAATCGAGTAGTAAAAATTAAAAATTATGGACTTTTAATTTTTAAAATAATGTTTTTTTTTTTTAATTAATAGTGCAATCCTGTCGAACCCTGTTACAACAAACAGTTTATACATATAAGCAGGTATTATTTGCGCAGCATTTACCTTAGTTTTTAGAGATTCTTTGTCATATTTTCAATATTGATTATTCCGAATAAACTTTAAAAACTTTCATAATCATCAGCAATGATGGTCATAAAAAAGCACGTTAAACCAAATTATAGACTTAATGTTTGCAGAACAGAGTGCAGAACGTATAGAGAAAGAGAATCACGGCAATTTTATTTTCCAGCAAATAGTGAATAAAGTGAATGAAGTATATTATTTTTAATACATGATATTCAATAAATTTGCCAAGGCAATGGCAAGCAATGATAAATGGAGCATAGCCTGTAATAGTTAAAATCATGGTATAAAGACGTATTGAAATATTTTGTTTTGCAAACAAATCAAGTAAAGTTGTGTTTTACGTCAGTTTTGTTTTTATTATTAGTTCATATAGCATGAGAGCTGAAAAGTAAATTATTGTAACCTGCTTTAGCAGACACCAGTTCTTTTATTGACAATTACATAATTATAGTGTACCTTGATTAAAATTAGGAATGTTCCATGGTTGTTGACCTAAAATAACAAATTTATTTCTCAAAAATGTTTTTAAAAATGTCTATGCATGATTTAAATCCCGTTTCCCTTATTGTACGGAATTTCAGGACAGCCGTATGTGCTAGTCTATGATAAAAGGTACATCTCTCCGAATTTTAAAAAAAAATGTAATTAGGTTATTAAGATATAAACATACCATTTGTGGGAAGTTGAAATCCAGCTCCTCCTGTTCCTGAAAAATTATAAGAGCGAAATAGGGTCTAAAGTTAAGGTTAACACTTACAAACAGGTTATCGATGTCCATATTTCTATAATGAAATCAAAAGTTTTATTATGTTTGAATTAAAATAACAAATGAACATTCCTTGCATTGTTTTGATTATTAAATTGATAAGCAAGATCATTGATATTTGACGACTTCATCCAAACGTTTGTTGTATTTATAAGTTTTACATAAGTATATATACACCCTTTACCAGCAAATTATAGATGGAAGTAAATGAAATCGAATGGTGTCGAGAAAGCCAATCCATATATGTCAGGGTTTTGATTTTTTAAGAGAGATATATGTGCATAAATAGAAAAATATATGTAAGCATAACTTTTTAATAAGTGTTATGAATCTTTTACTCAGAAGTAAATATTCATAAAGCTGTGAGAGTTTTCTATTTCTATTCCGTCCATTGAAGGTATTCACTGTATAATAAACTATATCTTATAACTTTAAAGGACTTAAAGTTCTATAGTTATGTGATGAAACTGTTCATCAAACAAACCAATTTCACCAGCATAGATTGAATTTGTCTTTAAACGGAACCGTTTTTAGCTTTTTTAAAACTGTTATATGTATTCCATGAATGGAAATATAATCCATTGCCTCTATAATACGATATAGTAAACAGTTAATGGCATTGTGTTGATAAAGACTCATTATCTCTTTTTATTAAGCCAAAAATATAAAAAGCTAATCAATTCAAAAGACATATGTAACAATACTTTTTCCAATTGATTCTAAATAACTTTTCTGAGTGAGACACAGGGTAAAACTTAAAAACTTAAATACGATTCCAGGGTTGAATCATTTAATTCAGAATGCCTATTAGCATATCTTTCATCGATCTTTTTCATGAACTCGTCATCATACATTGAATGCCTGAAATGGTGTGACGTTATGCGTGCATATTCAAAGGAATTTAACATAGTATATACAGTCAGTGACAATTAATCTATATTTTTTTTGTATTTTTAGTACAACATGTGCTGAGGAAACGACAAAAATGTGTCTAACTAAATCAATCAACCAATCAAATTCATTTAATAAAACAAGATGCATGTACTTGGATTCCAAATAAATATAATGATTAAAACAATACTAATAACAATTAATAACATTCTATTTTATATTTATTTTAAGACTTAGAGCAAGATTTTGGAATTTGCATCTCAGCTTTATTTCCTGAGTTATCTATCTTGATAATAAATAGTTAAATGTGTATTCAATTGATTGATCGTACTATTGTCAATTTGTGGTGTAATAGATATAAAATGTAAATTGTATAATATGACAGAGTGAAACACAAATCAACTGCACTATTCATACCCGTTGGTAACGAGAATGGAGGTATAGTACCAAAAGCTAGAAAACGTAAACCAATTTATTTACTAATTATACATGAATATATCAACAAATGTGTTAATTAAAGAGGTAACTGTATTCCACCAAACAAGAATTATAAATAAATATCTTACCCTGCTGACCACGTTGACCTGAAATAAGAAAAAAAAGTTGTTTGGGTTTTTTTTTTTTTTATATATATATATAAACATGAGTAGTATATTTCTAACCATTCATTCAAAACAGAAAGTGTAAGTTCCATAAAACAATTTGAGGAATAAACTGGAAAACTCATTTATGTTTTGCAAAGCAAGCAGATTGCAAAACGAATAGAGAATGAACTGGCAATAACTCTACACTTTCAGAGGACGAAAAGTAATCAATTTATCTATCCTTTTGAATTGCGATCTGAACATTATTCACAGAAAGCATATTACGAAAAAGGTATAGAGCCCAAGCATTAGGACTGGAGTCAACAACTGAATTCCAAACATGAAATTCGAATAGAAGCAAAATTGTTATTCGTTATAATTCATCATAAAAAAAACTGTGTCTAAAATTGTTACAGATCATTGTTGTTGCACATTAAAATACAAATAAAACGTCCCCAGAAAGACAATGGCATCAAAACAAGAGAGCTTGTCCTTGATATTTTTTAGTAATAGTGGTTTAATAATTTAACGAGAGAATTTGACACACATGCGCATTGATATATTATACCTTGGTTGAATCTAGGCATGGTCCACTGTTGTTGAGCTAAAATATTAAGTTCAGTTTCAATGTTTCAATTTGTCGAAGTACAAGTAATAGCCTGTACATCTCTTGATTCACTGAACGTCCCCTTTTCAATTGGTTATTATGGTTCATGTCTTTTATACTTTTATATATGGATCAGGTAAATGACTGCCTTTGAGTTACAAAATTTGATTGCTGCACGAAATGTCATAAAGCCCTTAATTAGGAGGCTGGATGGTCAACAAATCAACAAACAGACGTTCCTAAGATTTGTCTCATCTAGTAAAGACAAAATCCATATATCTTATCTTTGAAATTTGAACATTTTGCTTTATCTATATACAGAGCTTTTCTTCTTGAGGAGATTATAATAGTCTAAAAATGGTCACGATCATCCAGCGCTCTTAATGAAAAACGCCCAAGCTGCATTATTCGAATGCAGATATATTAGTCCTGATGCAAAATCTAATTATACACAACAAAGAAAGATAAAATATGACTGCGAAAGCTTAACGAGGAAGAAATTGAGCTTACCATTATTTCCTTGGTTGCCTACTGCACCTATAACACAAAAGAAAAGTTTAATCAAGAACGTCCAAAATATCTAAATCCACTCAGAAAAGAACAGTTGTTGATGGTTCCAATTATTTCAAATCAAATGAAAGGATTTCATGCACGAAAATTATGCGATACAGTATATAAAATATCTATAAGTCCATATCCCAAGGGAGTCCATATTCCCTGAGTTAGATGAATGGAGTGAATGGTTTGAATTTTTCTCCAGCATTACAATATTTAAAACAAAGTAAGGATCATCCTCGATTATTTGTTCAATGTCTTTACAATGAAACATAGGGTCCCCATCACACCGTTTATACCATAAATGGACGATTGTCGATGTCATAAATATGGTTTATACATAAATCAACCTTTATTTGTTTGAAATTCTTTTATTTCATGAGAGAATTTGCTCCTGTACGATTGTTATATGTATTGGATTAAAAAAAATGTATGTGTTGTTTCCTATTGATTTGATTGTTTAAAATTTTGATCAAAGTACGATAACAAAGGGAAAAAATAATGCATGTATTCATTTCCTTTGAATTCATACTTAAGTCTCCAGAAAAAAGTGATTGAAAATCAAATGCTATGAAAAATTAAAGAAAAGAAAACAAATGTTCAATTAGTACAGACATCATTAAAAAATATGATGAATGTCAAAATTCAGACTAGTCATGTTTTTATAGGATCTCTCTGATAAACTCACCATTTCCACCTTGGCCAAGAAGCCCCTGACCTTGGCCTGCAGGAAAAAAATCAAAATATTTGATATCCATGAAATAGGTATTAGATGATATGTAATTTTATTCAAGTTCATTCCTACACAAATATCATTGGGACACTAATAAATGTTTAACTGTAACGCTGCATTATTAACCGGACAGTTTGCAAATTGTAGCAACTGCAATATCATAACAAAAACACTTACCTCCAGCTCCTCCTAAAAATGGAGGCTGTTGTTGGAATGGGATTTGTTGTCCTGTAAATAAGAAGATTGTAATTCAAAACCTCATGTTTTTTAAGTCTTCTCTGAAAGGTGCACAGAATCTACGTTTCCAGGTCGAAGTGTAAATGGTAGTGTAGGGTTTTAGGTAATGGGCATTTGTATTATATCAGGTTCACGATTATAAGTAATAAATACATACCTAGGGGAGCTCCTGGAAATCCAAGGAATCCAGGTCGTCCTTAAAAAAGTAATAAAATTTCGTGAATCAAAAATCCAAATTTAAAATATAGTGGGGTTTTTTTAAAACTGACAGACTTTGAAAAACGTAAAATAAATATGTGAAAGATGAAGATTCCTTGGGCATTTTACTTTAAAAATGTTAATCTACACAATGATTGATTGAAATTTTTATTGTTTTAATATATATTTTTGCAACTAAATATGTCACATAAAATGGTAATTTTATTGAAAGGTTGTTAGAAATAATCGAAATTCAAGACGTTACCTCCAATTGGTGGAAAACCAGGTCTGCCTATCGTGAAAAAAAATTCATATATTTCATATGAGGTGAATAAAAGGCAGTGTAGAGTTTGTTTTGTTACATATAGAAATGTTGGTTGTTTTCAGCGTTTGATTCACTTATCGTATTGAATACACAGTTTATATAACAAAATTGATCAGATATAACTGTATTATGAATATAGATAGTATTAAAGCAATATCACCAATAAATAAATTATATACTAGTAGTATATAGATATGCAATACAGAAGCCTTGGTAGATATGAAGAAGAAAACGTTCGTTAAAGCATGTGTATATCTATGGTGTCCATTGATTGCTTGTGAAAGTAATACTAGTAATTGCATCGAAGAGAGAAATCAGAATAAAGTTTCAAATTTTATGCTGTTATTTGTATAGAAAAATTATATTAGAAAAACCTCTAACGCAACGGCACTAACAATATAAAAAAAACCTTGGATTTTAATGATATTTTACGTCATTTAAAATAAGTTAGTGCTAAAAAACACTACATTCAAGACCTCGAGTTCTATCGCAATGTTAATACAAAAAAATCCAAGTCCATCAACAAGTTTTGCTATATGTTTCACCCATTTATCTAACCTAGTGCATTATAATACATGTATGACTTGTATTCCATAATTATTGCAAATATGATAATTGGAATTTTAAATATCGGTTATATAAAATACATGTGATACTAAAGATACAATAAAGCACATGCAACAATAATATAACTAAAAGGTCCACTGTGATATATAGTGCATTGAAAAATAAATGTATGTGCTAAGTTTGCATATTTCTACAGTGAATATACATATATTTGGACGTTCATACCTCTAAAAAGGGGAAATGGAAGAAAACTTCCTATGAAAGATATTGAAAATTTAAATTATTTCTGATAGTAGATAAAGATAAACTTGTTTGTATATTTGCAGATCTTTGCAGCTTTGAAATATCGTTCAAAATATAAGAGAGAAAACACAAAAGTGGCAAACCTCTTGATGGGAAAAATGGCGGCTGTCCTGGTCTCCCGAATCGTGGTAAAAATGCTTCAATTAAGTAAAACGAAGAAAGAAGTTTTTGTAATACTTATCTAAAAAAATCATTCAAAAGCAATAAAGATTGTTTCTTTAAGAACTTACGAGGCGGGCGCAAAAAGGGTTGTCTCTGGAAAGGATTAACTCCCCCACCTACAATTGATACATGCTTATTTAGAAAACAAAAAGATTACAATGCGGTATTAGATGGACACAAGATGAAATCCTGGATTCAATTCAAACAAAGGAAAAGATATCTAATTCTCACAGTAAGGATCAATTATTGGCAGATAAGTTTTATAAGCGGTCGGGTATTCTCAAAAAGACAACATTTAATACATGTGAATGTACTCGTATATATACATTTATGTACATAGTTATTAAATAATCATTGACAAAATAAACACACAAAAAAGCAATTTATACAATGTGTTGTGCAATTGCAAAGCATATAGTGCATAAAAAGAACTTACTATGGGAGATTAGACTTACATGTCGTGGAAAGTAATAATTATACAATATACTACAAAACGAAACTGGTGAATCTTATAGTTATTAATAATCTTTTACATAAAAAAGTTTTCAAAAATTACTAAAAGATATACCCTATAAATCAGACACTAAAATCCTGTCATTGTCGATTCATTCATGATAACTGTAACGTCAAAAAAACCTACCTCGTTGGGATGCAGTTGTTCGAATATTAGAGATTGCATTGGCTGTAAGCGAAGATGGAAGCAATACTTCAGGCTGAATAGCAAAAGCACGAATAAGTGAGACCGGCACGCCCACCCTGCGGACTCTGTCGCGGGGGAGGCGGTCACGGTTCGCTATGAGTGCACTGGCAGCACCGTTGGTTAGCAGCAACATTTGGCCTCTCTCACCTAACCCTTGGGTTCCTAAATTATTTTGCTGGGGGAATCCTGCAAAGTTTTGGGGGAATCCCTGCGTCTGTTGCTGGGACCGGATGCTTGGGAGCTGTGCGGGCGCTGTCTGGTCGCTCAGAATGTCTCCACCCGGCTGGTTATTACCCCCACCCCCTAATTGACCTGTATATGAAAAATACATGATTATTAAGCATTTCATTTTACACTGTACAATATATAACATTAAGAGGGCTCGATGGTCGTGGCCATTTTTAGACTGTATTGATCTCCTTTAGAAGAAGAGCACTATATAAAAATATAGGAAAATATGCAAGTTTTATGGGTAAAATATATGGATTTTTTCTCTACTAAACAATTGTTTTTAGCAAAGCAAATCATATCTTGCAATTTTAGGTCAATCCGATGATTAATTTGTTGACCATCCAGCCTCCTTAACTGTGATTAATTTTTTTTGTTTATTTCTTTAAGGAGGCTTGCTGGTCAACAAATTAGCCTACGGATTTACATGTACATTAATTTATTAGATATGATGCCATTTTAAGCTATAAAATACTATTCAGTAAAGAAAAAGTTTCATTATCTTTAAAGAGAATTCTTCTTCTTTTAAGGAGACCAATATAGTCTAAAAATTGCATCAACCATCCAGCCCCTTCTAAATTGATCTCAATACAATTACGAACCTTGTGATGATGATATAAGTAGCAGGAATCCTAATGCTAATAGTAGGGACATATCTAAGTGTGTCGTTTACGGGAGACAGATTCACTTTTCTTGTTCTTTATTTCTTCTGGAATAAAAGTCAAAAATTTAAAAAGACGGACTCTAGGTAAAATTTCAATAACAAATAGAAACACAAATTATTTCTAAATTGATGATTGTGTGTTAGGTACTAGACCGGTATTTTTGACAAATGCATCAAAATCAATTTTAAGAAATTGCACCAGGTTTTTCTCTTCCGATTCTCATTAAATGTCATGGTCTAATTGGGCTAGGCCTGAATGTTTTAAATTCACAGTTTGGTATTTCTAGACTTTAAGTACAACTGAGCTCTGATTGTAACATATGTGTTTGTGAATACTGGCGCCATATTTATTTCTGTTAATTCAAATCGCAGTGTGTATCATTATAAATATCCCCAAATCGTCATCCATTTCACTTTTAAACAAATGACCTTAATCAGTCATTTGTAGGGCACCAAAATGATTTATAAGTTTACAAATATACTCATTCCTTTTTTCCTTGACAAACATTTTACAGTACTTAAAGTTTGCATAGTCGTGTATACACGCACTTCTAATCTTTTCTTTAAATATGAATTTAGTTAAGTGAAGAAAAAAATTGATAATAATTCAAATAAGCTGCCCTAGGTAATTTCCTTTTAATATTCTCGTAATTGTGATATGATCATCATTAATAAAAACACGAATATGATTTATCGTTGCTGTTGAGATGAATTACGTAATTTGAAAAGTTCAGGCGGAAACTTTACTGTGCAGGAAATGAATTCTCTTCTAGAAACTGATTTTAAAAAGTCTGAATAATGGGTTCATTCAAAGATGAATATGAAAAAAAAATAATTCACTCAATCAAAACACTGTGCCGGATAATTATGCCGGTGCCAAGGTGGCATTTTTGCACCCGCTTAAGATGCAGTTCCGGAAAAATTCATATATACCAAATGATAGAACATTGTCTAGAGAGTATATAACCACTTTTGTTTTTAGTGTGTTTCACCTGAAAGGTGAGATATTTACCTTTGAAAATTAACATCCCGTAGGAAAATGATGATTCCCATAAAAGAAATGAATCTCCTACGGGAAATATTGACAATCCTATAGGATTTTCTAAAAATCCCCTAGGAATTATATTTCCAATAGGAGAAAGGTATTTCCTGTAGGAATTTGATTCAGAGAGGTAGTTTCCTGTAAGAAATTAAGATTTCCTATCGGACTTTATCAAATCCTATCGGAATTGAAATTCCTATAGGTAGTTCTTGTAATCTGATAGGATTTTTAAATTTCCTATAGAAATATTGTTTTTCCTATGGGAAAAAATATTTTCCTGTAGGAATTTATTTTTGAAAGGTAAATATCTCACCTGGCAACTTAGTACACTGTTCAATCACAGAAACGGACAAGATAATGTTGATGAACTTTTTAATTTTCGGAATCATGGCACATAAACTAAAGATTTTTTTGTGGATTTTTTGTTTGTTTTTTTATAACCATTGGGGTAAGTTAATCATTTATTAATGATACAACGTACATGTTGTTTATTGACATCGTATAACGAACCAAGATTTATAAGCTCAAATGATTTATCATTTTGTCTCTGTTACAAAGATAAATCGCTCAATGTTTTATTAAGCTATTCATCATTATGAAAGTTAACACAAGCTATGATTTAGTTCAATTTAGTAAAAATGAACAAAAAAATAATAACACAAAAACGTGAATGACAGTTAGTATTAATAGAAGGTTGAAAAGTGTGTTTACAAAAAGTAAATCATGTGACTCTTGCAACACGGAAATGTCGAAATTCTGGTCAATAAAAATTTAATTTCACCTCGTGATTTCAATTACATCACATTGAATTTCTAGTCATGCTTGCGAAATGAAAATTGCAAAATGACAGGATTCTGACACTGCCGAACAAGACCAGAATCACTAAACATACAGACAGAATTGCGCGTTATTAAAAATGATATCTGTATGAATTAATGTATTGCATGTGTAAATAGTTGTTGCTGAATATGCAAGTCCTGCACGCGTAATTGCGTTATATAGTATTATCAAATTATTGATTTTTTCATAATTGCTTGCACGCGTAATTACATTAACTAGTAATACTACATTGTTGATTTTATGTTACAGTTGCTCAAATAAATACATGTACCCGCAGTTACTTATGATACTGCGGCAAGTAGCAGGACAACATTGATTACACTTTCTTTACCAATGCACCAACCAAGGGGGGGGGGGGGGGGTTATTGCCGCGACCATTTGATCTTTATGTGAACTCTCTCCCTATGTGTTAAACGCCGTCCAAAAAGGTCGGAAATACCAATTTATAAATATAGTTTTCTATATATGTAAACATAAGAAAAAATTTCGGTGTTTAAAAAGCCCCTCACCTCCAAACACACACGCGCACCTGTTGCTGTATGTCCAATAGTCAATTTGTACTGCATAAAGCAAATTTCTAGTATAATTGGTTAATGAGGTAAGATTATCCAGAATATACGACCATCAGTGTAAAAAATACACCCTTTAAAACAAGCCACCCAAAAAATAATGATTAGCTGCACGCATACCTCTCTTTTTCCCGTTTTAAAGCTTTGCTATCATTTAGAAATACTAATGAACTCATATATATTATGAAATGTAT
The DNA here is from genome assembly GCA_033439105.1 of Magallana nippona. Lineage (NCBI taxonomy): Eukaryota > Metazoa > Mollusca > Bivalvia > Ostreida > Ostreidae > Magallana > Magallana nippona. The sequence continues at coordinate 46,113,561 of CM065918.1, read as the reverse complement.
GAAGTAGTTCTCATACAGTTAGCGACAATTTTCCTGAAATCATTCATAAGGTTTCCTGATGAATGGCTGAAGCGACATAAAAAAGTGCTTCCCCTGTTTTGTCTGAGAAGTAATAGGTGACTGTGTTTCTGTGAGTTACAATGATTAAGCAGTACAGGGTCATTTATCACCGAATATTCTTTTGTTCTGATAAAATACAAGAATACGGAGTAAGTAAACTCATCCTATAAGGAGACATTGATGTGTGGGACGGCCATAGCTCAGTATATAGTGGGAAATAGTCCGTGATGTTTGACATGCCACTGCCGCAGTTAAATACATGAGGCGGGTTAGGATACTTTGCCGTTGCCCCTGTCAGCTGACACAGTCCTTGTGTTTACAAGTCATTCTACTGAACCATTTCTTAGGGTTATAATTGTACATTACAGGGCGATACTTCACAGAAACTGAACTAGTCAGTTTGTGTAAAGATCGGTGTCAATATCCGACATTCCATCCCATTAATCATTTTAATATGGTTTTTATTTTTGTGCTTACGGGTATGTGTTGAATACATAAGCGGTCTTCATGACAAAATACATTGCAAATGTATCAATAAATTCTTTATTGTTTGGGGAAAACCCATTGATATTTCGCGTATTTGATATACATTTCACGTCAAAGCCCTCGATAAAATTAGCATAGCATGATGATGGGTCGTAATATAAGATATAAATAATAAGAAAAAAAATCTGGTGTGCTGTCAAAATGATCAAAAATGTTAATTTTCATTTAATCGTCCTGAATTGTTTAATAAAGGCGTGTTACTTTTATTCTTCGTTTTGGAAATATAAATCGGAAATGTGTCGATCATGACAGCATTTGTCGAAGACAGATCCAATGAGGAGTCATTGCTTTATAAAATACAGCTGTCAAAACTGATTTTACTTATCAATCATGATAAATAAGGGAGAGCTTTGATATATTGACAACTCTGATTTTTCATAAAAAGTGTTTTTCTTTCATGTTGTAAAAGTGTACGTGTTGGCAAGTTCACAAGTGACATGTAGACAGATTAATTCAATTATTTGATATAAGATTAGGATAATTAATATCTCATTTCATGTGAAGTTTTATATGTAATTTTATCGCTGTTATTTACTCGCTCACTCCTTTAACAGACAAAACATTTTGAAACAAACTTGTTGCGCAAAAAGCGATACCGTGATGAGTAGGTCCAAAAAGCTAACTGACTTATTAATATATTACCAAGAAATGTTAACTGTCAAAGCTGATTAACCCTCCTAATTAACTTGTCGCGAAGAAATCAGTTAGCTGGAAATGGACAAATTTCCGCGTTCTATGTAGAAGTTTACAAGCAAACCGTGTTTACTTGTCTTATATGTCCCCAGGTTCCCTGCAATTCAGCCGTGTAGTCGCGCAGATTTCTTGTAAGCCACTTTTTTTTTTTAGAGGAAACGTCTCGTTCGAAATGATACGGCATATATATATAATACAAGACATTTATCAACATTTCGTAGGTCCCGACCTTTAGATCAACTTTTAAAGACTTATTCTTCATTAGATTTGCGGAATTTATAAATGTTCGGACATTTTTATATACAATTCATTAGTTTATTTATGGACAAGAATTTTCATTTTCAGTTAATTATCTTTGTTTCCACATATATTCTACTATAGTATGATAAGAATTAAAGCTTCATACCTTGTTTGGTTTGTATTGTACAGTAGTCTCCCCTGAGTTAGATCTCCTTAGTCGTGTTAGGTCCCTATGTTATACCTGACTGGTGTCTCTCAAGAACCGGCTTCTAATAATTTACCTGCATAACCTCTCAATCCATCATCCCGTGACGTGGTTCGGCTTTGACAGTTGTCTCTATCTAATATTGTTTCCTTTCAAATTAAATAAGATACACGTGCATTGATAGAGGCCAGTTTGAGTTGCGGTATCAGTCCAGCCCTTTTACTTATTGTCTTTCCCTTAGAAAAACAATTAATCATTAATTTCTCGACGATAATAATGACAAATGCGGAAATAGAAAATGTTTAATTGCTTGAAATATATATATAGATTTTGTTTTTTCATCATTAGAACTGTCGATCCACTATAAAAACGACACAGAATAATTTTCGTATATTATCAACAACAAAAAAATATCATCGTTTAGGTGAATAAAATGATTCACGCGGCATATTGTGCTTTGTTATTAAACGACGAGTTTTTACTGTCTGATTCTGGTAGATTAAGAAGATTACTGCCTGTATCACCGTGGAAACAATCTATCTAGAGTATAGAGCGGTACATGTACCATAGACCGTTAACTTACATTCAATATCGGCATCACTCGAACATGTAACTAACGTAAATTTTTCTAGAGTTATTTTGTTCCTCAATTTTGATTTTTACAGAACATCAAATGATTTTGTTGCTTTGTTTTTTGATTTTTTTATATAAATGTTAGAATTTTCGATAGGCTCATTTCGATAGTCTTATATTCATAAAATGAAAAAATATTCTTTAACAACATTGGTATAGCTCATACAGTATTAATCAAGCAATCTAGGTTAAAATTCATATAATTATTATGTTATTAATTTTAAAACTGAGCTTTAGTAAATGAGCATCCTCCAAAGTTTATATTTCCAGTAATTCGTTCTTCTAAATGAACATAAATCACTCATCTTTTATATGTTTATCAATTAAGGATATATTAAGGATATATTTTGTTGCGAATGGAGGACTTTACAGATTAAAACGCCTCTAACTCAATTGTTGAATTAATTTCTTACTGCATTCTTTACATTGTTTCGATTATCTCTTCACATGAGAAATTAAAATAACATGTTAAATTTGGAATGGAAAAAGTCTTGCCAGATTTTTCCACGCAAAATCGGGTGTTTTAGTGATCCACATAACGAATTTGCTAGATTAAAATGCTCTTAAATCTAAAATTACATGTAATGATAATAATGTGTAATCAATTCCAAAAATGATCAGATTCGGTTGGGAATAACAAAAGATAGTCAGATATATAATCCATCAATTTGTTTATTCATATAAATGCATTCCACGTCACTAATTGTTATATTTTCAACCCTATTGTTTTATATAATGAACATCTTCATTTCATACACTAAGGGTGGTCAAATCCATGAAAGGGCTTTATGGTACTTTGGTCACCCCCGACCGTATTTGATCACCTCATGATATTCAAAGAATGATTCCTTATTACTTATATTTATATAACTTTCAGCAATTGTACGATTAAATATTGAAATATTCATTGATGAAATGTATCGGACTATACAATACAAAATCGATTTGTAGTGTTATCATAGACAAAGACACTGGAAAATATAAAAATATTTATTATAAACCTGTCTATGCTCGTTACGTTATCATAGTTGTAAGTTTTCTTGAGTAAATACATCCATATTACTTTCAAATTTTATCACACGACCAGATTTCAGCAGACTTTAAATATAAGCCGTCCTAGGGTGCCCTGGTTGTTGATGACGTCATTGTGAGCTGCAGGTGCTTGGTCCAAGGTATAAGTTTTCCCTATATATGGCTTTACCCACCCGTCTCTCATTCCCGCAGACACAGCGGCATCTATTTCGTCCATTTCATTCTATTCAGAAATTTTTCGGAAAAATCAAAACCATACCTCCAATATTTTTTATTGAATAACATTAGAAGGAGCTAATCGCTTGTGTTATTGTTTAGTCTCCATATGATGATAAAATGATTTAATTGGGCCATATGCACTTACTTGGGAGGCGTTAAACAACAGCATCCCCGTGACGATGCATTCTTTCTGCATGGCTAGTCTAGGCGTAATCTCTACAGAACCCCTGTTTCCAACAACCTGCAGAAACATAAAGTAAACCATATATCTCGCAAGTAATAAACGCAAACGTGTAATACACATGAACATGTACTGTACATGTATACATTTATATCATACACCTAATAGTGCATCAGCCGTGATACATGTGTTATGGATTAGGTGAGACAGCAACCGGAAGCTAGTACATTTCGTTTCTGTTTCTTATCATGCTTGAGTACACAGTACAATTTTATCACGCTAGAATATATACATACTACAATTCGTCCTTTCTTTGATATCATTTCCAGGTCCTTTTCGAGGTTTACGTTAGCGAGCATCTCAATTATGATCTGTGGTCCATCGTTAGATGTCGCTTCCTGTTAAAATGGATAAAGAAATGCATTATAACTTACATGGTACGATTTCGTTGGTTAGCGTATTTAGTAATCGTTAAATAGGAGAATAAGTATTCATGGCACCATTATTTTGGCTGCATATCCTTCTTCCCTGTGACTGAAGGCTGCGTCACATCCGTTCCGTAAGATAAGGTCGATCCCAGCCTCACTTCCGGCTGTCCCCAACACACGCAGTCCCCTGGACTTAGCAATCTGAACACAAGCAAGTCCAACCTGTATAAAACAAAATGTTCAGTTGAATATAACGGATGATATAAAAAATTCTACACATAGATGGTAACATATATTTACCATTATAACTATATCTGTAATTCACCAAAACTACGGATAATACGTGAAAAAGGCAATAAATTCGATGTTAGTAATAGTTTGTGCATAAATTAATGGTACTGTACAAAAACAAAATACAAACTGCGCCACTGGCTCCGTGAATTAGAACTGTTTCGCCGGGCTTTGCCCCACCACTGTAGAAAACAGAATGTCATTTCTTTAAATATTAAACCACCTACAAAAAGCGTCAGATTTTTACAAAGATATTTCAAAATAAAAATATAGAACTGACATGATAACTAGAGCCCTATATGCTGTGTAATATGGTATTCCAACTCCTGCACCCTCTTCAAAAGTCAGGTTGCTATGGAGAAGTTTGGTTCCGGTTGACACTGAAGTACAATATTCCGCGTAGCCGCCAGACGTCACAGCCATTGAATAAACCCGGTCCCCTTTCTGTGGAATGATGACGTGTAATGTAACAATGTAGAATTACAGGATAAAAATTATAAAGTATAATTGACATTTCATCATAAAGCTCAAAAGCTTGTATATATATATACATGTATATATAATCAGCCGATTCTCCGATACAAAAATGTAGTAAACCGCCATTTAGTTCTTTACACTTAGTTTTCATCAAATCATTAGGTATATTATTCAAGTCTACATAAAAATCCATGAATTTGAATAAAATTGAATAAAAATACATGTAATGAGATAACTTGAATTTAAATGCTGGTAGCATAATACATTGCAGTGTATATTTTGGTAAATGCATCGGTCTCTTTCCATTTATCAAGACCTTAATTGACGTTTTGATGCATCACTGTTGTACTGTATGGATAGCTAAAAAATAACTAACGTATAAACTGGAAAGGTTGTCAACCTTTTATGTTTTGTAGGTGTTTTGTAAGTTTTAGGCTAACAACAATTTGATTTAAATGAAATTTAACTATATACAACCTGTTTTACCTTTCTGACAAAATCCATGAAAAACAAGACTTTCTGGTTATTATGATCGATTTATGATTAATTTTCATTGCTGTACTAAAGTCATACCTTCTTAAGCCACTTTAACAAGACCATTGACTTTGGCTTGCTTGCTTTAAAGAGCATTTTGACGTAGGCATGTTTTTCCTTGGCTTAGCCTTAGTAATCAGTGCATAATTTACTCTATACTGGAGTCAATTCCAATTTGTTTTGCTGTGTGAACTACATAGAAAGTTGCGTCAAACCGGAAGTCATCGGTCCAGTTCAAATGGCTTAAATTCAATAAAATATTTAATACTGACAGTTTTATAGCAGAATAAGACATATCTTGACAGGGGACTTAATTTATTTGATCCTTGATATACTAGTGCCCGTCATTATGCGGGTTCGTTACCTTGAGATGTTTGACCTTTGAACCCACTTCCTCCACCACCCCGGCCACATCTTTCCCGGGGGTGTAGGGCAGTGTTGGTTTTACGGCGTAGGTTCCTGACCTGATGTATGTATCCACGGGGTTGATACCTGCGGCGTGAACTTTAATTAGAACCTATAAGAATTAATCCAAGAACTGCATACTAGGAAATTTTGAGTATATACTTTATTTTCTTCAGCGTTTCTTCTGAAAACTGATAAACAGTATATATACATGTAGTCTATATAAAGTTTATAAACAAAACAAGATTTTTCTATTTTCACCAATGAAATTTATATTGTAGTGCAATTTGCCTACAGATGAACAACTAAGTGAACAAGGGGTAGGATAATTAGAATTAAGAGATTCAAAGAGATGTATATGTAATCAGTAAAATTATTTCTTTGGTAGTTTATATGACTATTAACGTAACAATCAAATTTTGAAGAAAAACTTCACCTATTAAAGTATACAATACTGTGAAAATTCCAGCATTGATCTAATATGGGTCTCGTTTTAAGATGAATGTTGAGAAAATACAATGCATTGTATACCTGCTCCTCCGATGGTCTCGGCATGGGCACATTTGTTTCTACTTTTAACACCTGAGGCCCACCAAATTCTGTTACTCTAATGGCTTTCATCATCATGCTTATGGCAGATCGCACGGACATGCTGAAAAAAGAGAATGCATGATCAGCGATCACGACAGTTCATTCATGCGGGATATAAAGTTGGCAACATTGGAGAAAAAATACATAACCCGCGTTAGGTGGGTATGTAATTTTTTTTCTGCAATGATCGGTACCTTGATAACCCGCATGAACCTTCAAGGAAAGCATTTTATTGTTTACATTTACATCTTTCTTTTATCAAATTAATAAATTGATCGTAAAAAAAAGAAGACAAATATAGATTTCAGTCCTGTCAGCTTCTAAAGAGCTATGAATTACAATCAATTTCCGTAAGAAATAGAGGGAATCATATTTGGTGGATGTAAATATTTGTGTTTATTTACATCCACCAAGTATATTCCCTCTATTTCTTACGGAAATTGATTGTGATTCATAGCTCTGTAGAAACAGACAGGTCTGAAATCTATACGCCCCTTTTATTGATTGGTTGAAACCTTCAGCAACCTAAAAAATCACAAACTGCACAAAAAAGAAAATTTTGATCAATGACGTCAGACTCAAATTCCCATAGAAGACGATTTGGCCGTTTCTTTTAGCATGAATCACCAAAGAAAGCATTTAATTCTAACTTTAAATATTTACATCCACTAACTATGAATCCTTCTATTTCTTACGGAAATTGATTGCAATTCACAGCTCTACAAAAACTGACAGGACTGAAATCTAAATAATCCAGTTTTAACCATTTTTATCAAACGGTCGAATCCTTCAGCAACCTCAGAAAAAAAATCACAGACAGCACGAAATAATCAGAGAAACGACTGTGATTCATAGCTCTAAAGAAACTGACAAGGCCGAAATCTATCAATCTACTTTTAGAAATTAGACGTTCTCAATCCGTTTGAGAAGCGGTAGCGGATTCAGAACTTATATTTTTTTATTAGATTGGAAATCTATATGATCCACTTCTAACCGGTTTATTGATCGGTCGAAACCTTCAGCAACCTAAGAAAAATCAAGGACTGCACGAAAAAATCATGATGATGTCAGACTCAGATTCCCATAGAAGACGATTTGGCTGTTTCTTTTATCTGACGTACTGTTGTAGATTACCAATAATTTAGTTACTTTAACTTAATCTTTACGATCATTTCATAAATTTGTTAAAAGAAAGATGTCAATATAAAAAATAAAATGATGTCCTTGATGATTTGATGAACGCAGCGATCATTCCAGAAAAAGTATACATGACCAACTAACGCGGGTTATGTATCTTTTCTGTAATACCGCTATCTTCATATCGCAAGATTAAATTTTACATTTAAATAATATTTTGTGGATGATGAAAAATGAAGATAGAAAACACAAATTCATCAGAATGATTCAAAATTTTGAGGGGATTTTCTAAACGTGATACAAACTCGACTGGTTCAAAGACTAGGGAAATGTAAAACTTGCACAGTTAAATTTTTTCTATGATGGTTCATACATGTAGGGTTGTGAAGGTAGCAATGATTACTAAAAATAGTATGTATAACACGCTGGCGAGGGTTATATATACGGTACTCATTTTATTTTCTGCAATGCTCGATACCATCATATCCGCATGAATAGAACCAATAGAAATACTCGATAGCTTCTTCAACTTAGAAGTATACATGTACATGTATGATTCACTCATACTTTTCTGAATTTACATTTAATATAAATCAATTCTATATACATTGAGGATAATGATCCAACTTTTTACAGCTTGATATATGTTTATTGCATTGGTTTGTTTCCAGTACATTTAAATATTTATTCTACACACAAGATTTTCACCTACGTAAACGATGTGATGTATAAAGTGAAAGTTTAAATACACTGTTGCTGAATTTGCTCACACATGGCTCACCATACACGCGGAAATAAAATTTAGATAAGAAAACGCCAGCCAAATATTAAAATGCTTATCGCATGTTTATGAATGCATTTATCTGTATTAATCCACCCAAAAATGATGGTCAACAACAAAAATATTTGACCTATATACAAACTTTGCATGTATGAATTGTAGATCTATTCATAACACGTTAAACTACATATATTCATAGGGATTGGCCTACCGTTGTGTTCACCCGCTTGATAACACCTACAAACTAACCTGTCCCCGATCAGAGTGTATGAAACCCCATTCGTCAGTTATCCAGAAAACAATGTTTCGCCCCCTCTCTGTACCCACGTCTATGAAATAATGAAACGTACGTATGATTGAGGGGAAGTGGCTTGTTATTTGTTAGAGATGATATCTGTCGATCTATTGTGCTATACATGTAATTGATATGAATTTATTCGTATTTTAAGAGTCATGATTATTTATCGATATTGATGAAGAAATCGAGCTTATATTCACGTAGTACAATTTGTGACACTCTTGCTCTCGTTCGTGATTTAGTGTCACCAATCGGTACTCGGCTTTTATTTCAAGCAAGTAAAGGAGAAGGCGAGGTAATCCGAATGCTCTTCTTCGAACCCGACGTATTTATGAAACAGAAAGTAGTCTGGCATGTAGGTCAGTTTATAGGCCAGGATGTCAACCTTAAGGAAAGTGGGTAAGTGAACAGTCAGATGATACTATTTTTAACAATATTTAACTAAATTTCATATTTTGTATAAATATTGACACAAATACATGGAGGAACTGGATCACTTGTTTTGTTTTTGCCTTAAATTGAGAGTACCTCAGATCATAAAACTTATCAACTTTTTTTTTTTTACACAAATCTAATTTCTGAGCCTTTGTTTACAAATACCATTTGTTAATTTATCGAAAAGTAACTCTATTTATATATAATCAACTAAATGTGCCTAAAATTATCAGACCATAATACTAAATTTTTGAATTTAATGCATGTACATCTGTACTACTACACCTGGAACAGTAAAATCCAAGTATTACTTTCATTTCAAATATTTGAATATAGATAGTCTGGATAGCATCATCTTAATGGGTCTTATTTCTAGGTATTTTGTATTCAATTATTAACGGATAAACGAATATCAATTCATTGTGATATCACCCAACATAGAACCTTTAAATTTTTACTAGTACATTGAATACATATCTACAAATAAATGTGTTAATTATCAATGCATGCTCTCATGCTGTGGTCATATGTTGTATATATTCCTACTCTATGTGGTAGGTTATCGATTTGATGAACTAGTTAGGCCTCCTTTGATATATTTATTTCCGTTTAGTGCTCCTGTGTACATTTATTGACATATTTCCTCTTCTTTGCATAGTTTTTTGTTGAAGTATCTATATGTTCAATCATACAGAATAATACTTAAGTTTCATTTCCTTCTGACTTAAAGTTTGAAGGTTTTTTTATTTATATAAACAATAAGACTGAATTATTGTGTATTTTATTGATTTGTGACTCGATCAGTTTAGATTTTAGTTAATTAGTAATACATGTAGTGTATGAAGATTAAAATTGTATAATTGAATTAAACCTGTATGTTTATAACAATTTAAGTCAGTGTGTTCAAATATAATAACATTTATTGTTGACTGTTTATACCAATTTAATGGTACCAATAAATGTTTCCTGATAGGGTACTGATATCATATTAGATATGATTATACTTTGTATGTATGTATAGATCAATACTGCCTGCATGATTGCATGTAGATTATATGTCATGACATAATCAATAGAAATAGATCTATATTTGTCTAGGTGGGTTTTTTTATTTGATGACAATGAAAATGAAAATGAAAGTATGCTTGCTTACAAGACAATAAAACCATATTATGCTAAAATAGCTCAATTTTAAGTGCTAATAAATTTCATATGTATATAAGCAATGTCTGCAGGTAAGACATTTTGATAATACCAGTCTGTTTTTAAAATACTTTGTTGATTACATTTATGGTACATGTAGTAATGTTGATTCTCTTCATTCACTTAGTACTACATACATTGTAATATCTCTTAATATTTTACTGTGAATGAATTTCAGGATTACTTTACGTAGCAAATGGAACTTGTACTGTGTTGGCTGAAGAAATACTTGAACACCTGGGCAAGGATAATGTTATCCTTTATGGGATTGAGGAGAAAAACACGACAGAAGGTAAATGCACATACATTAATAGAGAAAGACTCCAACCAATACTGCACACCTTGCAGAACATTTAAACCTTTCATGATGTACCCGATTGATCCATCCAAAAACTAACTCAACTTATTCACGATTAAATGTTATTTAGTTGAATTCAACAAAATGTAATGCATCTTGAGGTATTTTTGATAAATGATGCAATATATTAGAATTCACAAATCTAATACTACAGAAACATACCAAGTGAAATGTACTTCAATATTCTTGTATTGTAAACTAGCAAGTACGTACCACTTGTGTATGTAGTGTATATTAATTATTATAAGTCCCTCATTTCCCTTTTCATCTAAATGTCTATATACTTCACTGTACTTATCGGTATTACCAGTTTATAATTATTCAATCCTATTAAAAGTATTTTTTTAAATTTTAACATCGATAGTTTTTCTCCTTTTATCATCTTTGTTATTATAGATTATTTTTTTTTTAAATAGAGTTTGTTATTTTTTTCTTTAGATAAACTTACTCATACAGGCAGACTTATCATAAGACACATTCGCAAAGCAGATTCCTTTATAGTTATTGTTGATGATGTCCACTGGAAAACTTTCTGGAATGAAAAATCAAACAAGATTCCTAACAAACTCGAAGGTAACAATAGCACAAATTCCAGTTGTTTTTAATTTTATAACCATTCTCCTGGAAATCTGATAGTTTTCAGTTTGTATGTTTGAATCTTATACACACAGTATTGTTATATAATGCAGTCTCAAGTGCGTCATTATCTTAATTTAGATGAGGGATGATTTATTTTACATTTTTGTCAAATGCCAATAAAAGTTTCAAAAATCAGTTCTTTATATGCTTATGGCATTATAATTCTGTATTGTATTTCATAATACTTAATCTCAATGTGTCTTTTACTTTTTCCTCTTAGAACTCTTAGATGATGATGATGATGATGATGATGATGATGATGATGATGATGATGATGAAAGTAATGATACTGCAAGTAAAAGCCACAATTTCATCATGGTTGTTGGAATTAACACCAACAGAAATGAAGAAATTAAAGAAGAAGAATTCAATGAATACCTTGGTAGTCAGAGTATATCATTAAAAGTCTGTCATATGTTGAAGTCACTAGAAGACACTACATCTAATGCAGTTGAAAGATTAGCCAAAGAAATTGTTGAGAAGTTTTCCAATCAACTATCTTCTGAGAAGCCTTGTTATGACACAAAGGATACTGGTACGCCAATTTCCACACCAGTTCAGACTCCAATAGATAGCATTGAGCCAAAATGGACACATCCTGTGCATGTAGAAGAGGTGAAACCCAACACAGCTACTGATAACCACCCCGGAAATCCCAAAGTTGATGTAGGGAACACATCGGATACCCATGAGACAGAGTATGTTAAAACACCATGGTGTACATACATATTTACATGTATTAATAGATGAAAATGCTATCTGTGATAATACAAAGTGTTTTGCATTGTATGCGATTCTATATATAACATTGGCTTATTAAAATTATACATTGGGGCTTAATTAAATTGCACATTTGTACATATTTATAAGAAAGAAGGCTTATTAGGTTTCTATTACACACAATTCAGTACAACACAGCATGATAGAACATATTTTATACTATATTATATCATGACTCTATGTCTTCAAACTAAAATCTTTTTTCTTGATAACACTCAATTTTTAAAATGTCTGTATCAATACAAAGCTGATTCATTTAATAAAACAATTATTGCTGTTTTTCCGTATTGATCTCAAAAAAGCAATACATACATTGTAATTGTATAATACAGTGTATTATGTATCAGATTAAAAACACTTCTCAGAAATGAATAAATATAAAACAAAAATGATTTTTTTTTTTCAAATCAATATTATTAGATTAGGTGTCATTGAAAACTTTGATTAACTGAAACTTTTGTGAGAACTGGTTACATAGTAAGAGTGTGTGCTATATTTTGAAAAGGCTCGTATGAATTCTTGATATATATTGTGGAAACGATCCGATTAACCCCTTTATAAAAAATCTGAAAGTACTAGAAGGAGTTTATTTTATATAATGTAATATAGGGACTGAATTTGGCACATTATTGCCTACCGTATATATATTGTAGCATTTTCAAAATGTTAAAAAGTGATTTAAATATTGAAAATGATTTCCTTTACTTTGCTAGTTTCACTGTTCCTGAGACATCAAGTGAAGATGAAGACCAAGAAGATATCAACTGCTACAACCTCCAAAAGCCTGGTCTCTGCCTGTATATTGTTGAACTTGAATTTGATCCAGAGGATGAAAATGTTCAACTGGAGAAGAGACATGCTTCAAGTGCAGAGTTTGAAAAAATCAAAGGTGCTTTTGAGGGGTTAGGTTGTTTTGTTAAGAAAAAGACGAACCCAACGAAAGAAGCAGCCCAGAAATTTTTAGAAAAAGGTAAGAAACATTGAAATATATGGTACATTAAATTATATATCATCATGTCATGAAAAGAAATAGTTGATAAAAGATATAAAATGTGGAAATGATTGTTTTAATATGTAACTATATTTATTTAATAAATTACAAGGTAACATAAACACTCTTTATCAATTATTTGAGATATACCAGCATGTATCTTGATTATAAAAGAATTTGATTTACATTAAATGGATGCTCTAATAACATCACATATTGGATCATTTTGAAATTGCAGCAATACACTGGTGTGAAGAACTGAAGCCTAGTTTTTTTGTACTGATAATAAGTACTCATGGACAAGAAGTACCAGATATTACTAGAGAAAAAAACCCTCCTCCGGTAAACGCATCAGAGGGCATTGGTAAAACAAGATCAAAGAAGGAAATGGTGCATCAACTGTTCTTCCACGATGGACAGACCCTGTTGACCAAGGACATCATTCAGATGTTTGGACGCCGTAGCTGCCCCGCTCTCATTGACAAACCCTGCACATTTTTCATTCAGGTTATTTTGCTTATTTAGCTCACCGAGATGAAGTCGGGGGGAGCTTATGCTATAACCCTGGCGTCGGCGTCAGCGTCCAGACCTGGTTAAAGTTTTTGTTGCAGGTCCTGTATTTAAGTTATTACTTGTCCTGTCTTCATCAAACTTGCATGGATGATGCATCTGGACCTACTTATGGACTTGAAAGACTTGGATGCTGAATCTGGGCCATGAATTTCAGGTGAGGTTAAGGTTTTAGGAGCAGGTTAAAGTTTTTGGTGCAGGTGCCCTTTGATAGCAATTTCTAAGTTACTACTGGTCCTAACTTCACCAAACTTGCATGGATGGTGTGTCTTATGATACTGATGCACCAAAAAGGCTTGAATGCTGAATCTGATCTATAGGTTTCAGATGCTGGGGGAGGTTAAGATTTTTAGAGCTGGTTAAAGTGTTTGGAGCAGGTGCCCTCTGATGATGATATCTTAGATATCACTTGTCCTAACTTCACCAAACTTTCATGGATGGTGCATCTTATGATCCTGATGAACCTGACAGGCTGTGATGCTGAATCTGAGCCATAGGTTTCGGATGCTGGAGGAGGTTAAGGTTTTTAGAGCTGGTTAAATTTTTTGGAGCAGCTGCTCTCTGATGATTATATCTTAGTTATTACTGTTCCTAGCTTCACCAAACTTTCATGGATGGTGCGTCTTATGATACTGAATCACCTAACAGGCATGAATCCTGAATCTGAGCTATAAGTTTCGGATGCTGGAGAAGGTTAATATTTTTAGAGCTGGTTAAAGTTTTTGAAGCAAGTACCCTCTGATGATGATATCTTAGTTATTACTGGTCCTAACTTCACCAAACTTGCATTGATGATGCATCTTATGATACTGATGCACCTGACAGGCCTGAATTCTGAATCTGAGCCATAGGTTTTGGATGCTGGATGAGGTTTAGTTTTTTGGAACAGGTTACATGTTTTATAGATAATAGTACTATTTCAAACTTGCATAATTGATTTAACTATAATATAAATGAATTGCAGAGGTAGCTTCAGATGAAGAGCCTGATCTCCATTATCAAGGATGCTAAAAAAAAAATCTCCTACCTCGCTCAAACCTGATTGATAGATGTCTTTGTTGTTAAATGATATAACAGGATTCCTATGATATAGTATTGTATGATATGATACACTATGGTTTTATATGATACAATATTATATCATATATTTTATTGTAAAAAGTTAACTGATACCTTATGATATTGTATCAATTTTTTGTACATTATGATATGATATTGTATCATGATGTTGTTATGTATAGTATTGTATATTATGATACAATATTGTATAATATGATATTGTATCATATATTATTTTATCACATGATATTGTTTCATATGATATTGCAAAATATAATATTGTATCATATGTTATATGATATTGTATAATATCATATCATATGATACGATATTGTATAATGATATTGGTTTATATAATACATTATGTCACATGAAATTGTATTAAATAATATTGCAATATTTTATATTGTATCATATGATATGATATTGTATAATATGATATTGTATTATATAATATATTACTACATCACATGATATTGTATCATATGATACAATATCATATTATGTATCAAATATGATACAATATCATAAAATACAATATCACACTATATTATACAATATATCATATCATATGTTATAATATTGTGATGTATTATGTGATATGACATTGTATCATATAATTCTATATTGTATCATATATCAAATATTATGATATTGTATTATGTGATCAAATACAATAATGTATAACACGATACAATGTCATATCATATGTTACAATATCATATTGCATCATTATTTATTACATTATTATATTGTATTATATGATATATATTGTAAGTATCATAGGATGCAATATCATATTTTATATTATTGTATTGATAAACATTGTATCTTATAATACCATATGAAATGAACTTATGATTATCATACATTTTTTTAACATATGATATACGATATTGTGTCAAAACAGTATCCATGAATATCCAAGTTCATTAACTATGATTTTCATATAATATGATGAAGGTGGTTTCATTAAGGTGATGCCTCATAAAGGTGATGCCTTGTCTCGGTGAGCTTTTAATCTGTGATCACCTATGTTTTTCTATGAAAACATGATACTACAGTTCCATTAGAGCCAATACATCTGGATATCTTAGTGTTAAGTCGTAGAATTCAAATATTCTAGCTCAGGTATTGACAGTTTGATGGTCATAGACCTCCTAATTTTTATGTCACTTGATTCCATTAGCAATTGAGCATAGACAACTTCTGAAATTCTATGAGCCATTATGATAATAATATGTAGAGCATGTGGAAAAAGGGAAATTGATATTTTGATTATTATATTAATCTTAGGTGTCACACGTGTGATAAGCTCATTTAGGGTTGAATTGCATTTGATACTGTGACTGTTAAGGCCTTTTCTTTTGGTTGGTTAGTTAAGTTCATTTTCTCCCATTTGATAAGAATTCAAATATTTATCTTTAAAAGACATGAATGCATACCCCTTCACCATTCTAAATTCATTTGTAAAGATACATTTGATGACACATGCATGTTGGTCAAGTGTCTTTGGTCTTTTGACCCACTTGTATATTAAATATTCAAATATTTGGCAAATGGATGGTTAAAATCAATTTTCTTGTTGCCCTTGTTAGTTGTAGGAGGTAATGATATTGTCATTCTTGTGAATGATACTTAAGCATTGAATCATTATTTTTTGAAAGATGTGGTCTCATAACTGCAACGGTGTGTGCAAACAAATTTTCATAACGCGCTAGCGTTCGTTATTCAATTTGTATGCACACGCTTTTGCAGTTATGAGACCACATCTTTCAAAAAATAATGATTCAATGCTTATATTTACGTTTTTTTAAAAATTTATTCCCTTTCCACAAATATGATTTATTTTTAAAAATCTCTGCCTTATTCAATGAGTAATGCGCAATTAACGGAAGAGCCATTGGAACAGCTGAATTATGCTGACAAAAATAGTGCACAGCGTTTTAAATTCTAATAACACAATTTTATTTTTCATTCTGTAATTTGATGAATTTACTTTTGATATACTAAGAAATTAATCAATTGAATTCAGTTAAAAGATATTTACATCAATGAAATATTAATCAGCGTAAGTATAATATCAGGTTCTAATCCGGTTTGAAGTCGCATGGAGAGTCAGTCATACTGAAGGAAGACTGAATGTATTCATACGCACCAAATTTGGTGATTGGGTCTTCTGTGTTATGCGTAAATATCACTCAAATCAATCAATGCAGTTTAATAGGGGGAAAGAAAGTGAATGTAAATATATGAATTTATTTACAATGTTGTATTATCTATAGTTATAAATTAAGACTTTTTGCAAATAAACTAAAAAATGCCTGCATCAGAGTAACTGTTTACACCTTTGGTATTTCAACAAGTGTTATATGAAGTCCGTAAGCTATAGTTGAATTTTAACTGATAAGTAATTATTCTACATTAAATTAAAAGCCTAATTTCATTTTTGATAAACAAGCTCGAAATAGCAAAAATGAGAGTAAGGTGGTGGACACGCTTTGGCGGATCCAAGTCAGTGGGAATTAGTATCAAAATATATACCGGGTACTTGCAAAGAAATGATATGAATGATTACATAAACAATGAATAAAGTTATAAGGAACTTACTTGGATCATACATAGAAGTTAAAATTTGACAAATGTTGAATAAATGAAAAAAGGCAATTCGTTTCTTGAATGTGCGATTTTAGTTATGATAGAGAGAAGCTAGCGAAGCACGACATTTAGCGAGAGAATGAAATAGAACTTTCCAGAAGGGGGTAACCAAGAACGCGGTTTGACTTATTAACGTAATGGCGAAAAGTGTAGGCAGTTTCATCATGCATCACGGGCAGATAGCCATACTATGGATGGGACTCTTTGGTTAATATAAAAGAAGTTAATAAATATAAAATGGAACAATTAGATGCGATTTTAGCTTTAATGGAAAGTTTTTTTTTTCCAGAATCGGGTGCTCAGGAACGCGCTTTAACTAATTTACATCATGGCGGAAAGTATAGATACTTTGGATCTGACAACTTTGATTTAAAATATGCAAATAAATCAGCATGTCTATATGAATAAATGATGTATGCATTAAATGGGGGAATTTAAATTGGGGGAGGGGGGATGACCACTTTCCCCAAATTGGTTTTTTTTTCACACAGTCTTTATCCGAAATTCTCATTTAGGATAGTTATAATAAAAATTATTGTGAAATTTGATCTAAGGAACAAAATTTAGAGACGTCCTAAATACCTACTCACTGGTTTAAAAAAAATCATTGTTACCATTTCCCACTCAGCTGCAACAAAAAGAATTAAGGCCACGTACATGTACATCATCCAATTCAGTTTAGATCTTTCATCCGTCATCTAAATATACAACCATGCAGTTGGTTTTTTATTTTAATTTCAAAGAATAGCGTAAGAAAGCAATTTAGAAAAAAATCAAACACAGTGTATACGAAAATGAAAAAAAAATGGTTCAATTGTTTAGCATTGTGCTATTAATATGGAAAGTGTTAATTCCCACGCTTGCTCGGGATATCATCTAGTATAGAATAAAAAATGAACTCTCTATGTATCCATTTAAGAAAGTGTTAAGATATGAGCTAGATATGTAGAAATATACAACTTCCTTATAACCAAGATTTCCTCATTTATCCAACTGACCAAGTTCTTAATGCGTAAGTGTGAGTGTATCTGTCATTTCCATATAGTTTTCTAATTACTTGTTATTAATGGTATGTTATCTTTTAATCAATAATAATCAAAGTCATCACAGAGTTCTCTTAATTTACTATATTACATGTAACTATGAGAACAATCATTGCATATTTTAGGCATGCAGGAGTCGTTTTGGAGTGGAAAATCATCTCAATTATGATGAAGGAGTGACTGTTCCTGTTAACTTGACCTCTGAAAATATGACAAGAGAGAGGAAGTCAGAAACAGATTCTGATGATGCCTCAAAGGGTGTTCCACTCAAAGACACTTCAGATGCCAAGAGGAGTATTATCAAGCGTTCAAAGGAAGATGAAGAGGAAAGAGTCCGTCAGATCACAGCTGTGAGTAAAAGTCAAAACCCTTAGCATCAGGGGTTATAAAAATAATTTAATTTGATATAAGTAGTACATTTTTTGAAATTCTGTTAAAAAATATATTTTCAGTAAACATTTCATAACTATGGGTTTTACCTGTATAATCAACAATTTACCTTTGGATATGGATTATTCTGTAACCTCTTGTTCATTTTCTTTTACTTGTCAAGTTTCAGATTATGCATTTTAACATACATAATTCAACAATAATTATTACATTTTCATAACTGGTACATGTACATTGTACCTACCAGTTATACAATAAAGTATATGTATGTAGACATATGCATGCAAACATAAAATCTACATTCTGATTGACTTGTTATACATTTGTATTATGTATTTTTGAATGTAATAATCAGTGTCACTTCCTTTTAGTGAGAGTTTACTCTGAATTTTTTTTTTATCGTAGATTTACAAAATGGATCAATTCCGTGATTATATGAAATGGTTTAAAAACACCATGGCATTATCAATGGCATTTGAAGATGATTTTGAAGAGATTAAAAAACTGAAAAAAGTATTGAACTGTGACGTTTTCAAACCCCAAGAAACTGAAGATATACTGGATTTGTGTAAAGGATATGAAAAGTATGCCTTGGATTTCTTTTACCCAGAGCCTTTAATAAGTGATCCTGCACCATGCACCAATGATTCACTCGTCATGTTTGCTTCTGCTCCAGGTAAAGTATATTGACTTTATTTGTCTTGAAAAGTGGTATTAAAAGTACTTGTGTAGTGTTTAATTCTATCTTTGTCAGACTATGAAGATTTTATAACCATATTATGGTATTGCTGAAAAAAATAAATCATATTTACATGTAAAATAAATTCTAATTCTCCCTGAAGCTGTCATTATATCAATTTGCCCAATTTTCCTGATATTTTAATGAAATGTATAAAGTTGAGAAAAATCTAGAGGGGTTCATTATTGCAGAATATAATAAACAATATGCTGCAAAAATATGTTTTTGCATATCTTGTGTGTGTTTATTTTCAAGATAAGCTCTGAAGCAGTCAATTTAGAACAATTGTAGCTGTCAACATCATTAATATTATTATTATAAGTACTAAAACATGATTTCTGTAACTATAAGTTAACATGGATCATAAAGTTTAATACATTTCAATTTTAATCAAAATACTTTCATATTTTATTACAAGTCGAAATGATAAATCCACCATGTAGAACCCATCAAATTGTAGAAGTATTTATTAATATAAGATTTTGGTGTATCTCCTGTATTCTCTTCAATTTGCATGCTTTTTATTTCTTTATAGGAAAAGAGGCTTACAACAGAGAAAAGCAGGGAGGATGGCTGATCTCAAACCTAGAGGCCCAGATAAAGGAAACTTTAGACAAAAAACCAGAGAAGGTCGACCTACTGGCTGAGTTGACCAAGGTGTCGGGAAGAATTGCATTAAACTACGAGACAGAGACGGGCACTTTGACGGACAGTGGCCATAAGTCTATGCCCTGTCTATACCATAGACTTGGTAAAGACATCATAATCTGGCCAGAGGAGATGAAAAAGACAAAGCAGTTGTTAGTTGATCAGGACTCCGATTGGAAGGAATTTTCCAAATGGGATCCTAACAAGGATTAACAGGTGGTGATAAGAGTCTAGTGTGAGGTAACAGAATCAAAATGGACAATTACTTTGATCCTTTGAGATTATTTTGCATATTGAAGAATTATAAGTGATTTATAAAAATGTACTCCACAGCAACTTTTAGCAATAATGGGAGTTTATTTGATATTCATAAGCGTATCTTTGGAACATGTTTTTTAATGAACACTAATCAAACTGACTGTTTTTCATTTGATATTTATATACAGTTCTGATTTTATATGCTACCTCTGTTTCCTAACTTTTTATATTATGTACGTATCCTGATTTACCCAGCTTGTACATACCATTACACATATATGTATCTTATATTATTTAAAAGAATTTTGGCTATTAGATTAATATGGTTGGTGTTTAGCGTATATTGGAGTAAACGATTTCAAATGTTTTTGGAGCACAAAAATTAAGTCTGAGTAAAAAAAAATGTACTCATCTGATTGCTCAAATTAACATATCTGTATGTAAGGAATTTTTTTACTCTTGATGAATGACATCAATGCGTATGTGCTAATTCTTGATCATTATCCTAAATAGCTTGTAGAAATTATTGATTGGCACAATGAAAAATTTTGTAACAAACTGTTCATTTGGCTTCAGAATCTCAAAACATAAATGCTACCACAATGACTGGTACATTCCATATTCAGATTTTTCAACAGCTTTTTGTGCTAAGTTTTAAAACATTAGTTACAATTGCACACTACACTGAAGCTCTGTATACTGTGATAGCAGAAAGTGTTTACTGTTGTAAACGAATACATTGTATGTATGGAGAAACTGTGATCTTTATCTTTACTAATTAAGTGTACATATATTGGTCTGATAGATTTTATGATACTAGTAACTATCATGACAATAGTAGTTTGTCTTCTTTGAAAAAGTCTAACTTTTACTTTTTGGGAACTGAGCACATGACATTTCATCATTCCAACTTGAAATCATAGCTTCTTTGTGCATGAATTAGGTAGGAATTTAGTGAGTAGGGTCTAAGCTAGATAAGCATTACAAGTAACTTTCTGCTTCAAGAACATACATGCACGTACATGTACGTGTTCCTAGTCAAAGACAGTGTTATAGTTAGGAGCCAATGATGACCAAAGATTTCTACAGGAACTGTAGCATCTCTTGTTTGAAATTTTCAGCTATGATCTCATGGTTTTAATGTCCTAGTTCTTTGATCTTGATTTTCTGTATGACAGAGCAAAACAGGACATTATCTGCATTATTGTTTTTTAAAATTATTTTTACCACTATATCTCTCAGTGATGTTGTTAACTTCTTTACATAATTATATTACTGATTTTATTGTTGCCTTTCTTTCATGGGATGTTAAATTATGTGAATTACTGAATTGTATCATTAAAAACTCATTAAAGAAGTGTTTATTTTCTTATTATGAGGAGAAACATTGCTTTTATTATAATGAAGAGCTCCGGGTATGTTGACAATGTAATTATACAATGTGTTAAATTATAGCATGCCATTTTGCAAAACATCTTATGTTCACAAGCCATCAACAAACTTTCTCAACATTCTATATAACTAGAGCCGTGTTCGTTGCAAAGCAACGAAGAGGTCTTCCATTGCAGCTTTGAGTCGAGAAAGGATTGTCAAACAGTCTGATAGAAACCACCCCCTTTCCCTTGCACTTGTCAGGGCCTGACAGGTATTGATTGGAGGTCATCTTCACACGACCATTACTACTGACCAATCAGAGCTTTAGAAAATCAAAAGGAACTCTTCAAAGGAGACAGACAAATTAATTCATGTCCATTTATATGTAACCTTCAGAATAAGTATTGAAGATATGCACCTAAACATTAAACATATAAAGGTATGCCTTTGGTAAGTAGAAGTATATTTAGATTGTATGCAAATGTGAAGGTCTTGTAAAAATAACCTGTTGTCGATACCTATCAGACCCTGACGAGTATTAGAAGAGGGATGGTTTTATTCAGATTAGACTGTCAATATGATAATAGTACGTTCAGAAAATCGAAAACGAGGCTCAATTTCAAAGTATTATTTTTATACCAGGCAAGTTCTCCGTTTAACTTACTTCATGTTTACATCAGGTTAGGATAATTTAAAGAAAAAAACATCATATATGTACATGTATATAATTATTCAGAACACAAACACAAAATGATAAATATGGTTATGTACAACTGATTACAAGATACAAACTGGGACTAGCCTTATATCAAAGTGTAATCAACACAAATTCCACTGCGCTAATGCATGCAACAAACAGTGTTATGTCTGATAAACATTTCCCTGTACTCATACTTACAGCTCTACTGCTTACTAAGGGAATAATTTATATAAGGACAGTGTTAAAATTAAACAATTGAAACGAACACAAATTGTAAATAAACGATGACGCCTTCTCCCGCCTTAGGGTGCGCTGTACGAGAGGTGCTCAGCAGGAGGGACAACTCTCCGTATAACGTTAGGCTATACAGCCACTCAGTATCGTTTTTGCTAGAGGGAACATATTTATCCATAATCTTGACAAGCAAATCTTCAAAGTCCTAATCCGTGGTGGTGGTAGTGGAGGGGAAGCTGTGAGGCAGCTGTATCTTCTATTGTTTAATATGCTTTTGATTTAAATTTGCGAAAACAAATTTTGCTTTCTCCTTAAAAGTGTGCGTGGGGGGGGGGGGGGGGGGACAATGCTCCAAAATCCGATTTTCTAATTGTCAATTTAAGGAAAATTTTGATTGCAAGGAAGGGGGGAAGTGCTCCTACTGGATCAATTAGAGGTACTGTGAGCAAGCTAACAAATGATACCCCCGCTAAGAAAAAATCATAACTCAAGTATTTCTCTACTAAAAAATTATTGATGCTTCTATTTCTTATTATGACACTGGAGTTGCGCAAATGACCAAAGCTCAAGTCAGAACATATTTAAGGTCACAAGCAATCTTTGTGTCAAATTTTAGCTTCTGATCATTTCTATTAACATTGTGAATTTTTTCTTCCACTGACCTTGAATTTGCCAAAATGTCCTTAGGACAAATCATTACACACCCTCAGGTTATAAGCCATCTTTGTGTGAATTAGAACCTTCAACGTTTTTCCATAAAAGCTATATAGACCAGACACGAATTTTGCACTTTCCCTGTCAGTTTCCTTGATCTTGTCCAAATGATCTTGGGTCAAGGTCATGACACACCCTCAGGTATTAATCAATCTTTGTATGAAGTAAGAACTTCCAATGTTTCTGCATAAGAAACTAGGATATGGACAGGACACGAGTTTTGCACTTTTTCTGCCAGTGACCTTGCCCAAATGACCTTGCATCAAGGTCATTACAGACCGTCAGGTCATAAGCAATATTTGTGTGAAGTAATAACTTCCAATGTGATTCCTATATAAGGTGATTCCTATATAACCCCGAATTCGTTTGCGGGGGGTATAAAAATCCTTTTCGCCACTGTAGTGCGGCACAAAGAACGACCTATGTTTTACTATCATTTCTATCAAATCACATATACATGTATATGTGTTAGTTATTCATATTTTGTACTGTTTAAATATACATGTATTGACCAATGCATTGTATGTACATTTGCACTCGGAACCCACGAGTTTTCTATCCGTTACACTACCTTAAAAGCATATAACGGATAGGAAACCCGTGGGTTCTGACGATGTCTCCTCATTGACATTTGACAATTTGCATCACTACATGATTTCCAAGTGGTAAGGCATCAAAGCTTTTGAAAAGTTAAGATACTGAATTTCTACAGTTCTAAGTTTGAGGTAAAAAAAAAAACAACACTTTTTTATATGATGAAACAAAAACAAAAATACCTTTATGGACTCATACACATAAATAAGAAGAGGAACAAAAGCCATAAAGACATTATTTCTTTTGTTCTAGATTATTTCTGAGTTAACAAGCTACAAGTTTACAATTTCCTATTTTGACAGGCCAGATGTAAAAATAAAATATTCTGCTTGGTTTTCAGTCAATTAAGTTGCATTACTATCTCATACTACACAGCTTCAATAAAGTGTTTTTAATCAATGTTCATATAAAAATAAATAAAATCCCCAAGAACACATATTTATCTCACTTAAGTGTAACTTTAAGAAGTGCATTTATTTTTTGGGAGGAAAATATGTCGCTATATTATTGTTTGTAAGCCAAGTGAACAATGGTCTTTCAAAGAAATAAGAAAACTGTCGACACTTGCAGTACTCTGATGATTTCTATGGCGACCGACTACATTGCATCATATAATCGTATTTCCTAACTTCTAATCCAGAGAACCAATTTTATTTAAGATCTTTGACTTAAAACTTTTAACTTATAATATATATTTTATTCTGTTCATAACTATAGAAGTTTAGCGTGATCAACAGTTTAATTTATTAGCACCTTTAACGTGAATTAAGATGACTGACTTCTAGTTAGACTAGATATCTAATTGTTTAACAATTGACCACTGCAGTGAAAGCACCCTTCTAAGTGTTTACTCAATTACATATCAATTGATGATCTGCAGCCATAAATAACCTGGGGCTATATATTTTCTGAGCTGTGTGCGCTGAAGCGATACGAGATTTTTGGTCGCATGTTGGATAGAAAACACAGGCTGATCGAATAAAAGAACGGATGGAAAATTTTACACACAATAGGTCACCAAAAATTGATATTCGCCACATTTGGATTCCTTTTCGCCAGTTTTGAAAAAAAAAAAAAAAGTCAGCATGAGCACTTTGCAGGAGTGGTAAACACAGCAATGAATTCGTTTTCATAATGAAACAAACAGCCATGTAGAAGTAGTACAAAAGTGATTATGTGATTGCTAGAATCAAAACAAAACTTGTTTAAAACTCATGTGAATGTTCTTTTAAAAAATCACCCAATCCCTCAATTCCGGACATTTCTTTTATCGTGCCAGCACCTACCGCATACGTGTAACATTGAAACACGGAACTTTGATTTTAATTTGATTTGATTTTTTTGACTGCCTTGAACGCTCGGAGAATATTTAATTTTTTGAATTCATTTTTACTTTGTACACCCTGATAAATAATGCACCGAAATTTGAGATCTCTCTCTCTCTCTCTCTCTCTCTCTCTCTCTCTCTCTCTCTCGCGCGCGCGCGCGCAACTCTATGAAAATTTCCTTTATTTTCTACGAAGTCTGTAAAAACTCTCAGCATAAATTAACGGAAATAATCATGGATACATAAATTAATCTTCAGTTGGAACACAAGTCGATTTTAAACCCAGGTAGCATATAACGTTTTCATAACATTATATTCTAGTTGTAGAGAGGTTTTCATAAAATGTTTCTATATAAATGTTTTCATTGCGTAATGATAACATTTTTTAAATGTTTTTATAACGTTGTAAAATAGATTACGTAGATCCAAACTAAAACATGTTTGAAAAACGTTTTAAAAACATTTTTAAAATGATATCATCAACATTGTAAACTTTCTATAACGTTACTAAACATTGTCATCAACATTAGATATGACTAATCAGAAACATTTTCAAAATTATTTTTAAAACGTTACAAAAAGGATTGTTTTAACATTTTTTTTAATTTTTTTTGATATGACAATAATCTTTTACAAAATGTCTGTCTATGTGCTCTTACATAATAAATTTTCGTTCATGATTTGTTACTACATAACTTGTTTGGAACATTTTTCAGAAATGTTAATAAAACGTTTGGATAACATTTTTTTAAAATATTTTTTTTCTGTGAAAAAAAAAATCAAATTTACAAACTAGAAAAATACATAATTGTTGTTCACTTGGAATTAATTAATGATTATGCTGATCGAGTTTCCGATTTCCTCCTCAATTGAATATTTAAATTGGTGAATGTTTATAGAAGAATGCCATATGGCTAAATCCGCGTTATGCAATATTTCTGCCGTTACATTTCAATAGTTACTGTGGTTATCGAGAGTTTTAAAATTTACAAATCGTGAACAGAGGCAAAGAGAAGCGGGCAGCAGTTTAAAGTGAGTATAGATTTTTGTTGCATTAAAAAAAATTGTGAACTTGTCTCAGATATATGATGTGCGTTTTTCGGAGGGTTTTCTCTGTGCCGCTTCTCATTCCGGAAATTTAAGGTCCATTAGGGTTTGGGTTTATTGGGAAGCGGTAAACAACTTCCTTTCACGAACAATCCTTAGAAAGTGGTAGCGTGGTCTATTTTCAAACAGTTTTATTTCATTATATGCGGTAAGATTATATCTTGTGTCTATTTTGTCTATTTTTGTTAATTAAGAGGGGGCAGCCATCAGGAAGCCCCTGCATTTAAATCACCAGTTATGCCAAATAAAATTTAAAAAATATCATCGGAGGTCCATGAATGTAGGTCCCCCAATAAGTCGCTAGGTAAAGCTTTGTTACATAGTCATTAAATTTATTATAACATACCTATGAATCTATGAATGACTTCTATTTCATCATAAGATTTTAAATTATATTCCTTATTTTCCGACGATAATGCACATTAAGGCATGCCGCATTCGTGGGTCCGTAGAGGGTGGGGGGGGGGGGGTGTACCCCCACCCCCACCCCTAGCTGCAGGTCTGTAGCTCCGGGTCTGAAAAAATTCGGATGGACGACCTGCCTCCCATAGTAAAAACTGCGATCTACGGCGCACAAAAAACGGCGCTAGTTTTGGACTGATTAACCTTATTTCCACACAAATTCTGTGAAAACAATTAGTACCATTAAATTTTTCAGGAAATTTACTACTGATATTGTCACTTTACTTGCCTCTGATATTCTTTTAAACACCATCACCAGTCCCGTAAAGTGAAGTGGCGCAGTTTGTTTATATGGGAAAATGGCGACTCTCGATCTCGACGTAAATTAATATACTTCAATTTTCTAGGTCGGTTAGCATGTTTAAGAGAAAGTCTGAGGCAAGTAAAGTGATGATATCGGTAGTAAATTTCCTGGAAAAATTAATGTTATTTATTTATTTACGTAAGAGAAACCAAAGGAAAAGAAACAGAAAACAACAAATTACAAGACACGTAACGTTTAGACCTATGCGATTGTTCCGGTGGATTTCTGTTCAGATAAAGACCGAAACAATCACCGACATATTGAAAGGCTTGATCAAAAGACTAACGATTTCTTTTTTCTTTTTTTTTTTTTATCAAAATTAAGTCAATTTGTAACTGTACTATGTGATCGAATACGTAGTTTGATCAGTTTAAATAGCGCGTAGAATGATAACGGTAGAACATATATTGTCTTCCGTAATCTTTTCTCACTAATACTATTCAACGTAATTAAATCTAAAGGGCTGATGAAAACAATTGACTTGTGCCTTCTCAAAAAGAACAATATATAGTTTTATATTTTGTGTAATTAAAATTTGATTTTTTTATAATACATGTTTGTGATGTACATGTACATGTCACAGTGTAGGAACGGACCCGTACAGCTTTGGGGAGCGCTGTTAGTCGAAGCGAGAGAACAAGTAGCGCTACGTACAGTATTTTGATCGTAAATGGAAAATACGTAAATAACTAATATCTGGAGGGACAGTATATCGATTTTTATACGGTAGTAAAGTAGAATAAGTTTATACTCGTCATATCAATCTTAAAATCTTAAAATTTCTCTTTGGAAAAATATTTTATTGGATCAAAACAGTGCAAATATTCCATCAGAAATTGACAAAAAAATATTGTTTCTTGTTGTGAAAATATTTCCCCAATATGATATCTCTAAGACCAAAAAAAAAAAACTACACATATGAAGGAAGCAATGCATTCTTAGAATTTGAAGGGTTTTTTTTTACCATGCCTCGTAATGTTTACCTGTACGAGTAGCTCTTTTAAGTGTGTACGGGTAAGTTTGATTTGCAGATGAACATCTGTACGCGTAGCTCCGAACATTACAATGAGCTAAGATATTTCTGTTTACGGAATCAACGTTTGTAAGGTTCGTTTTAAAAAAAATAGGTTAAGAATTAAGAATTTTCAATTAAGAAAAAAATCGGTCACAGATAAATGTGTAAAAAAAACCCACAAAGTCCATTAATTTGTAAAATGTTATTTTCCGCGCTTGCGCGGGATATCATCCAGTGCTTTTTATCTTACGGATTTTAATATCAATTGCGTTTACTGCAAGTATATTTTATATAACGTTTCTGGTCCGCTTGTCAATATAAATTTAATACATGTATCTAAATACTTGTACTAGTACTCCGCTTTTAAATCTCATTAATCAAAAACCTATATATTTGTCTTCAGTTTAGCACTCATATGCATATGACAGCTATGTAAAGGGATTTACAAGGCCGATTAAAAAACTACTAATTACAAAAATAATCGCAGCAAAAATATTTGTTTTTTCTATCATTGAATTTTCTTTTTGAAAGAGTCCATTCATACAATGGTCATTCTATTGAGTTAACTTACCATTCGAAACCAATGCTTAATCACAGAAATACGCGTACATTAAAATTCTAAATAAATGCTTAAAATTGCGCTACGCGTACAGTATGAAGTAATGACAGTTCATGATATTCTGAGAATGTTTTCGACTTTTATTTGCAATGACATCAAACTCCAGGTCAGATTACTCTCTTGAGAAATATATCTACCTCTCTATGTCCTCTATTCAGTCGTAATGATTGTATTTCGTAGATAATAATTATTTCAATTTTGGAATATGACCTTGGATATTGATTGTCAAAATGTTCATTGAAAATCATGTCGCAAAAAGAATACAATTTTTAGCTCACCTGAGCTGAAAGCTCAAGTGAGCTTTTCTGATCACTTTTTGTCCGGCGTCCGTCCGTCTGTCTGTCCGTCTGTCTGTCTGTCCGTAAACTTTTTACATTTTCGACTTCTTCTCCAGAACCACTATGCTGATTTCAACCAAACTTGGCACAAAGCATCCTTAGGTAAAGGGGATTCAAGTTTGTTAAAATGAAGGGCCACACCCTCTTCCAAGTGGAGATAATTAAAAATCATTGAAAATTTGTTGGTATTTTTCAAAAATCTTCTTCTCAAAAACCATTTGGCCAGAAAAGCTGAAACTTGTGTGGAAGCATCCTCAGGTAGTGTAGATTCAAGTTTGTTCAAATCATGATCCCCGTGGGTAGAATGGGGCCACAATGGGGGGTTGAATTTTTACATAGGAATATATAGGGTAAATCTTTAAAAAACTTCTTTTTAGAAACCATTAGGCCAGAAAAGCTGAAACTTGTGTGAAAGCATCCTCAGGTAGTGTAGATTCAAGTTTGTTCAAATCATGATCCCTGGGGGTAGGGTGGGGCCACAATGGAGGGGGGGGGGGGTCGAATTTTTTACATAGGAATATATAGAGTAAATCTTTAAAAATCTTCTTCTCTGAAACTGATCAGCCAGGAAAGCTGAAACTTGTGTGGAAGCATCCTCATGTAGTGTAGATTCAAGTTTGTTCAAATCATGATCCCCGTGGGTAGGGTGGGGCCACAATGGGGGGTCGAATTTTTACATAGGAATATATAGGGTAAATCTTTAAAAAACTTCTTTTTAGAAACCATTAGGCCAGAAAAGCTGAAACTTGTGTGAAAGCATCCTCAGGTAGTGTAGATTCAAGTTTGTTCAAATCATGATCCCTGGGGGTAGGGTGGGGCCACAATGGGGGGGGGGGGTCGAATTTTTTACATAGGAATATATAGAGTAAATCTTTAAAAATCTTCTTCTCTGAAACTGATCAGCCAGGAAAGCTGAAACTTGTGTGGAAGCATCCTCAGGTAGTGTAGATTCAAGTTTGTTCAAATCATGATCCCCGTGGGTAGGGTGGGGCCACAATGGGGGGTTGAATTTTTACATAGGAATATATAGAGTAAATCTTTAAAAATCTTCTTCTTATAATCCATTTGACCAGAAAAGCTGAAACTTGTGTGGAAGCATCCTCAGGTAGTGTAGATTCAAGTTTGTTCAAATCATGATCCCCGTGGGTAGAATGGGGCCACAATGGGGGGTTGAATTTTTACATAGGAATATATAGGGTAAATCTTTAAAAAAACTTCTTTTTAGAAACCATTAGGCCAGAAAAGCTGAAACTTGTGTGAAAGCATCCTCAGGTAGTGTAGATTCAAGTTTGTTCAAATCGTGATCTCTGGGGGTAGGGTGGGGCCTCAATGGGGGGTTGAATTTTTTACATAGGATTATATAGAGTAAATCTTTAAAAATCTTCTTCTCTGAAACTGATCAGCCAGGAAAGCTGAAACTTGTGTGGAAGCATCCTCAGGTAGTGTAGATTCAAGTTTGTTCAAATCATGATCCCCGTGGGTAGAATGGGGCCACAATGGAAAGGTCAAATTTTACATACGAATATATAGAGTCATTCTTTAAAAATCTTCTTCTCTGAAACTGATCAGCCAGAAAAGGTGTAACCTGTGTGGAAGCATCCTCAGGTAATGTAGATTTAAGTTTATTCAAATCATGATACCTGGGGGTAGGATGGGGCCACAATGGGGGGGGGGGGGGTCGAATTTTTACATAGGAATATATAGCGAAAAATTTTGAAAAATCTTCTTCTCAGAAACAAATTGGGCAAAAAAGCTGCAACCTTTCTGGAAGCATCCTCAGGTAGGGAAAATTCAAATTATTCAGATTATGATCCCTGTGGATAGGGTGGGGCCACAATTTGAGGGGGGGGGGGGGTTGTCAAATTATTACATAGGAATATATAGGGAAAAACTTTCTAAAACACAAATTGTCTAGAAAAGCTTTAGTCAGTTCAGTCTTCAAATAGTCTAGATTAAAATTTGTCAAAATCATATTCTTCAGGAGTAGGGTTCGGCCACATGGGGGGGGGGGGGGGGGGGGGTCCAATTTTTCAAAGGAAAACATTTAAATTGTTCACAAAATTCAAATGGTTTTTATATATGGTTTTATTTATATGCAAGCATTTTGACATATTGTTGATTCTTTAAAATTGTTTAGACTCTGGCCCCTGGACAATTCTTGGACCTCAAAAGGGGTTCAAAGTTTGATGTAGGTTTATAGTCCATATATAAACAGTTGTTTAGGTCTGATCATCTTCTCGAGAACTGCAATGCTCAATATGTGATATGACTGTAAAATCATCCTGTTACAAAGGGGGTCAATGATAAACATAAGAATATGCAGGGGAATTTGTTTTTATACAGGATCTATTATACGACATTGTTCAGATATTTTGTATATGACTCTATAAAGCTGATTTTATTATGTCTGTTGTTGCTCAGGTGAGCGATGTGGCCCATGGGCCTCTTGTTTTATAATTGTGCCAGTTTATTACCAAAACGTATTGAATTGTTCCAGATTTTTTTTTTACATCCATTTATCAATTCATTTGATTATAATCTTCGACTGTTCGCAGAGCTACGTCTTCTATTTTTTTTTTATTCGCTTCGACAAACAGCGCTACCCAAAACTGTACACTTCCGTTCCTACACTGCATGTTGTATATTCATAGGGCGTAGAATTAGTGGATCGGTAGGTAAAGTTCCTTCCGTGATCTTGTCTTAAAGTTTTGGACCACATCTTTATCAGACACTTTAAACATTTAGATAAAGTTCCTTCCGTGATCTTGTCTGAAAGTTTTTGACTTCATCTTTATCAGACACTTTACACATTTTGTTTAGACATCATTTGTTTGAAGAAACTAAAACAGAGAGAGAGAGTACATTTCACTTGTAATTCACTCATATGAGACATTGTTTTTAATTTAGGTTCCATATATAAATAACCCTTTTATCGTTGGACACATTGTGATAGAATCCAAATAAGCAGTTTCAGTCAGAGTTGACGTGCTACACCTGTCAATCAAATTAGCATTCGAGCTGCACCACGTGCTCCTTCCATGATAAAGTTTTTCAAGTCCGAAGAAAATAGAAATATGTTTTACAATAAAGTATTTAAGTATTTTACAGTGTTTTAATGTATAATATGGTTCTTACACACTGCGTGTGTTTAAGTTGATTTGTATACTACATTTTTTAAACAGAAAACTACACGTGTAAAACACAACACACACCCACCCACCCAATCTCTCTCTCTCTCTCTCTCTCTCTCTCTCTCTCTCTCTCTCTCTCTCTCTCTCTCTCTGAGTGTTTATGTGTGATTTGTGCCGTGCACATTTGAAACATGGCATATTTCTGCCAGTAACGTCCCTTGTTCTTCTTCCTGTGTATGTCACATGCATTACTTTTCTAATTGAATCGGACAACCTCAGCTATTCTTGGTCATCACTTTTTGCGAATTTGCTTAAATTTATAGTTTCATGAGTATTTGAATTCAGTCAATCATTCTTTCAATATAATTGAATGAGATACATGTATTGCACTTTATCATATATTTAATTTCAATCATTTCAACGATGAAATTCACAAAAATTAATTGTTGTTCAAGTAATATTGAATATATTTGATGAAACCACAGTATTTGATGCTTAACATGTTCATTCTTAACATTTCATATTGTTATTTAAACATTCATTTGATAGATAACTAATTACTTCAGTTTTCTTATCAGCTGCTGTTTGCAGGGTTTTATAGAAAACTATACCATTTGAGACCATAAATGAGAGGTTCTGGATCAGGATGTTTTGTGATTTGCCTCTAACCAACCCAACAATTTAACTGAAAGTATGTACTTACACATGTACTGATATAACTTATGTTTGTTGTCATAGCAGTAGTTGATGTACCAATAGTATGACCACATGTACTAATGCTATGTAAGCAATTAAGTAAATCATTTATTATAGTGACCTATGTACCTCATACAATGAAGAATATACATTTTCACAAATCAAACACCCGGCCCATTGGAACTATAAGTCAGTTACATGTAACACTAATTAATAATTTTTAAGTGCATGCGCGAGAATTTAATTTATCTAATATTTTATAAGCAAATTATACAAAATTTGCTGTTTGTCTTGAAAAATTGTCAAATGAGAGTTCGAAATAGGTTGTCTTGAGTTGAATAAGAAGTGTTTGGAAAGTTGATAAAGTTCACTTCTGAGATTGTTAATATATTGTGTATATTTTAGAGGAATGTGGGAATTTGTCCTCTATTTCATCCAAGTTACAGAATTTGCATTTGCATGTACGCTCTAGCCTCAGTTTCAGGTCCCCCCCCCCCCCCCCCCCCCATCCCCCGAAATCATTCGGTCTCTATCCTCAGCGGTAGTACCCCCACACTGAAACTGTGCCACCATTAATCTGATATGTTTAGGAATGTTCATTCAACTTCATTGATATGTAATTTTCTAGGCAGGTATCCCCTAATAATGAGTTGGTATGTATTTGTTTCAGAAAAAGGAAGCCGAAGACCATAGGCCAATGAATTTTCAACAGATTCAGACGAAACTTGTTGTCACAGCACTCCAAGGAAAAGCCCCATCGTATATTAGTGAACTAATTAAATTTGAGCCATACATACATTCGCGTAGCCTTCGCTCTGAATCATCAAATCTTTAAGTTGTTCCGTCAACAAGGACTGTGACATTTAAGCATTGAATGCTTATTTTGGGATATCGTTGGTCCTATAACACACCAGGCCGTGCAGACAAATTGAATACCGCGCATTCATATGGGAATGGACGATTCAACGAAACTGCATCTACCTTATGTAACTCTCTTTTTGAGTAATAGGAATTTTTTAGAAAAAGCTACAAGCCTTTCTTTTTAAAAAGGACTATGACTTGTAAAAAACTTTTTATTTAATTGTGGAAACTGCATTTTAAATATTTATCCTATTTATTTATCTGTAATAAGTACTTTTATTGATATTATGGACACTGGAATTTTAATATATTTATCTCATGATTTCATATATGACTGCTGTAATTTTTAAAAAAAATATTTGTTAAGGTCTTCCGTTTCCAACGGAAGACCTTATTGTTATTGCTTTGTTTCTTTTCCTCTATTATTATTATTATTATTTTTTTTTTCTCCCACGTTTTCTCAAAAACGCTTCAGCCGATTTTGATGGAATTTTTAGATCTTATTCATGACAAAATTTGTAAGAAAATTACACGAGTTTTTTTTGGTCGTCACTTCCGGTTTCGAGATATTAAAGATTTTATGTTTTTGCTTGTTCACGATTTTTCTCCAAAAGTATTTAAGATAGAACTTTCAAATTTTCAGGGATGGTAGAAAGTGTCCTGCCGCAGTGCCCTTCGCATATCCGAACGTCCGCCGTCACTTCCGGTCGGCACCGGAAGGAAACAAAAAACAGTCAATTTTCAACTTTTTTGTTTTGAAATTTTTTAATATTATTGTTCGATAGAGACGCTTTAATAACTTCAGAATATGAAATTTGTTTTAAAATCGATCCACGCATTCTCGAGACTTTGGGCTCCAAAGTCCTGAAGCGAGAGTCCGCGTAGCTCAGTCGTTAGAGTGGTGGACTTTGGCCCAGGCGACCCGGGTTCAGTCCCCGAGTGCCGAATATTTTTTCTTCCTTAATTGTGTTAAGGTTTATAATTTTATATATGAAATGATAGATTTTACTTATTTCCAATATAATTTTATCAAAAATCACAATAATAGCGACTTTTTAAAGATTAATTTAAGTATAATTATATGTCTATTGAAATTCTTATAGAGGGTTTAATGGAATTTAATGACATGTTTAGAAATGATAAAAAAAAGAACAACTAGATACTTGTTGCTGTAGCAACAAAAGGTCTTCCGTTCCTTATATATTTACCTGTTAAACCCATTAAACACATCTTCAATCAAATGTCTATCATTCATAAAAGTGTCGTGTTTTAATCACTTAAGTGACTAAAATCTCGCTAACATCAAATTTGTAAAAAGGAAAGATACCTAGAGATATTTGAGATATCTCACCGTAAGTAGAATTTGTTTTCTTATTTAACATTGTATAGATGACATATATCATATTTTATACTGATCTATTCATTCCATGTAAAATAAATAAAAAAAAATTTAAAAAAAAATATTAAGTGCTTCCGGTGACGGCCGGAAGTTACGCCGAACAAAACAAAATAGTGTAAACACATCTACATACATATTTCTATCATTCCACAAAGTTTGGTTGTTCAAGCTGCTACAGTTTTTGAGATCTCGTGGAGTTAATGTTTTTTGTCTCAGGACAGGAAACGGACAAACGGAAGTGCTAAAGGAAATTGTAAGTTAGATTTTCTTAAACATTAGACAACAGGACTTTATTGCTTATCAATTTAACTAAAATTGTCAAAGAACAACACTTAAAGTTATAAACAACTTGATTTGTTTGAATCCTTCCGGTGAGGACCGGAAGTGACGGACGACAAAATGAAACCTTTTTTACACATCTACTATCAAATCTCTAATATCCATGTAAGTTTTGTGCCTTGATCATTTACAGTTTCTGAGATCTCGTGGGTACAAAATTTGTTTTATAAAAGCATCCTGAGATATTTGAGATATCTCAGCGGAAATAGATTTTTTTTGTTTATTTAACATCAGATAGAGAACATATGTAAGGATTTATATTTATTTTTCAATTCTATATTAAAAAATATTAAATGCGTACAAAAAGTTTCTTTTGAAGTGCTTCTGGTGACGACCGGAAATTACGACGAACAAAACAAAATAGTTTAAACAAATCTACAACTATAAGTCTATCGTCCAACAAAGTTTGGTTGATCAAGTCCTTGCCGTTTTTGAGATCTCGTCGAAAAAAGGTTTTTTGTCTCAGGACAGGAAACGGACAAACGGAAGTGCTCAATGAAAATATAAGTCGTTATTTCTTAGACATTAGGAACAGGACTCTATTGCTTATCAACTTATCTAAAACTGTCAAAGAATAACAGTTAGACTTATCAACAACTTCATTTGTTTGAACCCTTCCGGTGTGGACCGGAAGTGACGGTCGACAAAATGAAACCATTTAAACACATCTTCAATCAAATGTCTATCATCCATGAAAGTTTCGTGTCTTGATCACTTACAGTTTCTGAGATCTCGCAGGTACAAAATTTGTTTTTAAAAAGCTACTTGAGATAATTGAGATATCTCACCGGAAGTACAATTTTTTTGTTAATTTAACATCGCATAGATGACTTATGTGAGGATTTATACTTATATCTTCATTCTATGTAAAATAAATTATATACTTAAAAAAAATAATTTTTGAAGTGCTTCCGGTGACGACCGGAAATTACGACGAACAAAACAAAATAGTTTAAACACATCTACAACTATAGGTCTATCATCCCACAATGTTTGGATGCTCAAGTCTTTTTCGTTTTTGAGATCTCGATGTCACTAGCTTTTTGTCGCGGGACAGGAAACGGACGACAGGAAATGAATTTTGAAAAAATGAAAAAAACGCCTAGAGATATTAACATTCTCTATCATTCCTGAAAATTTCACGAAAATCTATCCAGCCATCTCTGAGAAATCTTGTGGACAAAAAAAGGAAAAAAAATAATAATAATAACTAGACTCTTGTTGCTATAGCAACAAAAAGGTCTTCCGTTCTGATATACATGTATGAATTTAACTATAAGACATTGCTTCTCTCAAGTAGAAAAAATAACGGATATGATAATTACTTTGAATGAAAAATGTATGCGTTACTTCTATGTAAAACAACAACGAGAATGAAAAACATAATCAATTTTTAAAGTACCTTTTGTGTCGACCGGAAGTAAAGCCGAACCCAAAAATACACGTTTAACATTTCTACAGTCATAAGTCAATCTTTCCTCAAAGTTTGGTTTTTCACCTCTCTGCCTAATCTGAGATTTCATCGAAAAAAGGTTTTTTGTCTCGGGACCGGAAACTGACGAACGGAAGTGATTATTAAAAATAAAAGCTGGTATTTGATGCACATTTTCCTATTGTACATCACTATTTATCAGGCTAGATAAAACACCCAAGAAAGTCAGGTAAACTTGTTAAAACATGATTTGTTTGAAAACTTCCGGTGAAGACCGGAAGTGACAGTTGACAAAATGAAAGCGGTTAAACACGTTTTCTGTCAAATGTCTATTGTCCATGTAAGTTTTGCGTCTTAATCACTTAAAGTTTGTAAGATCTGACAGCTAAAACATTTGTTTAAAAAAAGGTTATCTGAGATATTTGAAAAAACTCACCGGAAGAAGAAATTTTGTGTTTATTTAACATCGCATACATGACATATGACATGATGTAAACTTATATTTCAATTCTATGTAAAATAACTAAAATAGGTAAAAAAAAATAATTTTTGAAGTGCTTCCGGTGACGACCGGAAGTTACGCCGAACAAAACAAAATAGTGTAAACACATCTACATATATAGGTCTATAATCCCACAAAGTTTGGTTGTTCAAGTCATTACCGTTTTTAAGATCTCGAGAAGTCAAGGTTTTTTGTCTCGGGACAGGAAACGGACAAACGGAAGTAATCAATGAAAAGGATAGGTAGTTTTTCTCAAACAGTAGACAACGGGACTTTATTGCCTATCAATTTTTCTTAAGTTGTCAAAGAAAAACAGTTAAACTTTTAAACAACTTGAATTGTTTGAACTCTTCCGGTGTGGACCGGAAGTGACGGTTGACAAAATGAAAGCGGTTAAACACATCTTCTATCAAATGTCTATCAACCATGTTAGTTTCGTGCCTTGGTCACTTACAGTTTGTGAGATCTCGCTGTTACAACATCTGTTTAAAAAAAACAACCTGAGATATTTGAGATATCTCACCGGATGTAGATTATTTTTCTTAATTTAACATCGGATAGATGACTTATGTAGGAATTTATACTTATATTTCAATTCCGTATGAAAAAAATTAAATGCGTGAAAAAAATATTTTTTAAAGTACTTCCGGTGACGACCGGAACCTATGACGAACAAAACAAAATAGTTTAAACACATCTACAACTATAGGACTATCATCCCATAAGGTTTGGATGCTCAAGTCTTTTTCGTTTTTGAGATCTCGATGTCACTAGCTTTTTGTCGCGGGACAGGAAACAGACGACAGGAAATGAATTTTTGAAAAATGAAAAAAACGCCTAGAGATATTATCATTCTCTATCATCACTGAAAATTTTAGGACAATCTATCCAGCCATCTCTGAGAAATCTTGTGGACAAAAAAAGGAAAAAAAAAAAGAATAATAATAATAATAATAATAAGAAACATTACAATCACTATAAGGTCTTCCGTTGGAAACGGAAGACCTTAATAATAACTAGACTCTTGTTGCATGAGCAACAAAAAGGTCTTCCGTTTTGATATACATGTATGAATTTAACTATAAGACATTGCTTCTCTCAAGTAGAAAAAATAACGGATATGATAATTTCTTTGAATGAAAAATGTATTCGTTACTTCTATGTAAAACAACAACGAGAATGAAAAACATAATCGATTTTTAAAGTACCTTTTGTGTCGACCGGAAGTAACGCCGAACCCAAAAATACACGTTTAACATTTCTACAGTCATAAGTCAATCTTTCCTCAAAGTTTGGTTTTTCACCTCTCTGCCTAATCTGAGATTTCATCGAAAAAAGGTTTTTTGTCTCGGGACCGGAAACTGACGAACGGAAGTGATTTTTGAAAATAAAAGCTGGTATTTGATGCACATTTTCCTATTGTACATCACTATTTATCAGGCTAGATGAAACACCCAAGAAAGTCAGGTAAACTTGTTAAAACATGATTTGTTTGAAAACTTCCGGTGAAGACCGGAAGTGACAGTTGACAAAATGAAAGCGGTTAAACACGTTTTCTGTCAAATGTCTATTGTCCATGTAAGTTTTGCGTCTTAATCACTTAAAGTTTGTAAGATCTGACAGCTAAAACATTTGTTTAAAAAAAGGTTATCTGAGATATTTGAGATAACTCACCGGAAGAAGAAATTTTGTGTTTATTTAACATCGCATACATGACATATGACATGATGTAAACTTTTATTTCAATTCTATGTAAAATAACTAAAATAGGTAAAAAAAAAATAATTTTTGAAGTGCTTCCGGTGACGACCGGAAGTTACGCCGAACAAAACAAAATAGTGTAAACACATCTACATATATAGGTCTATAATCCCACAAAGTTTGGTTGTTCAAGTCATTACCGTTTTTAAGATCTCGAGAAGTCAAGGTTTTTTGTCTCGGGACAGGAAACGGACAAACGGAAGTAATCAATGAAAAGGATAGGTAGTTTTTCTCAAACACTAGACAACGGGACTTTATTGCCTATCAATTTTTCTTAAGTTGTCAAAGAAAAACAGTTAAACTTTTAAACAACTTGAATTGTTTGAACTCTTCCGGTGTGGACCGGAAGTGACGGTTGACAAAATGAAAGCGGTTAAACACATCTTCTATCAAATGTCTATCAACCATGTTAGTTTCGTGCCTTGGTCACTTACAGTTTGTGAGATCTCGCTGTTACAACATCTGTTTATAAAAAAACAACCTGAGATATTTGAGATATCTCACCGGATGTAGATTATTTTTCTTAATTTAACATCGGATAGATGACTTATGTAGGAATTTATACTTATATTTCAATTCCGTATGAAAAAAATTAAATGCGTGAAAAAAATATTTTTTAAAGTACTTCCGGTGACGACCGGAACCTATGACGAACAAAACAAAATAGTTTAAACACATCTACAACTATAGGACTATCATCCCATAAGGTTTGGATGCTCAAGTCTTTTTCGTTTTTGAGATCTCGATGTCACTAGCTTTTTGTCGCGGGACAGGAAACGGACGACAGGAAATGAATTTTTAAAAAATGAAAAAAACGCCTAGAGATATTATCATTCTCTATCATCACTGAAAATTTCAAGACAATCTATCTAGCCATCTCTGAGAAATCTTGTGGACAAAAAAAGGAAAAAAAAAAAGAATAATAATAATAATAAGAAACATTACAATCACTATAAGGTCTTCCGTTGGAAACGGAAGACCTTAACTAGACTCTTGTTGCATGAGCAACAAAAAGGTCTTCCGTTCTGATATACATGTATGAATTTAGCTATAAGACATTGCTTCTCTCAAGTAGAAAAAAATAATGAATATGATATTTACTGTTAATGAAATATGTTTACGTTACTTCTATGTAAAACAACAACGAGAATGAAAAAGATAATCAATTTTTGAAGTACCTTTTGTGTCGACCGGAAGTAACACCGAACCAAACAAAACATATTTAACATTTCTACAGTCATAAGTCAATCTTTCCTCAAAGTTTGGTTTTTCACGTCTCTGCCTAATCTGAGATCTCGTTCAAACAAGGATTATTGTTTCGGGGCCGGAAACTGACGAACGGAAGTGATTAATGAAAATAAAAGCTGATATTTCTTGTACATTTCCCTAGTGTACATCACTATTTATCAGGCTAGATGAAACACCCATTAAAGTCAGGTAAACTTGTTAAAAACATATTTGTTTGAACCTTTCCGGTGAGGACCGGAAGTGACGGTTGACAAAATAAAAGCGATTAAACACATCTTCTATCAAATGTCTATCGTCCATGTAGGTTTTGTGTCTTAATCTCTTAAAGTTTGTAAGATCCGACACGTATAACATTTGTTTTAAAAAATGCTATCTGAGATATTTGAGATAACTCACCGGAAGAAGAATTTTTGTGTTTATTTAACATCGCATACATGACATATGAAATGATTTATACTAATATTTCAATTCTATGTAGACACACTAAAATAGGTAAAATGAAACGTTTTGAAGTGCTTCGGGTGACGACCGGAAGTTACGCCGAACAAAGCAAAATAGTGTAAACAGATTTACATACATAGGTCTATAATCCCACAAAGTTTGATTGTTCAAGTCATTACCGTTTTTGAGATCTCGAGAAGTCAAGGTTTTTTGTCTCGGGACAGGAAACGGACAAACGGAAGTAATCAATGAAAAGGATAGGTAATTTTTCTCAAAGACTAGACAACGGGACTTTATTGCCTATCAATTTATCTTAAGTTGTCAAAGAAAAACAGTTTAACTTTTAAACAACTTGAATTGTTTGAACTCTTCCGGTGTGGACCGGAAGTGACGGTTGACAAAATGAAAGTGGTTAAACACATCTACTATCAAATGTCTATCATCCACGTAAGCTTTGAGCCTTGGTCACTTACAGTTTCTTAGATCTCGCTGTTACAAGATTTGTTTAAAAAAAACAAGCTGAGATATTTGAGATATCTCACCGGAAGTAGATCTTTTTCTTTATTCACCATCGGATAGATGACATATGTAAAGATTTAAACTTATATATCAATTCTATGTGAAAACAATTATATGCATAAAAAAAATATTTTTTGAAGTGCTTCCGGTGACGACCGGAAGTTACAACGAACAAAACAAAATAATTTAAACACATCTACAACTATAGGTCTATCATCCTACAAAGTTTGGATGCTCAAATGTTTTTGGTTTTCGAGATCTCGATGTCACTAGCTTTTTATCGCGGGACAGGAAACGGACGACAGGAAATGAGATTTGAAAAAATGAAAAAAACGCCTAGAGATATTAACATTCTCTATCACTCCTGAAAATTTCACGAAAATCTATCCAGCCATCTCTGAGAAATCTTGTGGACAAAAAAAGGAAAAAAAATAATAATAATAATAATAACTAGACTCTTGTTGCATGAGCAACAAAAAGGTCTTCTGTTCTGATATACATGTATGGATTTAGCTATAAGACATTGCTTCTCTCAAGTAGAAAAAAATAATGAATATGATATTTACTGTTAATGAAATATGTATACGTTACTTCTATGTAAAACAACAACGATAATGAAAAAATAATCAATTTTTGAAGTACTTTTTGTGTCGACCGGAAGTAACACCGAACCAAACAAAACATATTTAACATTTCAACAGTCATAAGTCAATCTTTCCTCAAAGTTTGGTTTTTCACGTCTCTGCCTAATCTGAGATCTCGTTCAAACAAGGATTTTTGTTTCGGGGCCGGAAACTGACGAACGGAAGTGATTAATGAAAATAAAAGCTGATATTTCTTGTACATTTGCCTAGTGTACATCATTATTTATCAGGCTAGATGAAACACCCATTAAAGTCAGGTAAACTTGTTAAAAACATAATTGTTTGAACCTTTCCGGTGAGGACCGGAAGTGACGGTTGACAAAATAAAAGCGATTAAACACATCTTCTATCAAATGTCTATTGTCCATGTAGGTTTTGTGTCTTAATCTCTTAAAGTTTGTAAGATCCGACACGTATAACATTTGTTTAAAAAATGCTATCTGAGATATTTGAGATAACTCACCGG
This sequence comes from Magallana nippona, assembly GCA_033439105.1. Lineage (NCBI taxonomy): Eukaryota > Metazoa > Mollusca > Bivalvia > Ostreida > Ostreidae > Magallana > Magallana nippona. The sequence goes on along the minus strand of CM065918.1, from coordinate 46,070,812 downwards.
AAGAAAAATTTTTGTGTTTATTTAACATCGCATACATGACATATGAAATGATTTATACTAATATTTCAATTCTATGTAGACACACTAAAATAGGTAAAATGAAACGTTTTGAAGTGCTTCCGGTGACGACCGGAAGTTTCGCCGAACAAAACAAAATAGTGTAAACAGATTTACATACATAGGTCTATAATCCCACAAAGTTTGATTGTTCAAGTCATTACCGTTTTTGAGATCTCGAGAAGTCAAGGTTTTTTGTCTCGGGACAGGAAACGGACAAACGGAAGTAATCAATGAAAAGGATAGGTAAATTTTCTCAAAGACTAGACAACGGGACTTTATTGCCTATCAATTGATCTTAAGTTGTCAAAGAAAAACAGTTTAACTTTTAAACAACTTGAATTGTTTGAACTCTTTCGGTGTGGACCGGAAGTCCCGGTTGACAAAATGAAAGGGGTTAAACACATCTACTATCAAATGTCTATCATCCATGTAAGCTTTGAGCCTTGGTCACTTACAGTTTCTTAGATCTCGCTGTTACAACATTTGTTTAAAAAAAACAAGCTGAGATATTTGAGATATCTCAACGGAAGTAGATTTTTTTTCTTTATTCACCATCGGATAGATAACATATGTAAAGATTTTTACTTATATATTATTTCTATGTGAAAACAATTATATGCGTAAAAAAAATATTTTTTGAAGTGCTTCCGGTGACGACCGGAAGTTATGACGAACAAAACAAAATAGTTTAAACACATCTACAACTATAGCTCCATCATCCCATAAAGTATCGATGTTCAAGTCTTTTTGGTTTTTGAGATCTCGATGTCACTAGCTTTTTGTCGCGGGACAGGAAACGGACGACAGGAAATGAATTTTTAAAAAATGAAAAAAACGCCTAGAGATATTATCATTGTCTATCATTCCCGTAACTTTCAAGTAAATCTATCCAGCCATCTCTGAGAAATCTTGTGGACAAAAAAAGAAAAAAAAAAAAGAATAATAATAATAATAAGAAACATTACAATCACTATAAGGTCTTCCGTTGGAAACGGAAGACCTTAATAAGAAACATTACAATCACTATAAGGTCTTCCGTTGGAAACGGAAGACCTTAATAAGAAACATTACAATCACTATAAGGTCTTCCGTTGGAAACGGAAGACCTTAACTATCCCTCTAGGCTATTTTATGGTGCACTCAAACGGAAGACCTCTTGTTGCTCGCAACAAGCGTCTAGTTAAGGTCTTCCGTTTCCAACGGAAGACCTTATAGTGATTGTAATGTTTCTTATTATTATTATTATTCTTTTTTTTTTTCCTTTTTTTGTCCACAAGATTTCTCAGAGATGGCTATATAGATTGTCTTGAAATTTTCAGTGATGATAGAAAATGATAATATCTCTAGGCGTTTTTTTCATTTTTTCAAAATTCATTTCCTGTCGTCCGTTTCCTGTCCCGCGAGAAAAAGCTAGTGACATCGAGATCTCAAAAACGAAAAAGACTTGAGCATCCAAACTTTATGGAATGATAGTCCTATAGTTGTAGATGTGTTTAAACTATTTTGTTTTGTTCGTCATAGGTTCCGGTCGTCACCGGAAGTACTTTAAAAAATATTTTTTTTACGCATTTAATTTATTTCATACAGAATTGAAATATAAGTATAAATTCTTACATAAATCATCTATCCGATGTTAAATAAAGAAAAAAAATCTACTTCCGGTGAGATATCTCAAATATCTCAGGTTGTTTTTTTTAAACAGATGTTGTAACAGCGAGATCTCTAAAACTGCAAGTGACCAAGGCACGAAACTAACATGGTTGATAGACATTTGATAGAAGATGTGTTTAACCGCTTTCATTTTGTCAACCGTCACTTCCGGTCCACACTGGAAGAGTTCAAACAAATCAAGTTGTTTAAAAGTTTAACTGTTTTTCTTTGACAATTTTAGATAAATTGATAGGAAATAAAATCCTATTGTCTAGTGTTTAAGAAAAATTATCAATCCTTTTCATTGAGCACTTCCGTTTGTCCGTTTCCTGTCCCGAGACAAAAAACCTTGACTTCTCGAGATCTTAAAAACGGTAATGACTTGAACAACCAAACTTTGTTGGATTATAGACCTATATATGTGGATGTGTTTACACTATTTTGTTTTGTTCGGCGTAACTTCTGGTCGTCACCGGAAGCACTTCAAAAATTATTTTTTTGATCTATTTTAGTTATTTTACATAGAATTAAAATATTAGTTTACATCATGTCATATGTCATGTATGAGATGTTAAATAAACACAAAATTTCTTCTTCCGGTGAGTTATCTCAAATATCTCAGATAACCTTTTTTTAAACAAATGTTTTAGCTGTCAGATCTTACAAACTTTAAGTGATTAAGACGCAAAACTTTCATGGACAATAGACATTTGACAGAAAATGTGTTTAACCGCTTTCATTTTGTCAACTGTCACTTCCGGTCTTCACCGGAAGTTTTCAAACAAATCATGTTTTAACAAGTTTACCTGACTTTCTTGGGTGTTTCATCTAGCCTGAGAAATAGTGATGTACAATAGGAAAATGTGCATCAAATACCAGCTTTTATTTTCAATAATCACTTCCGTTCGTCAGTTTCCGGTCCCGAGACAAAAAACCTTGTTTCGATGAGATCTCAGATTAGGCAGAGAGGTGAAAAACCAAACTTTGAGGAAAGATTGACTTATGACTGTAGAAATGTTAAACGTGTATTTTTGGGTTCGGCGTTACTTCTGGTCGACACAAAAGGTACTTTAAAAATTGATGATGTTTTTCATTCTCGTTGTTGTTTTAAATAGAAGTATCGTATATATACATTTTTCATTCAAAGTAATTATCATATCCATTACTTTTTCTACTTGAGAGAAGCAATGTCTCATAGTTAAATTCATACATGTATATCAGAACGGAAGACCTTTTTGTTGCTATAGCAACAAGAGTCTAGTTATTATTATTTTTTTTCCTTTTTTTGTCCACAAGATTTCTCAGAGATGGCTTGATAGATTTACTTGAAAGTTTCGGGAATAATAGACGATGATAATATCTCTAGGCGTTTTTTTCATTTTTTCAAAATTCATTTCCTGTCGTCTGTTTCCTGTCCCGCGACAAAAAGCTAGTGACATCGAGATCTCAAAAACAAAAAAGGCTTGAACATCCAAACTGTATGGGATGATAGTCCTATAGTTGTAGATGTGTTTAAACTATTTTGTTTTGTTCGTCATAACTTCCGGTCGTCACCGGAAGCACTTCAAAAAATATTTTTTTTACGCATATAATTGTTTTCACATAGAAATTATATATAAGTAAAAATCTTTACATATGTTATCTATCCGATGGTGAATAAAGAAAAAAAATCTACTACCGGTGAGATATCTCAAATATCTCAGGTTCTTTTTTTTAAACAAATGTTGTAACAGCGAGATCTAAGAAACTGTAAGTGACCAAGGCTCAAAGCTTACATGGATGATAGACATTTGATAGTAGATGTGTTTAACCGCTTTCATTTTGTCAACCGTCACTTCCGGTCCACACCGAAAGAGTTCAAACAATTCAAGTTGTTTAAAAATTTAACTGTTTTTCTTTGACAACTTAAAATATATTGATAGGCAATAAAGTCCCGTTGTCTAGTCTTTGAGAAAAATTACCTATCCATTTCATTGATTACTTCCGTTTGTCCGTTTCCTGTCCCGAGACAAAAAACCTTGACTTCTCCAGATCTCAAAAACGGTAATGACTTGAACAATCAAACTTTGTAGGATCATAGACCTATATATGTAGATGTGTTTACACTCTTTTGTTTTGTTCGGCGTCACTTCCGGTCGTCACCGGAAGCACTTCAAAAATTATTTTTTTTACCTATTTTAGTTTTTTTTTTTTTTTTACATAGAATTGAAATATTAGTTTACATTATGTCATATGTCATGATGCGATGTTAAATAAACACAAAATTTCTTCTTCCGGTGAGTTATCTCAAATATAACCTTTTTTTAAACAAATGTTTTAGCTGTCAGATCTTACAAACTTTAAGTGATTAAGACGCAAAACTTACATGGACAATAGACATTTGACAGAAGATGTGTTTAACCGCTTTCATTTTGTCAACTGTCACTTCCGGTCTTCACCGGAAGTTTTCAAACAAATCATATTTTTAACAATTTTACCTGACTTTCTTGGGTGTTTCATCTAGCCTGATAAATAGTGATGTACAATAGGAAAATGTGCATCAAATACCAGCTTTTATTTTCAATAATCATTTCTGTTCGTCAGTTTCCGGTCCCGAGACAAAAAACCTTGTTTCGATGAGATCTCAGATTCGGCAGAGAGGTGAAAAACCAAACTTTGAGGAAAGATTGACTTATGACTGTAGAAATGTTAAACGTGTATTTTTGGGTTCGGCGTTACTTCCGGTCGACACAAAAGGTACTTTAAAAATTGATGATGTTTTTCATTCTCGTTGTTGTTTTAAATAGAAGTAAAGTATATATACATTTTTCATTCAAAGTAATTATCATATCCATTATTTTTTCTACTTGAGAGAAGCAATGTCTTAGAGTTAAATTCATGCATGTATATCAGAACGGAAGACCTTTTTGTTGCTATCGCAACAAGAGTCTAGTTATTAAGGTCTTCCGTTTCCAACGGAAGACCTTATAGTGATTGTAATGTTTCTTATTAAGGTCTTCCGTTTCCAACGGAAGACCTTATAGTGATTGTAATGTTTCTTATTATTATTATTATTATTATTTTTTTTCCTTTTTTTGTCCACAAGATTTCTCAGAGATGGCTGGATAGATTTTCGTGAAATTTTCAGGAGTGATAGAGAATGTTAATATCTCTAGGCGTTTTTTTCATTTTTTCAAATCTCATTTCCTGTCGTCCGTTTCCTGTCCCGCGTCAAAAAGCTAGTGACATCGAGATCTCGAAAGCCAAAAACATTTGAGCATCCAAACTTTGTAGGATGATAGACCTATAGTTGTAGATGTGTTTAAACTATTTTGTTTTGTTCGTCGTAACTTCCGGTCGTGACCGAAAGTACTTCAAAAAATATTTTTTTTACGCATATAATTGTTTTCACATAGAATTGATATATAAGTTTAAATCTTTACATATGTCATCTATCCGATGGTGAATAAAGAAAAAGATCTACTTCCGGTGAGATATCTCAAATATCTCAGGTTGTTTTTTTTTAAACAAATGTTGTAACAGCGAGATCTAAGAAACTGTAAGTGACCAAGGCTCAAAGCTTACGTGGATGATAGACATTTGATAGTAGATGTGTTTAACCGCTTTCATTTTGTCAACCGTCACTTCCGGTCCACACCGGAAGAGTTCAAACAATTCAAGTTGTTTAAAAGTTTAACTGTTTTTCTTTGACAACTTAAGATAAATTGATAGGCAATAAAGTCCCGTTGTCTAGTCTTTGAGAAAAATTACCTATCCTTTTCATTGATTACTTCCGTTTGTCCGTTTCCTGTCCCGAGACAAAAAACCTTGACTTCTCGAGATCTCAAAAACGGTAATGACTTGAACAATCAAACTTTGTGGGATTATAGACCTATGTATGTAAATCTGTTTACACTATTTTGTTTTGTTCGGCGTAACTTCCGGTCGTCACCGGAAGCACTTCAAAACGTTTCATTTTACCTATTTTAGTGTGTCTACATAGAATTGAAATATTAGTATAAATCATTTCATATGTCATGTATGCGATGTTAAATAAACACAAAAATTCTTCTTCCGGTGAGTTATCTCAAATATCTCAGATAGCATTTTTTAAACAAATGTTATACGTGTCGGATCTTACAAACTTTAAGAGATTAAGACACAAAACCTACATGGACGATAGACATTTGATAGAAGATGTGTTTAATCGCTTTTATTTTGTCAACCGTCACTTCCGGTCCTCACCGGAAAGGTTCAAACAATTATGTTTTTAACAAGTTTACCTGACTTTAATGGGTGTTTCATCTAGCCTGATAAATAGTGATGTACACTAGGCAGATGTACAAGAAATATCAGGTTTTATTTTCATTAATCACTTCCGTTCGTCAGTTTCCGGCCCCGAAACAAAAATCCTTGTTTGAACGAGATCTCAGATTAGGCAGAGACGTGAAAAACCAAACTTTGAGGAAAGATTGACTTATGACTGTAGAAATGTTAAATATGTTTTGTTTGGTTCGGTGTTACTTCCGTTCGACACAAAAGGTACTTCAAAAATTGATTATTTTTTTCATTCTCGTTGTTGTTTTACATAGAAGTAACGTATACATATTTCATTAACAGTAAATATCATATTCATTATTTTTTCTACTTGAGAGAAGCAATGTCTTATAGCTAAATTCATACATGTATATCAGAACGGAAGACCTTTTTGTTGCTCATGCAACAGAGTCTTTATTAAGGTCTTCCGTTTCCAACGGAAGACCTTATAGTGATTGTAATGTTTCTTATTATTATTATTATTATTATTTTTTTTCCTTTTTTTGTCCACAAGATTTCTCAGAGATGGCTTGATAGATTTTCTTGAAATTTTCAGGAATGATAGAGAATGATAATATCTCTAGGCGTTTTTTTCATTTTTTCAAATTTCATTTCTTGTCGTCCGTTTCCTGTCCCGCGACAAAAAGCTAGTGACATCGAGATCTCAAAAACGAAAAAGATTTGAGCATCCAAACTTTGTAGGATGATAGACCTTTAGTTGTAGATGTGTTTAAACTATTTTGTTTTGTTCGTCGTAACTTCCGTTCGTCAGCGGAAGCACTTAAAAAAATATCTTTTTTACACATATAATTGTTTTCACATAGAATTGATATATAACTAAAAATCTCTACATATGTCATCTATCCGATGGTGAATAAAGAAAATTAATCTACTTCCGGTGAGATATCTCAAATATCTCAGATTGTTTTTTTTAAACAAATGTTGTAACAGCGAGATCTAAGAAACTGTTAGTGACCAAGGCTCAAAACTTACAAGGATGATAGACATTATATAGTAGATGTGTTTAACCGGTTTCATTTTGTCAACCGTCACTTCCGGTCCACACTGGAAGAGTTCAAACAATTCAAGTTGTTTAAAAGTTTAACTGTTTTTCTTTGACAACTTAAGATAAATTGATAGGCAATAAAGTCCCGTTTTCTAGTGTTTTAGAAAAACGACCTATCCTTTTCCTTGATAACTTCCGTTTCTCTGTTTCCTGTCCCTAGACAAAAAACCTTAACTTCTCGAGATCTCAAAAACGGTAATGACTTGAACAATCAAACTTTGTGGGATTATAGACATATGTATGTTAATCTATTTACACTATTTTGTTTTGTTCGGCGTAATTTCCGGTCGTCACCGGAAGCACTTCAAAACTTTTTTTTTTCACCTTTTTTAATGTGTATACATAAAATTGAAATATTAGTATAAATCATTTCATATGTCATATATGCGATGTTAAATAAACACAAAAATTCTTCTTCCGGTGAGTTATCTCAAATATCTCAGATAGCCTTTTTTAAACAAATGTCATACGTGTCGGATCTTACAAACTTTAAAAGATTAAGACACAAAACCTACATGGACGATAGACATTTTATAGAAGATGTGTTTAATCGCTTTTATTTTGTCAACCGTCACTTCCGGTCCTCACCGGAAGGGTTCAAACAATTATGTTTTGAACAAGTTTACCTGACTTTCATGGGTTTTCATCTAGCCTGATAAATAGTGATGTACACTTGGCAAATGTACTAGAAATATCAGCTTTTATTTTCATTAATCACTTCCGTTCGTCAGTTTCCGGCCCCGAAATAAAAAAAACCTTGTTTGAACGAGATCTCTGATTAGGCAGAGACGTGAAAAACCAAACTTTGAGGAAAGATTGACTTATGACTGTAGAAATGTTTAATGTGTTTTGTTTGGTTCAATATTACTTCCGGTCGACACAAAATGTACTTCAAAAATTGATTATTTTTTTCATTCTCGTTGTTGTTTTAGATAGAAGTAACGTATACATATTTCATTCACAGTAAATATCATTTCCATTATTTTTTTTTACTTGAGAGAAGCAATGTCTTATAGTTAAATTCATACATGTATATCAGAACGGAAGACCTTTTTGTTGCTTTTGCAACAAGAGTCTAGTTATTATTATTATTTTTTTTCCTTTTTTTGTCCACAAGATTTCTCAGAGATGGCTAGATAGATTTTCTTGAAATTTTCAGGAATGATAGAGAATGATAATATCTCTAGGCGTTTTTTTCATTTTTTAAAAATCTATTTCCTGTCGTCCGTTTCCTGTCCCGCGACAAAAAGCTAGTGACATCAAGATCTCATAAACGAAAAAGACTTGAGCATCCAAACTTTGTGGGATGATAGTCCTATAGTTGTACATGTGTTTAAACTATTTTGTTTTGTTCGTCGTAACTTCCGTTCGTCACCGGAAGCACTTCAAAAACTATTTTTTTTAAGTATATAATTTATTTTACATAGAATGAATATATAAGTATAAATCGTCACATAAGTCATCTATGCGATGTTAAATAAACAAAAAAATTCTACTTCCGGTGAGATATCTCAATTATCTCAAGTAGCTTTTTAAAAACAAATTTTGTACCCGCGAGATCTCAGAAACTGTAAGTGATCAAGACACGAAACTTTCATGGATGATAGACATTTGATTGAAGATGTGTTTAAATGGTTTCATTTTGTCGACCGTCACTTCCGGTCTACACCGGAAGGGTTCAAACAAATCAAGTTGTCAATAAGTTTAACTGTTGTTCTTTGACAGTTTTAGTTAAGTTGATAAGCAATAGAATCCTGTTCCTAATGTCTAAGAAATAACGACTTACATTTTCATTGAGCACTTCCGTTTGTCCGTTTCCTGTCCTGAGACAAAAAGCCTATTTTCGACGCGATCTCAAAAACGGCAAGGACTTGATCAACCAAACTTTGTGGGACGATAGACTTATAGTTGTAGATTTGTTTAAACTATTTTGTTTTGTTCGTCGTAACTTCCGGTCGTCACCGGAAGCACTTAAAAGAATTTTTTTTTACGTATTTAATATTTTTTTATATAGAATTGAAAAATAAGTATAAATCCTTACATATGTTCTCTATCTGATGTTAAATAAACAAAAAAATCTACTTCCGCTGAGATATCTCAAATATCTCAGGATGCTTTTATAAAACAAATTTTGTACCCACGAGATCTCAGAAACTGTAAATGATCAAGGCACAAAACTTACATGGATATTAGAGATTTGATAGTAGATGTGTAAAAAAGGTTTCATTTTCTCGTCCGTCACTTCCAGTCCTCACCGGAAGGATTCAAACAAATCAAGTTGTTTATAACTTTGAGTGTTGTTCTTTGACAATTTTAGTTAAATTGATAAGCAATAAAGTCCTGTTGTCTAATGTTTAAGAAATTCTAACTTACAATTTCCTTTAGCACTTCCGTTTGTCCGTTTCCTGTCCTGAGACAAAAAACATTAACTCCACGAGATCTCAAAAACTGTAGCGGTTTGAACAACCAAACTTTGTGGAATGATAGAACTATGTATGTAGATGTGTTTATACTATTTTGTTTTGTTCGGCGTAACTTCCGGCCGTCACCGGAAGCACTTAATATTTTTTTTTTTTTTTTTTTTTATTTATTTTACATGGAATGAATAGATCAGTATAAAATATGATATATGTCATCTATACAATGTTAAATAAGAAAACAAATTCTACTTACGGTGAGATATCTCAAATATCTCTAGGTATCTTTCCTTTTTACAAATTTGATGTTAGCGAGATTTTAGTCACTTAAGTGATTAAAACACGACACTTTTATGAATGATAGACATTTGATTGAAGATGTGTTTAATGGGTTTAACAGGTAAATATATGAGGAACGGAAGACCTTTTGTTGCTATAGCAACAAGTATCTAGTTAAGGTCTTCCGTTTCCAACGGAAGACCTTATAGTGATTGTAATGTTTCTTATTATTATTATTATTCTTTTTTTTTTTCCTTTTTTTGTCCACAAGATTTCTCAGAGATGGCTGGATAGATTGTCTTGAAATTTTCAGTGATGATAGAGAATGATAATATCTCTAGGCGTTTTTTTCATTTTTTAAAAATTCATTTCCTGTCGTCTGTTTCCTGTCCCGCGACAAAAATGTAGTGACATCGAGATCTCAAAAACGAAAAAGACTTGAGCATCCAAACCTTATGGGATGATAGTCCTATAGTTGTAGATGTGTTTAAACTATTTTGTTTTGTTCGTCATAGGTTCCGGTCGTCACCGGAAGTACTTTAAAAAATATTTTTTTCACGCATTTAATTTTTTTCATACGGAATTGAAATATAAGTATAAATTCCTACATAAGTCATCTATCCGATGTTAAATTAAGAAAAATAATCTACATCCGGTGAGATATCTCAAATATCTCAGGTTGTTTTTTTTAAACAGATGTTGTAACAGCGAGATCTCACAAACTGTAAGTGACCAAGGCACGAAACTAACATGGTTGATAGACATTTGATAGAAGATGTGTTTAACCGCTTTCATTTTGTCAACCGTCACTTCCGGTCCACACCGGAAGAGTTCAAACAATTCAAGTTGTTTAAAAGTTTAACTGTTTTTCTTTGATAACTTAAGAAAAATTGATAGGCAATAAAGTCCCGTTGTCTACTGTTTGAGAAAAACTACCTATCCTTTTCATTGATTACTTCCGTTTGTCCGTTTCCTGTCCCGAGACAAAAAACCTTGACTTCTCGAGATCTTAAAAACGGTAATGACTTGAACAACCAAACTTTGTGGGATTATAGACCTATATATGTAGATGTGTTTACACTATTTTGTTTTGTTCGGCGTAACTTCCGGTCGTCACCGGAAGCACTTCAAAAATTATTTTTTTTACCTATTTTAGTTATTTTACATAGAATTGAAATATAAGTTTACATCATGTCATATGTCATGTATGCGATGTTAAATAAACACAAAATTTCTTCTTCCGGTGAGTTTTTTCAAATATCTCAGATAACCTTTTTTTAAACAAATGTTTTAGCTGTCAGATCTTACAAACTTTAAGTGATTAAGACGCAAAACTTACATGGACAATAGACATTTGACAGAAAATGTGTTTAACCGCTTTAATTTTGTCAACTGTCACTTCCGGTCTTCACCGGAAGTTTTCAAACAAATCATGTTTTAACAAGTTTACCTGACTTTCTTGGGTGTTTCATCTAGCCTGATAAATAGTGATGTACAATAGGAAAATGTGCATCAAATACCAGCTTTTATTTTTAATAATCACTTCCGTTCGTCAGTTTCCGGTCCCGAGACAAAAACCTTTTTTCGATGAAATCTCAGATTAGGCAGAGAGGTGAAAAACCAAACTTTGAGGAAAGATTGACTTATGACTATAGAAATGTTAAACGTGTATTTTTGGGTTCGGCTTTACTTCCGGTCGACACAAAAGGTACTTTAAAAATTGATGATGTTTTTCATTCTCGTTGTTGTTTTACATAGAAGTAACGCATACATTTTTCATTCAAAGTAATTATCATATCCGTTATTTTTTCTACTTGAGAGAAGCAATGTCTTATAGTTAAATTCATACATGTATATCAGAACGGAAGACCTTTTTGTTGCTATAGCAACAAGAGTCTAGTTATTATTATTATTATTATTATTATTATTATTCTTTTTTTTTTTCCTTTTTTTGTCCACAAGATTTCTCAGAGATGGCTGGATAGATTGTCCTAAAATTTTCAGTGATGATAGAGAATGATAATATCTCTAGGCGTTTTTTTCATTTTTCAAAAATTCATTTCCTGTCGTCCGTTTCCTGTCCCGCGACAAAAAGCTAGTGACATCGAGATCTCAAAAACTAAAAAGACGTGAGCATCCAAACTTTACGGGATGATAGTCCTATAGTTGTAGATGTGTTTAAACTATTTTGTTTTGTTCGTCATAGGTTCCGGTCGTCACCGGAAGTACTTTAAAAAATATTTTTTTTACGCATTTAATTTATATCATACAGAATTGAAATATAAGTATAAATTATTACATAAGTCATCTATCCGATGTTAAATAAAGAAAAATAATCTACTTCCGGTGAGATATCTCAAATATCTCAGGTTGTTTTTTTTAAACAAATGTTGTAACAGCGAGATCTCAAAAACTGTAAGTGACCAAGGCACGAAACTAACATGGGTGATAGACATTTGATAGAAGATGTGTTTAACCGCTTTCATTTTGTCAACCGTCACTTCCGGTCCACACCGGAAGAGTTCAAACAAATCAAGTTGTTTAAAAGTTAACTGTTTTTCTTTGACAATTTTAGATAAATTGATAGGCAATAAAATCCTGTTGTCTAGTGTTTAAGAAAAATTATCAATCCTTTTCATTAAGCACTTCCGTTTGTCCGTTTCCTGTCCCGAGACAAAAAAACCTTGACTTCTCGAGATCTTAAAAACGGTAATGACTTGAACAACCAAACTTTGTGGGATTATAGCCCTGTGTTAGAAGATATGTTAAAACTATTTTGATTTGTTCGGCGTAACTTCTGGTCGTCACCGGAAGCACTTCAAAATTATTTTTTTTTACCTATTTTAGTTATTTTACATAGAATTGAAATATTAGTATAAATCATGTCATATGTCATGTATGCGATGTTAAATAAACACAAAAAAACGGTGAGTTATCTCAAATATCTCAGATAACTTTTTTTAAACAAATGTTTAAGCTTTTAGATCCTACAAACTTTAAGTGATTAAGACGCAAAACTAACATAGACAATAGATATTTGACAGAAGATGTGTTTAACCGCTTTCATTTTGTCAACTGTCACTTCCGGTCTTCACCGGAAGTTTTCAAACAAATCATGTTTTAACAAGTTTACCTGACTTTCTTGGTTGTTTCATATAGCGTGATAAATAGTGATGTACAATAGGAAAATGTGCATCAAATACCAGCTTTTATTTTCAATAATCACTTCCGTTATTCAGTTTCCGGTCCCGAGACAAAAAACCTTGTTTCGACGAGATCTCAGATTAGGCAGAGAGGTGAAAAACCAAACTTTGAGGAAAGATTGACTTATGACTGTAGAAATGTTAAACGTGTATTTTTGGGTTCGGCTTTACTGCCGGTCGACACAAAAGGTACTTTAAAAATTGATTATGTTTTTCATTCTCGTTGTTACATAGAAGTAACGTATACATTTTTCATTCAAAATAATTATCGTATCCATTATTTTTTCTACTTGAGAGAAGCAATGTCTTATAGTTAAATTCATACATGTATATCAGAACGGAAGACCTTTTTGTTGCTAATGCAACAAGAGTCTAGTTATTAAGGTCTTCCGTTTCCAACGGAAGACCTTATAGTGATTGTAATGTTTCTTATTATTATTATTATTATTTTTTTTTTTCCTTTTTTTGTCCACAAGATTTCTCAGAGATGGCTAGATAGATTATCGTGAAATTTTCAGGAATGATAGAGAATGTTAATATCTCTAGGCGTTTTTTTCATTTTTTCAAAATTCATTTCCTGTCGTCCGTTTCCTGTCCCGCGACAAAAAGCTAGTGACATCGAGATCTCAAAAACAAAAAAGAGTTGAGCATCCAAACATTGTGGGATGATAGACCTATAGTTGTAGATGTGTTTAAACTATTTTGTTTTGTTCGTCGTAACTTCCGGTCGTCACCGGAAGCACTTCAAAAATTATTTTTTTTAAGTATATAATTTATTTTACATAGAATGAAGATATAAGTATAAATCCTCACATAAGTCATCTATGCGATGTTAAATTAACAAAAAAATTGTACTTCCGGTGAGATATCTCAATTATCTCAAGTAGCTTTTTAAAAACAAATTTTGTACCCGCGAGATCTCAGAAACTGTAAGTGATCAAGACACGAAACTTTCATGGATGATAGACATTTGATTGAAGATGTGTTTAAATGGTTTCATTTTGTCGACCGTCACTTCCGGTCCACACCGGAAGGGTTCAAACAAATGAAGTTGTTGATAAGTCTAACTGTTGTTCTTTGACAGTTTTAGTTAAGTTGATAAGCAATAGAGTCCTGTTCCTAATGTCTAAGAAATAACGACTTACATTTTCATTGAGCACTTCCGTTTGTCCGTTTCCTGTCCTGAGACAAAAAACCTTTTTTCGACGAGATCTCAAAAACGGCAAGGACTTGATCAACCAAACTTTGTTGGACGATAGACTTATAGTTGTAGATTTGTTTAAACTATTTTGTTTTGTTCGTCGTAACTTCCGGTCGTCACCGGAAGCACTTCAAAAGAAACTTTTTTTACGCATTTAATATTTTTTAATATAGAATTGAAAAATAAGTATAAATCCTTACATATGTTCTCTATCTGATGTTAAATAAACAAAAAAAATCTACTTCCGCTGAGATATCTCAAATATCTCAGGATGCTTTTATAAAACAAACTTTGTACCCACGAGATCTCAGAAACTGTAAATGATCAAGGCACAAAACTTACATGGATATTAGAGATTTGATAGTAGATGTGTAAAAAAGGTTTCATTTTGTCGTCCGTCACTTCCGGTCCTCACCGGAAGGATTCAAACAAATCAAGTTGTTTATAACTTTAAGTGTTGTTTTTTGACAATTTTAGTTAAATTGATAAGCAATAAAGTCCTGTTGTCTAATGTTTAAGAAAATCTAACTTACAATTTCCTTTAGCACTTCCGTTTGTCCGTTTCCTGTCCTGAGACAAAAAACATTAACTCCACGAGATCTCAAAAACTGTAGCGGCTTGAACAACCAAACTTTGTGGAATGATAGAACTATGTATGCAGATGTGTTTACACTATTTTGTTTTGTTCGGCGCAACTTCCGGCCGTCACCGGAAGCACTTAATATTCTTTTTTAATTTTTTTTTAATTTATTTTACATGGAATGAATAGATCAGTATAAAATATGATATATGTCATCTATACAATGTTAAATAAGAAAACAAATTCTACTTACGGTGAGATATCTCAAATATCTCTAGGTATCTTTCCTTTTTACAAATTTGATGTTAGCGAGATTTTAGTCACTTAAGTGATTAAAACACAACACTTTTATGAATGATAGACATTTGATTGAAGATGTGTTTAATGGGTTTAACAGGTAAATATATAAGGAACGGAAGACCTTTTGTTGCTATAGCAACAAGTATCTAGTTATTATTATTCTTTTTTTTTTTTCCTTTTTTTGTCCACAAGATTTCTCAGAGACGGCTGGATAGATTGTCGTGAAATTTTCAGGAATGATAGAGAATGTTAATATCTCTAGGTGTTTTTTTCATTTTTCAAAAATTCATTTCCTGTCGTCCGTTTCCTGTCCCGCTACAAAAAGCTAGTGACATCGAGATCTCAGAAACGAAAAAGACTTGAGCATCCAAACTTTGTGGGATGATAGTCCTATAGTTGTAGATGTGTTTAAACTATTTTGTTTTGTTCGTCACAGGTTCCGGTCGTCACCGGAAGTACTTTAAAAAATATTTTTTTTACGCATTTAATTTATTTCATACAGAATTGAAATATAAGTATAAATTCTTACATAAGTCATCTATCCGATGTTAAATAAAGAAAATTAATCTACTTCCGGTGAGATATCTCAAATATCTCAGTTTGTTTTTTTTAAACAGATGTTGTAACAACGAGATCTCAAAAACTTTAAGTGACCAAGGCACGAAACTAACATGGTTGATAGACATTTGACAGAAGATGTGTTTAACCGCTTTCATTTTGTCAACCGTCACTTCCGGTCCACACTGGAAGAGTTCAAACAAATCAAGTTGTTTAAAAGTTTAACTGTTTTTCTTTGAAAATTTTAGATAAATTGATAGGCAATAAAATCCTGTTGTCTAGTGTTTAAGAAAAATTATCAATCCTTTTCATTGATTACTTCCGTTTGTCCGTTTCCTGTCCCGAGTCAAAAAACCTTGACTTCTCGAGATCTTAAAAACGGTAATGACTTGAACAACCAATCTTTGTGGGATTATAGACCTATATATGTAGATGTGTTTACACTATTTTGTTTTGTTTGGCGTAACTTCTGGTCGTCACCGGAAGTACTTCAAAAATTATTTTTTTAACCTATTTCAGTTATTTTACATAGAATTGAAATATTAGTTTACATCGTGTCATATGTCATGTATGCGATGTTAAATAAACACAAAATTTCTTCTTCCGGTGAGTTATCTCAATTATCTCAGATAACCTTTTTTTAAACAAATGTTTTAGCTGTCAGATCTTACAAACTTTAAGTGATTAAGACGCAAAACTTACATGGACAATATACATTTGACAGAAAATGTGTTTAACCGCTTTCATTTTGTCAACTGTCACTTCCGGTCTTCACCGGAAGTTTTCAAACAAATCATGTTTTAACAAGTTTACCTGACTTTCTTGGGTGTTTCATCTAGCCTGATAAATAGTGGTATACAATAGGAAAATGTGCATCAAATACCAGCTTTACTTTTCAATAATCACTTCCTTTCGTCAGTTTCCGGTCCCGAGACAAAAAAACCTTGTTTCGATGAAATCTCAGATTAGGCAGAGAGGTGAAAAACCAAACTTTGAGGAAAAATTGACTTATGACTGTAGAAATGTTAAACGTGTATTTTGGGGTTCGGCTTTACTTCCGGTCGACACAAAAGGTACTTTAAAAATTGATTATGTTTTTCATTCTCGTTCTTGTTTTACATAGAAGTAACGTATACATTTTTCATTCAAAGTAATTATCATATCCATTATTTTTTCTACTTGAGAGAAGCAATGTCTTAGAGTTAAATTCATACATGTATATCAGAACGGAAGACCTTTTTGTTGCTATTGCAACAAGAGTCTAGTTATTATTATTATTTTTTTTTTCCAAATTTTGTGCAGACGATTTCTCAGAAACTATTCAACCAATTTCGACCATTTTTTTACAGATGATGAGACGTGATCTGAATTTTATATGTTTTTGAAATTTGCGTTGTCGTCACTTCCGGTACCGAGTTACGGCCGATTTTGTAATTTTTGACGACCCATTTTGTGCAGAGCTGATCTCAGAAACTATTAGACATATGACAACGAAATTTTCAGGATAGGTAGACCATAGTTTGAAGTTGTGCACTATTATGTTGTTTTACGCCAGTGGCGCCATTTCTTGGAGCTCGCCTAGGCACGAAAATTGGGTACGAATTTTGAATCAAAATTTTTGTACGTTTTGGTCTGCATCTTTTGATCAGTTGATATTTTGTTAAGACATATATAACAAAAGTGGTAGAGAATCAAAAGTTCTTTCCAACAAAATCAAAAAAAGGGGGCTGGCCCCTTTAATTAGGGGCCAATACAATCGTAAACTCTATTAAAAATAACTTAAAAAGGATCAAGATTTTTTAATGCATTATAGAAGCAAAGTTGTTGATCATAACAATATCTATCAGAAAAAATGATTGACACGCCCATTTATTACGTAACTAGGGATTTTTTGCGGCCAAAATCCTTAAATTTTGACGCAATATATCTAGAGAAGGTGACATATTTTGTTAAGCATTGTAGAAGAGAAAATGTCTGCATTGATGATTTTAATCGATTGCACTTTTCAAAACACCAATATCTGTCCCCATTAAGGATTTACAGGGCTGACCCCTAAAAGATTCAATCATTTATATCTCAAAAATGAACAACAATTTTAGATAGGTGTAAAAACAAAAATTGTTACTATTCATTAGACCTTTCCAACAAAATCAAGAAAAAAGGGCTGGCCCCTTTATTTAGGGGCATATACACTCACAAACTCTATTACAAATAACCTAAAAACGATCAAGATTTTGTAATGCATTATTAGGAGCAAAGTTGTTGATCATAACAATATCTATCAGAAAAAATGATTGCCACGCCCATTTATTATGTAACTATGGATTTTTAGGGGCCAAAGTCCTTAAACTTTGACGCAATATACCTAGAGAAGGAGACTTATTTTGTTAAGCATTGTAGAAGAGAAAATGTCTGCATTGATGATTCTTATCGATTCCACTAATCAAAACACCAATGTATGTCCCCATTAAGGATTTACAGGGCTGGCCCCTAAAATATTCAATCGTTTGTATCTCAAAAATGAACAACAATTTGAGATAGGTTTAAGAACAAAAAATGTTAGTATTCTTAAGACCTGTTCAAGGAAATCAAGAAAAAGGGGCTGGCCCTTTAAATTAGGGGCCACGATACTCGCAAACTCTATTACGAATAACTTAAAAAGGATCAAGATTTTGTAATGCATTATAGAAGCAAAGTTGTCGATCATAACAATATCTATCAGGTAAAATGATTGCCACGCCCATTTATTACGTAACTAGGGATTTTTAGGGACCAAAGTACTTAAACTTTGACGCAATATACCTAGAGAAGGAGACTTATTTTGTTAAAGCATTGTAGAAGAGAAAATGTTTGCATTGATGATTCTTATCGATTCCACTAATCAAAACACCAATGTATGTCCCCATTAAGGATTTACAGGGCTGGCCCCTAAAATATTCAATCGTTTGTATCTCAAAAATAAACAACAATTTTAGATAGGTTTAAGAACAAAACATGTTAGTATTCTTTAGACCTTTTCAAGGAAATCAAGAAAAAGTGGCTGGTCCTTTAAATTAGGGGCCAGGATACTCGTATACTCTATTACAAATAACTTAAAAACGATCAAGATTTTGTAATGCATTATAGAAGCAAAGTTCTTGATTGTAACAATGTCTGTTTGAAAAAACTCTTTGCCATACCCATTTATTACTTAATAAGAGATTTATAGGAGGCAAAGTCCTTTAACTTTTTAAAAAATTGAACGGAAGACCTACTCGTTACTCGTAACGAGATCTTATCTAGTTTTACATATGTTTGTACAGCGCCTTAGAGTTTGATATATGGGGCGCTCTATAAATGTTTAATAATAACAGTAATCATTGTTTGGAAATGTCAATTAAATACATTTATTGGTCTTCTAATACAATTCTTGTTTTATTTTGTCAGAACAGTATGTAAAGATATTTAAAAACGTTACGGTAGCGTTAAAAAAAACCATACAAAATTACCTTAGCTTAACATTTTAAAGAATGTTTTTTCAACGTTTTAAAAACGTAAATCAGAATGTTAATATTCATGTAATATTAATGTTATAAAAACACCATTTTAAATAACGTTATTACAGCGTTAAAAAAACCATACAAATTCTCGTAATTTTAACGTTATAGATTACGTTTTTGCAGTAAAACACCGTTCTTAAAGTTTTCATAAAGACAAGATAAGTTTGAGTCAACCCCAGCCTCTCTATGAAGTTCTTCAATACGAAATAAGAAAACATGGAAAATATATATATTTTTTAACTTATCTCCTATCAAAGTCTTCATATTTCCGCATGATATTTAACAAATCTTTATTTAAGAAATAAGGAATCATTTTTTGAGTATTATGAGATGATCAAATACGGTCTGGCGTGATCAAAATGTATAATTAGTATTATATTTAAAGATATCTAGAAAAAAAAATTTCTGATTTTTCGAAAGATGTATTATAGAGCAAAATTCAATATTGTTGTGAAACCTACTAGTAGTACCACAGACGTCCTTTAAATTACTTTATCAGACCTTATATATGATTATATATATTCATATTACTTTTTACGTTTTCCTTTTTTAAAGACTACAATTTAGATAATATCATGTTTATAACTAATGACCCATAAAGACAAATATCAGTATTCATTTGATTTCTATTAAACACAAACACAATTATAATTCTTATCCATGGCCAGGCAAGCTTTGCTGCCTCCGAAGTTGTCAATGCTCATACAAATTACTTATACATAAATCATATTGATATTAATGAAGTATGTCGATTATTAAGTAAAATTTAATTTTCGAGTACTCTCAGTACTTTAATGCTTCTTATTTGCTGCTAGCTTCTACGAGCTTAGTGGCTGCTGTAAGTGGCTGCTAGGTTTAGCCTGGTTAATATATTTACAGTTCTTGTGTCCTTGTAAAATTCATTTTTTCTGCATCACGATTTTTGTTCCAGCTAGTATCACTCTGAGAGTCAGTCCCTCTAATGACGTTGAAGTTAACCAGACGGTGACATTAACATGCCAGTTAGATCCACATCCATATCCACCATTCACTGTGACATTTGCAAACAACTTAACAGACCTGTGTTCACTGAAATACAGTAATGGAAATTGTATAAATACATCGGATAATTGTGTTACTCGTTACAATGCTTCCTGTCACAATGAAACACTATACAGTCTACAGGTCCCTGTTTCCTGGAACTGGACTAAATTGTCTTTATACTGTCAAAACTTTACTTCCAGAAGTAACACTGTCGTTTTTTATGTGAAAGTATGATATAAAAGTTGTTTTACATGGTCAAGATTTCAGATAAAAGTTTTAAAATGTTATATTTCTATTTTTTAACAACTGACATATAAAAATGGTTGAACATTGGATATGGTTTTTTCGAACATTTTAACATAAGAATGTAGAGATAAAATTGATATTAAACCTTCATTTAGATTTAATTATATGTTCTACGGTGCGACCGTTGGGGCGAGCGCAGCATAAATTGAATTGTAAATACACATGGGTACATGATGATAAATCAAAGCGTGGTTTACCAAATGGATGCATCAAAGTGAATAAAATATTTTACGCTCCAGTATAGATGTATCAGCAGTTATGTTTTACGGTGTGGCGATCTGGAGGGCGAAGCCATTAACAACGATCACAATTTCACTATCAGATTCATCAGAAACGTGCACTGTTGGATCCGCCTATCTATTTATTCATTACGCTAAAGCCCGCGTGCGTAATCTAGACATTGTGACGTCACGTTAGTAGAGCAGACATCACTCGACAATTTCCGTCAAAGTAGCATTGCTCCGAACAATTTACCAAGAAAATAATTTAAAACAAATAGTTGCAAACCATTTTTTAGAATCAGCAGAATGTTTTATTCATCTTTCAAATGCATGTCATTCTTAAAACACATTTTACCTGTTCTCGTGAGATCATGACATTGGTAGCCATTTACAATTTACATGGAATTGTGGGTACAAATCTGACGACAGAATTTTCAGTATGTCAAAGGTAGTAGTAGTCCGAATTTTCTCTCCGCCCAGGCGTTGTCGTTAGAGCTCGCTACGCGAGCGGCGCTTCGCGACGCTCGCTGCGCTCGCTATCATATGATTGATAAAGCCTAAACGGTTCAATTCAAATATACATGAGTATAAAATTGTGGAGCTACTCTTTTGTTGAATCACTTTGAATTACTATTTTCTTACTGGTTTTATTTTTAGTACCAGTGACGTCAGTGACTTTGACCCCTACAACGATCACTGCTGTTGCTGGACAACAGATGAACATAACCTGTGCAACGCCATACTGTTATCCTCCAGCTGACATCACGTGGTATATGAATTTTAAGTACGTGTCATCAAGAGAAATATACGTCAGAAAGTACAGTGGTTTAGTGAGAACTATATCATCACTGTCAACCACTGTTAATAATTCAAACAGCGGAAACGAGGTGTATTGTACAGCAAGAAACATGCCAAATCGAGGAGTAAACTCAACAGTGTATACAGTGAATGTTTTGTGTATGTATTCACAATCTTTATATTTTTATGCAACAGAGAATATTTACACTTGCAAATGTTTTCTCTTACATAACACTGTTTGCGCAATCCGCTGTTATTCCTGCATAACAGCAGTTTGGGTCAAGAGGTCAAAGTAGCGCATGAATAATCTACATGTAGGTCACTACTTTTTCTAAGTACTCACTAACCGACTTGCGCTAATACACACCTAATATCGTAATGAAAACATGATTTAGGCATAAAGAAAAAAAATTATCTGTATTTTGTTATAAGAAGTTTTATTCATTCATTCTTTTTGCTATAGTCTGTCCCAAGATATTAATGCAGCACATTTGGGCGATTTTTAATAAAAATATACATACCTGTGTAAGAAGTCAATTGAGATCGATGAAAGGGAAAATTTCCAAGATATTTTCATTGATACATTATCATTTTTCACTCGAAAAAATTTACAGGAACGAAAACAGATTTCTTACGGAGATTTATAATGGGGATTGTTTACATCTTTTCTCCATTCGGAAGTCACTCGGAATACCCCGCGCAACTTTTCAACGTTATCATCCGGGCTTGCTGTAATACAAAATCCCCGTAGACATCCCGTTTTTTAGCCGTGTATTGAAACCTGATAAGCTAAAGGGGGCGTTTCTACTGAGAAATCTTGGAAAATTTTCATACCTTTGAATGAACATCGGTTGAACCCTGAGGTATATATAAATATTGAGCAATTAGGCAAAATGTGAATCCAGGATATCTTGGGACAGAGTATAGATATAACATTAGTTGCCGGGATAAATGATCATAGCGTAAGATAATGTTTATGGATCGACATCATAACAAAGCGTTCTTGAAAATTACAATCGCAATTTGTCAAAGTACATGAAGTTAAATCAGTTATAGTTCATTTCTGACTAAGTCTTGGGGTCAAAATCACAAACGCAATATCACAGACCTTAGTCCATTCCCGGTCAAATTTATTTCCTTCTGCTTCTCTGTCCGTTTTGTTACGTAAACGAAATTAGAATAGCTTGTCTCTAAAATGTCCGAGGAAAATCATCATTCTCTTGAATATGATTCTGTGATAGAATTTCATCTGAAAAGGCCTCAGTAGACTCTAACTCAGCTTTCATTCGCTTTGTTTTCAAATTTCCAACCGCTCTGTGACTTCGACGGAAGTTACACTAATCCGCCAAGCTTCAATCATTTTTTCAATTGTACAAATGAATTTTCTTTACTGTTTCACTTTATTATAATAAAAAAGTGTTGTCTTGTTAAAAGAAGTGTCATATTTATTTATTAAGATTACCAATTTTAGACAAATACTTGCAACATTGTTGAACTATTTTTAGTTACTCATGTTTATCGAAGCGGCTTTCTAGGTTATCACAAAAAAGGAAGTATGGAGCAAAGTTATCGTCATAATTTGCAACGAATATAAATTTAAGAAGTAAGGTATCATTTTTGGATGTATATCGGGATATAAATACGGGTTGGTACGTGATCAAATCTTTCCATAAAGCCCGTATTTATATCTCGATATACATCCAAAAATGATAACTTATTTCTTAAATATACGTAATATGCATAAAAAATAATTAAATGGCATAAAACGGAAAGATTGTAAGGGACTCCTTTACTAAATTAAACTTTCAAATTTAATTTTCATATTTTTAATGTCTAGATGGTGAACAATGATATTTAAAATGCTTCATTAAAATTTAAATTCAAAATTCTGTTTTTGTGAACAAAACAATAGAGATTGGTATTTTTTCTGTGCATCCTTTATACAAACGGCAACTTTTTGCGTTTGATATCAGTCTTTAGTAACAGTTTAAAAAAAAACCACTTTAAATTAGCAGAATGACTATTGAGGAAAGAGCTAGAGCCGTTGGAAAGTTGGTGCCTAGATCGTCCCTATTTCAAGTTGTACTCACCTTAAATCTGATGTCCATCTCGTCATCGACATTTCTATAAATATTAAGCAATCCGATAAAACATTATTTTAACAACATTTTAACATGTTCTGTGGCTGCTGTTAACTCAAGCACCAGTGTTACAAGGATATGGTTAAAAACAACCAATCCTGCCGTTGCCTTTTAAACTGGATCCATCTCCAATTATACTATTCATAATATACAGAGAAGAATGTCTGGGTTATTACAGCTGTGTACCAACAACACAAGGGCATCTGTATTAGTTAAATTATTCGTCGATGTACAATGTTAGTCCTGATAAAAAACAATATATATCATAAATGAATATTATAAGAAATAATTTCCATAATACTATGTAATTTTGTTATTGAATTCATATGATATACCGGTATTATTTTGATAGATAAACCAGAGGTGACATTAATTGTTCCAAATCCGTACGTAGTTATAGAGGGACAAACAGCAACTCTGGAGTGTAGAGTGACTGGTGCCAACCCTTACACTAGTATCACATGGTGGTGGTTTAGAACAGAAAGTCCTAGAAATATGATTCATACTGAAGCCAAATATACTATCCCTAACATACAGAGAAACATGTCTGGTTTTTACAGCTGTATTGCTAACAACTCTATAGGGGCATCTGTCGCGGCTACAGCAGTCGTCGATGTACACTGTGAGTAATGAAATTTGTGCAGGGCTTTCTACTTCAAATGACAAGCTATACAACAGTAAAATTAATAACATGTACATTTTTTAAATTAAAAGTTGTTTCAAAAAGAATACCGCCTGCATGATCTTAGCTGTATTCTAATTACATAATATTCTGGTGACTGTATGTGTTTAGACAAGCCCTACATAATTGCTGGACCTAGCATCATAGTAAACGACACTGACAAAGTCATAATCAGTCGAGAGATAGAAAGTAATCCCTTGGCAAATGCCAGCTGGTATAGCGGACCAGAGTTATGGAAAACGGAGACGTCAGTGAAAAATGCCACATTCATTATAGAGAAAGTTGAATGTACAGATACACGGAATTTAACCCTTCTCGCTAGTAACGCAGTGGCACAAAACGTGACAGATTTAGTGGAGTTGATAATAAATTGTAAGTAATATTTTATTTGAGAATTTTATTTTAAATCTTGTGTTAGAAGATAAGCAAATTTTATAAGATAATACATTGAACTGGTAACGTACTGTAAAAAACAAACGTGAGAATTTTGTTGTAAAATATATACTTCCCAAAGTTTTAACGATTAAAGATGTCTAACAAGAAATTGTATTATTTAAATTTTAATTATAGAATTTAAAAGCATGATTATCATGGGACCGTATTTAAGCTATATTTTGAAAAAAGAAGAACTTAACCATTAGGTTTTAAATTGGATAATGTTAAAAATAATTTTTAGAGGTTAAAATTGATTAAAAATTGTAGATGACTTCATCATATTTGACCATACTTTCAAATACTAGCAATGACTATGTATAAACTTTAGGTTTTTACTATATAATAAAAGAAATATAAGTGTACTGACTACCATCAATTTAAAATGAAACAACTTTTTGTTCATGCATATCTTAAAGAAATAAGGAGTCATTCTTTGAGTATTATGAGGTGATAATTTTGTTCGGGGCGTGAACAAATCCGATAAAGCCCAAAGGGCTTTATGATTGATCTGATCACGCCCCGACCGAAATTATCACTTCATAATATTCAAAGAATGATTCCTTATTACTTATGTTTATATAATTTTCAGCAATTGTACGATAAAATATTTGAATATAGATAAGCAAACCCCGCTCGCCCGCCAATTGTACGTCATTTGAATTTATTAGACTGTATAGTACAAAATCGATACGTATTGTTACCACAGGTAAAGACAATGAAAAATGTAAATATTTATTGATAACCATATGAAAAGGTCTAATATGATAAAGTTATTTACTAAAACAACAAAGAAAACTTACAGGTTTTGATGTTACAAAGATATAAACAAACCACACACTCAGCAGATGACGAATAAATATCACTCAAGTAAAAAGGTGCCCTGTGTTTTTGTAAACAATATTTTTACTATAAATTGCACAAATATGTTGCAGAAAATAAGCAAATACTAGATACGATCTCGTTACGAGTAACGAGTAGGTCTTCCGTTCAATTTTTTTAAAAAAGTTTAAGGACTTTGGTTCCTATAAATCCCTAATTAAGTAATAAATGGGTATGGTTTTTCAAGCAGATATTGTTACGATCAACAACTTTGCTTCTATAATGCATTACTAAATCTTTATCGTTTTTAACTTATTTGTAATAGAGTTTACCAGTATCTTGGCCCCTAATTTAAGGGGCCAGCCCCTTTTTCTTGATTTCATTGAAAAGGTCTCACAAATACTAACATTTTTTGTTCTTACACCCATCAAAAATTGTTGTTCATTTTTGAGATACAAATGATTGAATATTTTAGGGGCCAGCACTGTAGATCCTTAATGGGGACAGACATTGGTATTTTGATTAGTGGAATCGATTAGAATCATTAATGCAAACATTTTCTTTTCTACAATGCTTAACAAAATATGTTTCCTTCTGTAGATATATTGCGTCAAAGTTTAAGTACTTTGGCCCCTAAAAATCCCTTATTACGTCATAAATGGGCGTGTCCATGATTTATTCTTATAGATATTGTTATGATTAATAACTTTGCTTCTTTAATGCACTACAAAATGTTTATCGTTTTTATGTTATTTGTAATAGAGTTTACGAGTGTCTTGGCCCCTAATTAAAGGGACCAGCCCCATTTTCTTGATTTCCCTAAAAACGTCTCACAAATACTAACATTTTTTGTTCTTACACCCATCTAAAATTGTCGTTCATTTTTGATATACAAATGATTGAATATTTTAGGGGTCAGTCCTCTAGATCCTTAATGGGGACAGGAATTGGTGTTTTCATTAGTGGAATCGATTTACGTCATCAATACAAGTATTTTCTCTTCTACAATGCTTAACAAAATATGTCTTGTTCTCTAGATATATCATATCAAAGTTTGAGAACGTTGGCCCCTATAAATCCCTAATTACGTAATAAATGGGCGTGGCAATGATTTTTCCTGATATATATTGTTACGATCAACAACTTTGCTTCTATAGTGCATTACAAAATCTTTATCATTTTTCAGTTATTTGTAATAAAGTTTACGAGTGTTTTGGCCCCTAAATAAAGGGGCCAGCCCCTTTTTCTTGATTTTGTTTGAAAGAGCTGTTGATTCTCTACCACTTTTGTTATATATGTCTTAACAATATATCAACTGATAAAAAGATACAGATCAAAACGTATGAAAATTTTGATACAAAATTCGGACCCAATTTTCGAGCCATAGCGAGCTCCAAGAAATGGCGCCATAGGAGTAAAACAAAAACAATGGGCACATCTTCAAACTATGGTCTAATTATCCTGAAAATTTCATATTCATATCTCTGATAGTTTTTGAGTTTCTGTGTGCACAAAATAGGACGTAAAAATGAACAAAATGGCCGATAAATCGGTACCGGAAGTGACGACAGGAAAATTATCAAAAATGTATTAAGATCATATGAAGTCCAATCATCTGTGAAAAAATTGTGGAAATCGGTCGAATAGTTTTCGAGAAATCGCGTGCACAAAATTTGTGGAAAAGAAAAATAATAATAACTAGACTCTTGTTGCATTAGCAACAAAAAGGTCTTCCGTTCTGATATACATGTAAGAATTTAACTATAAGACATTGCTTCTCTCAAGTAGAAAAAATAATGGATATGATAATTACTTTGAATGAAAAATGTACTTCTATGTAAAACAAGAACGAGAATGAAAAACATAATCAATTTTTAAAGTACCTTTTGTGTCGACCGGAAGTAAAGCCGAACCCAAAAATACACGTTTAACATTTCTACAGTCATAAGTCAATCTTTCCTCAAAGTTTGGTTTTTCACCTCTCTGCTTAATCTGAGATTTCATCGAAACAAGGTTTTTTGTCTCGGGACCGGAAACTGACGAACGGAAGTGATTATTGAAAATAAAAGCTGGTATTTGATGCACATTTTCCTATTGTATATCACTATTTATCAGGCTAGATGAAACACCCAAGAAAGTCAGGTAAACTTGTTAAAACATGATTTGTTTGAAAACTTCCGGTGAAGACCGGAAGTGACAGTTGACAAAATGAAAGCGGTTAAACACATTTTCTGTCAAATGTCTTTTGTCCATGTAAGTTTTGCGTCGTAATCACTTAAAGTTTGTAAGATCTGACAGCTAAAACATTTGTTTAAAAAAAGGTTATCTGAGATATTTGAGATAACTCACCGGAAGAAGAAATTTTGTGTTTATTTAACATCGCATACATGACATATGACATGATGTAAACTAATATTTCAATTCTATGTAAAATAACTAAAATAGGTAAAAAAAATAATTTTTGAAGTGCTTCTGGTGACGACCGGAAGTTACGCCGAACAAAACAAAATAGTGTAAACACATCTAAATATATAGGTCTATCATGCCACAAAGTTTGGTTGTTCAAGTCATTACCGTTTTTAAGATCTCGAGAAGTCAAGGTTTTTTGTCTCGGGACAGGAAACGGACAAACGGAAGTGCTCAATGAAAAGGATTGATAATTTTTCTTAAACACTAGACAACAGGATTTTTATTGCCTATCAATTTATCTCAAATTGTCAAAGAAAAACAGATAAACTTTTAAACAATTTGATTTGTTTGAACTCTTCCAGTGTGGACCGGAAGTGACGGTTGACAAAATGAAAGCGGTTAAACACATCTTCTATCAAATTTCTATCATCCATGTTAGTTTCGTGCCTTGGTCACTTATAGTTTTTGAGATCTCGCTGTTACAACATCTGTTTAAAAAAAACAACCTGAGATACTTGAGATATCTCACCGGAAGTAGATTATTTTTCTTTATTTAACATCGGATAGATGACTTATGTAAGAATTTATACTTATATTTCAATTCTATATGAAATAAATTAAATGCGTAAAAAAAATATTTTTTAAAGTACTTCCGGTGACGACCGGAACCTATGACGAACAAAACAAAATAGTTTAAACACATCTACAACTATAGGACTATCATCCCATAAAGTTTGGATGCTCAAGTCTTTTTCGTTTTTGAGATCTCGATGTCACTAGCTTTTTCTCGCGGGACAGGAAACGGACGACAGGAAATGAATTTTGAAAAAATGAAAAAAACGCCTAGAGATATTATCATTTTCTATCATCACTGAAAATTTCAAGACAATCTATCTAGCCATCTCTCAGAAATCTTGTGGACAAAAAAAGGAAAAAAAAAAAGAATAATAATAATAATAATAATAAGAAACATTACAATCACTATAAGGTCTTCCGTTGGAAACGGAAGACCTTAATAATAAGAAACATTACAATCACTATAAGGTCTTCCGTTGGAAACGGAAGACCTTAATAATAATAAGAAACATTACAATCACTATAAGGTCTTCCGTTGGAAACGGAAGACCTTAATAATAAGAAACATTACAATCACTATAAGGTCTTCCGTTGGAAACGGAAGACCTTAACTAGACTCTTGTTGCATGAGCAACAAAAAGGTCTTCTGTTCTGATATACATGTATGGATTTAGCTATAAGACATTGCTTCTCTCAAGTAGAAAAAAATAATGAATATGATATTTACTGTTAATGAAATATGTATACGTTACTTCTATGTAAAACAACAACGATAATGAAAAAATAATCAATTTTTGAAGTACTTTTTGTGTCGACCGGAAGTAACACCGAACCAAACAAAACATATTTAACATTTCAACAGTCATAAGTCAATCTTTCCTCAAAGTTTGGTTTTTCACGTCTCTGCCTAATCTGGATTTTTGTTTCGGGGCCGGAAACTGACGAACGGAAGTGATTAATGAAAATAAAAGCTGATATTTCTTGTACATTTGCCTAGTGTACATCATTATTTATCAGGCTAGATGAAACACCCATTAAAGTCAGGTAAACTTGTTAAAAACATAATTGTTTGAACCTTTCCGGTGAGGACCGGAAGTGACGGTTGACAAAATAAAAGCGATTAAACACATCTTCTATCAAATGTCTATTGTCCATGTAGGTTTTGTGTCTTAATCTCTTAAAGTTTGTAAGATCCGACACGTATAACATTTGTTTAAAAAATGCTATCTGAGATATTTGAGATAACTCACCGGAAGAAAAATTTTTGTGTTTATTTAACATCGCATACATGACATATGAAATGATTTATACTAATATTTCAATTCTATGTAGACACACTAAAATAGGTAAAATGAAACGTTTTGAAGTGCTTCCGGTGACGACCGGAAGTTTCGCCGAACAAAACAAAATAGTGTAAACAGATTTACATACATAGGTCTATAATCCCACAAAGTTTGATTGTTCAAGTCATTACCGTTTTTGAGATCTCGAGAAGTCAAGGTTTTTTGTCTCGGGACAGGAAACGGACAAACGGAAGTAATCAATGAAAAGGATAGGTAAATTTTCTCAAAGACTAGACAACGGGACTTTATTGCCTATCAATTGATCTTAAGTTGTCAAAGAAAAACAGTTTAACTTTTAAACAACTTGAATTGTTTGAACTCTTCCGGTGTGGACCGGAAGTGACGGTTGACAAAATGAAAGCGGTTAAACACATCTACTATCAAATGTCTATCATCCACGTAAGCTTTGACCCTTGGTCACTTACAGTTTCTTAGATCTCGCTGTTACAACATTTGTTTAAAAAAACACAACCTGAGATATTTGAGATATCTCACCGGAAGTAGATCTTTTTCTTTATTCACCATCGGATAGATGACATATGTAAAGATTTTAACTTATATATCAATTCTATGTGAAAACAATTATATGCGTAAAAAAATAATTTTTGAAGTGCTTCCGGTGACGACCGGAAGTTACGCCGAACAAAACAAAATAGTGTAATCAGATTTACATACATATGTCTATAATTCTACAAAGTTTGATTGTTCAAGTCATTACCGTTTTTGAGATATCGAGAAGTCAAAATTTTTTGTCTAGGGACAGGAAACGGACAAACGGAAGTAATCAATGAAAAGGATAGATAATTTTTATCAAAGACTAGACAATGGGACTTTATTGCCTATCAATTGATCTTAAGTTGTCAAAGAAAAACAGTTAAACTTTTAAACAACTTGAATTGTTTGAACTCTTCCGGTGTGGACCGGAAGTAACGGTTGACAAAATGAAAGCGGTTAAACACATCTACTATCAAATGTCTATCATCCATGCAAGATTTGAGCCTTGGTCACTTACAGTTTCTTAGATCTCGCTGTTACAACATTGGTTTTAAAAAAAACAAACTGAGATATTTGAGATATCTCACCGGAAGTAGATTTTTTTCTTTATTCACCATCGGATAGATGACATATGTAAAGATTTTTACTTATATATAAATTTTATGTAAAAACAATTATTTTGGTAAAAAAAATATTTTTTGAAGTGCTTCCGGTGACAACCGGAAGTTACGACGAACAAAACGAAATAGTTTAAACACATCTACAACTATAGGTCTATCATCCCACAAAGTTTGGATGCTCAAATGTTTTTGGTTTTCGAGATCTCGATGTCACTAGCTTTTTGTCGCGGGACAGGAAACGGACGACAGGAAATGAATTTTGAAAAAATGAAAAAAACGCCTAGAGATACTATCATTGTCTATCATTCCCGAAACTTTCAAGTAAATCTATCCAGCCATCTCTGAGAAATCTTGTGGACAAAAAAAGGAAAAAAAAAAATAATAATAATAATAATAAGAAACATTACAATCACTATAAGGTCTTCCGTTGGAAACGGAAGACCTTAATAATAATAATAAGAAACAGTACGAAAACAATAAGGTCTTCCGTTGGAAACGGAAGACCTTAATAACGAAACTCATATTACTAGCACATTACAGTACACAATACTAAATGAATGAATGAAAATGTATAACTAAGCTAAATTGAATAAAATTTTCACAAGCATACCACAAACCTTGAACTTCAAATCCTAACACACAATATAAACAAGCTATTTTGAATTCTTTAAACTTATATACATGTATATGTATATAAAAGACACCGCCTTCGCCAGCATGTATATTACGACTTGCAAACTTCTCAAAGATAAGGATGAATGACATTTGAATTTTTGATAAATGATTCCTTTATATGTTTTGTAAATAAAAATAGAACTTGTGAAAATTTATTTCAGGTAAGCCACAGTCATACCCATCAAACATAACACTTGGTGTGACAGACACCACTGGGATTGAATTTTCAGCAACAGTTATATCGTATCCTGAGCCTCGTTATGAATTAAGATACGATAATGGAACAATAAACAATAGGATGATGAGAACTTTGTATAGAAATGCTGTGAATAATTTTACTATTCATTTCAATCAAACAGTAGTAGAACCAAACGGTTACAGAACCTATCGCCTCATAGTAAGCAACTCTTTTGGAGAAACAGTGGTATTCGTGAATGTATTACCACAAAGTGAGTATTAGTAATTAAATACTTGTATAACATTAAAGTATATGATTGATTGATAATTTGATAACATTCACCGTAAACAAAACGAAAAACTTTTTTTTTTATTCCATAAGCTGCGAAGTAAAAGAGAGTTCAGTTATTTTATACTTGATACTACGTTTAATGGGAAGTAGAAATCAAAAGTTAAACTTCTAAGCTTCAGGTATTTATATTATTATCAGCTTATCTAATATTACATTATAAACGTAATATTTTTAACAAGGGGTTTGGTATTATTCCTAAAGTAATGTGAATAAAAATTGACAGATTTTCTAGCTTTTTGGGCAAGAGCTACTGTACTTATTTGTAAAACTATTTTGAATTCGATACTGTAATGCTTATTTGATCAGCATTTGTTGCTCAGGTGACCGATATGGCCCATGGGTCTTTTGTTTTTTGTTTCAATAAATCAGTCACTTTAACATTTGAAATGCAAATTGTCTGCGACTGTTGTTTTCCCACTTGTGTTAATTTGTTAGCATATAAAGTAATTCTGTGTTAATCGGTCCACTTTTTAATAACAATTTTAGGATACCAAATTCGATTTAAAAAAGCAAAAAGAAAATCAATGGTCATAAAAACGTTGTGGTAGGTAACTTAAAGGACTGACTGACTGAATTCCATACTGACAGTTAAAACATTACATTCTTCCGAACTAGTTGTTTGGTACATATATATTCAAAAATTACTACGTGAACTGAGAGCATGGCAAGTGACGAAAAGTAATTCCTAACACAAGGTATTTGTTCATAAGTACTATTCAAATTGGTTAGTTAATTCCTTTCATTAAAATATTTAACAAAATTACTTTTTTTTAATTATTGTTTAGATTAAATGTCTCAGTTCTTTGGACATTTCGAATGGTTTGTTGTTACTTAAACTTATTATTTTAGTGGTGATTTAGAATGCGTTTAAACCCTTGCGTGTCTAATGTTGTAGTAATAACCGCTACTTAAATAACGATTTTTTTATTGAACTTTCACATAGTCACATACCATAGTATAAGCATAATGTATAAACATAGGTATATAGTTGCAATGTATACATATACATTTATAGTATTTGTTTGATTGATACATTCAATATTTAGATATAATGTATATGTACATAAACATATTACTTCTTAGAAAAGTTACAAATGTAATTTAAACATGTGGTGGTATATAATATATGTAAAAAGTTTTTTTTGAAAAAGAGAAAACTTTAAAGATACAAAAACAAAAGAAAAAAAAAGAGACTGGGACTTTAATGAGAGAACATAGATGGTGATGAACGTTCCAAACGTTGAAAGATATCTTTCCAATAAGTATCAAACAGATGATAATTACAGTTTTTCAGAAGCAAAATCTTTTCTATAAACAGTCTTAACGATTTTAGAGTACTAGTAATTGGAAAGACAGATTACAACAACTTAGAAGATAACTATCTCCATTTGAATAATTATGGGCCAAATGAATAGAAAAATAATCCAATCTATATGCCTACTGTAAAAATCGTTTTTTAAGCACAGGTGCAAAACCTTGATTAAGTAAACGCTGAATACAATAATCTTTATGTTAAAGGTAATTACATAATAATTCCGTATTTCGTTTTGGCAAAAATATACATGCTTTTTAATTTTTTTAAATTGTAGTTACTTATGTAGTTTCTATACTAAATAAACCCAACTTGAATAATACTTTAAATGATGTTTACTTTTAATGACAGGGAAACCAACTATGCCGATTATAACTGAAATTGTATGTGAAGTAATGAGTGCCAAAGTTCAATGGATATCATCATTTAATGGCAGAGATAACCAGTCATTTACCGTCACTGCCATAAATGGACAGTATAAAGAAAGTGTCTCTGGTACTATGTCTGATAAAGGAGAAAATAAGATTCATTTTGTATATGTACAAAATCTTCAACCTGCAACAACCTACCTGTTTTATGTTTCTGCACTGAACCGCTATGGATTGAGTGTTTCAGAAAACATGAAATGCACAACATTAAAAGGTAAAAACAAGACTAAGAAGAGGTCAATGAATGACCCATATATGTAATACCACTTAATGTCTTAATGTTATATTTAGAACATTTTACGAATTAAAAGAGGTATAATCCCTGCTTATTAATTCAAACTTACTAAATCGCAAGTGCAGTGTTAATGACAAAATGATCCTTAAAAATGTTTGAAAATGTTAAATAAGGGGTTTGTGACAACGTCAACAAAAAATTAAAAAAAAAGTGTATGCATATACTCAATGCAATCTAATCGACTCATACTTTTGAAATAAACAACAACAACAACAAAACCCTCAGATACTTTAGTTTTTAAAAATAAATCGACAATTTGTCTTTTTATGCATAATTTTCCTTTAAGTTGATGTTTAATATTAACTTTATTTTAGTAATGACTGTATTGTTGATCTGTTTCGCTTTTCGGATGAAAAAATATATTATATTTGATATGCTAATACTTCACACTGCTTTAGTGTTACATCAATATACATGTACGAGAACAAATCTACATATTTTTATATTGATTTTTTTAAAATGTGTTACCCTTGGAGTGCATATCTTTTTTCACGTTCTAAAAATTTAAAAATCTAGAAATTTTGATAACATCGTGTTGAATTTTGCCACGTTTTGTCAGTTAAATTTAATTCAATTTATTTTGATTTTAGATTTTTGTACTATATTTCCTACATACTTATGTTGTATTTTACTATGATTTTTAATTTTGGTTATGTAATAATGATTTTAATCTTATTTTTTCAGAGTCGACTGATAATTTGCCAATAATTGTCGGAGGCGCGGCTGCTGGAGGGATAACTCTATCAATCGTCGTCATTGTTGTTGTCGTGGTTCTTTTGAGATTCAAAAAGCGAGGTAGAATAACCTTTACTATTTTCTGTCACTTATCCATAGTAGATACATTTTTTTTTGTAGTATTTCATCTATTTTTATAGTAATATTTTAACTGCTGGAAATCCTTAAGTGACTTAAATATTTAATCAAACACTTTTTATAAGATTTCCCTTCAATAATGCTGAACAATAGTTAATGACTTTGACTATAAGAAGGGAAAAAGTAAATGGAGTTATTTATAAACCGGAATAATACATTACAATAGAACATATGACTTTATTTTTTTTTAGACAACAAAGAAAGGAATTCTGATAGGTAAGTTGGCTAATAAAACCGTTATATTATTATACTTTGCATGGTGGGTTTATTTCAAAATGTTCTTTTGACGTATACCACATCTTTAGTTAGTTTAGGGAAAGGGTCTAGAAACTCTCGAATCATAAAACCTACATTTTCATAATAATTTTTCTGTAGCCAGACATTTATCCAACAGCAAAATTTTACATCATTCGCATTTTAATATGATATATGGTGTGAATCTTTAGTCATTTGAAACAATAAACACATACTTTTCAGAAGAGAAAATTACATTATCTGGTTTTTTTTTGTTTTTTCTAATGCACCAAATGTAAATATTTACATTTGCAAATATGCATTCTTATGTGAACCTATAGAATAACGAAAACGTTCAATTCTGTGTGAACTTTATCATGACGTCACAATGATTATTGCATGCGCTTATTACTTGACGGTTGCATTATATCAAACGTAAAACACGGTTGTTTTAATGATTTTGAACGGTTTTCCTTCTTCAAACGTAAATATAAGTAATAAACACCAATGCTAAAAAGTACACCGGGATATGAAGTTGGTTCGTACGTGATCAAATCTACTGAGAAGCCCTTCGGGCCTCACAGGATTTGATCACGTTGAATATCCCGGTGAACTTTTTAAATTGCTGTTTATTTCTTAAATATTTACTTTAAATTTAAAATGCACTGAATAGAAGTTTTCAAAAACCAGTGTTTTATTTCATTAGATTCAAGACAAAAAAATTGACAGAAGTTTAAAAAAATTAAATTGAAATAGTTTCTGTTAACTAACGTTTGTTGTTGTTGTTGTTGTTGTTGTTGTTGTAAGTACTGAAAGAGAGAAGGATATTAAGAGACAGAAGATACGACAATACTGAACGCATTACCTGTTTATCTAACAACAGCGTTTTAATTTTAAACAGGAATAACCCTGTAAAAACGAATGAAGATGCATCACATTACACAACACTTGCAGGTAACTGTCTTGAACTTCGTTTTGACATATTTGACTCATCTACTGTATATCGCCTCTAACATATTCCTAAGCATCAATTCAAAATGTGAACTTTTATAAAACATGAGCATTGTAATATCAGACTTAATATTTACACATGTTTAGGCATCAATTTTATACAGATGTCTGGAACGTTTTTTTTCAAACTGTGTTTCACTGATAGAAAATATAAAAATAGTTGGTATCCTAAATTAATAATGCATGATTATAACATGTAAGATAACTGTTTGTATATTTCATAAAACTATGTTCATGGCTATGTTTAAAGGGGCATAGTCACGATTTTTGTCAAAATTTATTTTTCCGTTTTTATTGTTTACAATGCTTCAGTAATTTCCAATAGTAAAAAAAAAAGGTGTCATTCAGTGAGATACAGTGCTTACAATTTTTTGTTACATAAACAAACCTCAGGTCATGTTTTTGTTTTCATTTTGAATGTAGACAAGAAAATTCCAGGTTTAGACCTAAGATTAATGTGACAAACTCTAGGAACTGTTTATTTATGTTAAAAAAGAATAAGCAGATAGAAAAATCAGCTTAAAAAATAATGTTTACCGGTATATTTAAAAAATGTTAACAAAAACAGCCTTGTTTACATAACAAATAATTGTGAGCTTTGTATTTTGCTTGTAACTCTATGATTGACAATCTAATTTTTGTTGATCATTAGAAATGCATTACTAAAGCACCGTAAACAATAAAAATAGAAAAATAAAATTTGACTAAAATCGTGACCATGCCCCTTTAAACCAATAGGCAATTTATATATAGTAAAATATTGAGCTGATTGAGACAGTATTTTTCACTTTAATGTACAAAGATATTGCTTCAAGTCAAATTGATCATTTTGATTCAGAAACAAATTATTTAAAAGTGTTTAATTTTCAGATTTTAATAATTTCAAGTCATTTTGCATGTAAATATTGTAACATTTTGAAATTTAATAAAATGAATGCTCTTCATTTTGGTGTGGTTTTCAATTTTAAAAAATAATTTCATTTGTAGAACGAGATGTCACTAGAGAAAGGTGAGTAATGATTGAATAGACGTAATCAGAATGATATTCAAGTGTAATTTAATCCATGAATATAGTTCAATATAGTTTTTGGAGAATTTCTCATTCATAGCGGCGACACATCAAAATATTTACTTGGCTTCATCAGTATTCGTTGAACACTTATATTTAGATATACTCTATCCTAAGTTATTCTTCTGTCAGTTTTCGACGATTTCCAAAATAAACATATCCATCAATAAAGTACAATTGAAATCGATAAAAAGAAAAAAATCCAAGATTTCTTATTGTCATAGCATCTGTTTACGACCAGCTCCCAAGAACAAAAACAGAATTTCTACAGATATTTATAATGGGAAATATTGATATATTTTCTCCATTCAAAAGTACTCATGACAACTCGCACAATTATTTGCGTTATATTCAGGGTACTCTTTAGCAGTGCTAAATTCTTGTAGATTTTCTATTTACGGCCGTGAGTTGAAACCTAAAGCAATAGGGGGTGTTTCAAAATGTATACACTAAACGTTTTTCCTTCTAGTGAATGAATGTAGTTTGGGCACGAAGGTATTTATGATTTTCGAAATATTTAAGAAAAACGGAGTTTAGCAAATTTCGCTGTTTGGATGATCATCAAAATCAGTAATCAAAGTTTTAAAAAATACAAAAAATGTATAGGAAATGCCATTGTTGACAAATTACAGACTATTCAAGACCCTGATTTTATCAAAAATGCCAAAAAAAATAGATGTCAACAAAATTTAAACTTGCTACATGTAATCTAATTAGTGATACTTAAAAGACGGGTCAATTATAATGTCATTAGACGTTATTATTAGACAGCTTATTCTATCAAAAAATGTTTCTCTTTTTAAAAAAACGCAGATATTCAAATATCTGTTCTGTTTTCTTACAATTTTTATGTGTCTTCATGGAAATATCATTATCACTACACATAGGTACGTACATATGATATTAAACGCGCGGATTTTAATGATAACCGTCGTATATTTCAATAAAAGTTGATTAAATAGTGTATGTTAAAAAACGGATTTTTTTAAATAAATAAATAGATAAATATAAATCTAGATAAATAGTTGTAAAAACTTGTTGTGACTTATTTATATTTCAGAAACATTTACGAGACATTAACACAAAATGAGGGTGCTAATCACTACGAAGATTGTCTAATAAAAGGTAATGAATGCAATACTTTCAATAACTTGAAAAAAAAATAGCTTACACACTTTTTCTAACTCGGTTTCTTTTATTTTGATAAAAGCTGAACATTTTTGTGAAGTTTGTCTTCAAATTTACAAAATATTGACTACATTTCAAACTTCAAATGATAATTCATGGACAGAATGTAAAGCAATTATGTGAATTAATGTTAACTTGTATACGAATAGGAAAAATATTTATTCACATAAAACTTCGTTGATGAAAATCAAGGCGTGTCATTGGACGTCATTTATTTGCATTTTCTTTGCTTTAATGAGCTAGAAAGTAATGTCTTCTTGTGCAGTCACGACCAGATGGAAAAGTTCGATCGTTGTTTTGGACGATTTTTTACTGCAACAGCTATTATTTTACGTAAAAATTTGGGTTGTCTTACCTTAAAGCTACTTTTCCAAATTAACGTATTACCAACAAAACGTGCGCTCGTGATTGGCGTTTTTCCCTGTTATTGATTAAGACTGCAAAATAATTTGAAAGACAAATCTTAGATATATAGAATTTATTTATTATAGGGTATAGAATAAAAAAAAAAACAACCAAATAATTTGGTCAATGTACCTACATTACTCAGTTCGTTGCGCACGGGTATTCTCTATGATGTACAGTTTTTACAATAATGATAACATCAATCTATTTGTTTTACAGAAAGTCAAGAAAATAATAGGTAAAACTCTAACTGTCTAGCTCTCTATTTTTCGTCCTCTACTTATATTGTCGTCTTATATATATATATATATATATATATATATATATATATATATATATATATATATATATATATATATATATATATATATATCGATAACGAAATGGGTTAAACGCACATAAAGACTATGCAAAAGTATTTTTGTTTCTTAGTTTAGAAACTTGTCTCATTTGGATAAGATCTGAAATATTCAACAAATATATATCTTAATTTAGATGATATCAAATCATGAATAATTTTATCCTGATATCATTTTCATTGCAGTCAAATGTATGAGAGCTTAAAAGAAACAAAAAGTAGAGATAAACGAAACATTTGTGACAAACGGGTGATCATGAAGAACCCAAAAGGTAAAATACATGGTAGTTATATACTATATAATGTATTTTGATCATTATTTATCTGTATCTTAGTTAAGTTTATAGGGAAAAAGGTGCTTGAGTGCAAATCAGTGACTGATTAACACAATAATTTCTACCATAAATGTTTATATTATAATTGTATAGCATCTGTAATTCTATCCATATTAATGAATTATTACTTTAACACAGTTGATTTCAAACAGCTGTACCTTTTCTTTGATGACTAATATGAATAGACGTTTGCAATCCTTTCATGAGTTGGTTGAAAATGTACATTCTATTTATAGATTTGTCTAAAATATACGTCAACCACTCTGTGACGAAGAATACTGCGGAATACATAAACCTTTCGTTCTCGAAGTAACTGCTTCTTGCCAACAACAAATGATTTGTTACAGCTGATATCTTTATCCTTTTGATTTTTACTTTGTTTATAGATATATTATGACTGCAACGATTTGTCTCCTCTTTTTATGTTATCATGTTAAACAACATTCAGCATGTACTGTGAAATCTTGAATAAAGAAAAAAAATTATGAATCGCTACAATTAAAATAATAAGCAAATACAGATTTCCTACTACGGTATGTTTTATAACATGCCTTATGTATTATTGAATTTAATGTTCGTAATATATACATGCATAGCTACAAAATACATTTTATAGCAAATATTGATGCGCTACTATTCACAAAATTATTTTATTCAACATACATTTTTTTCTCTCCTAATTGTCAATTCAATAAATGTTTTAAAGCTTTGATTAACGTGTATTTAATTTTATTTTTATTCTTCAAAATCATGTCATAAGTTGCCAAATGTATCCGTTGTAACGAAATATTACCTTTGTAATCTTTATTTATCATCGAATGTGCTATACTTAATATTCACAATGTAGCTTTGTTTGTTGAAATACATTTTAATTTTATTGTTTACTGTGTGTATTAATGTAAATTCCATCAGATCAGAGCAGCTAAATTGCTTTATTCTCATTTAAGCAGTTGGATACAATCTAATATTAAGATTTACGACATGAAAGTGACAGCCCATATTGCTTCAAATACGGAAAAATGTATATAACATTTTTTAAACAAAAAAAACCTCAG
This sequence comes from Magallana nippona, assembly GCA_033439105.1. Classification (NCBI taxonomy): domain Eukaryota; kingdom Metazoa; phylum Mollusca; class Bivalvia; order Ostreida; family Ostreidae; genus Magallana; species Magallana nippona. Next base: position 46,030,028 of record CM065918.1, on the reverse strand, counting down.
TAGATGCATTCTAAGTATTTTGCTTTTTAAAAAGTCAGTAAGTTTTTATTCGCCTTATCGTCCGTTGTATGTTGTCGTTGTCCTAAAGTTTTCACATTTCCATCTTCTTCTCCAGAATCACCGGGACGGTTTCATTCAAACTTGGCACAAAGCATCAGGGAGATAATTTAGAATCATTAAAAATTTGTAGGTATTTTTTAAAAAAAATCTTGTCAAAAACATATGGCTAGAAAGGCTAGAACTTGAGTGAAGCATCCTCAGTAGGTAGATTCAAGTTTGTTCAAATTATGGTCCCTAGGGGTAAGGTGGGGTAACAATGGGGTCATGAATATTTACATGAGGAAATATATAAAGAAAATATTTTTAAAAAACTGCTTGGCCAGAAAAGCTTAAACTTGTGTGGTAGCATCCTCAGGTAGTGTAGATTCAAGTTTTTCAAATCATGGTCCCCGGGGGTAGGGTGGGCCAGAATGGGGAAGTTTCACATAAGAATATAAATAGAAAATATTTTTAAAAACTTCTCAAAAACGATTTCGCCAGAAAAAGAACTTGTGTAGAAGTATTCTCGGGTAATGTAGATTCATGTTTGTTCAAATCATGATCCCCGGGGGAGGATGGGGCCACAAGAGGGGATCAAGTTTTAAATAGGAATATTTAGAAAAAAATCTTTAAAAATCTTTTCAAAAACATTTGGCCAGAAAAGCTTGAACTTGTGAGGAAGCATTTTTAGGTAGTGAAGATTCATGTTTGTTCAAATCATGGCCCCTGGGGGTAGGGTGGGACCAAAATGGGGTGTTTTACATAAGAGTATATAGAAAAAAAATCTTTTAAAGTTTTCTTCTCAAAAACAGTCAGAAAAGCTAGAACTTGTGTGAAAGCATCCTCAGGTAATGTATATATACCCGGGGTAAGGTTGGGCCACCATGGGGGGGGGGGGGAGGTCAAATTTTTACAAAGGAAGATAAACTTCAAAAACTGTTAAAATCTTCTGGAAAAGCAAAAATTAACTTGAAACTTGTGTGACAGCATAGGTTGTGCAGATTAATATTTGATCAAACCGTGATTCCCGTGGAGAAAATTTGGGCCACAAAGGGGGGGGGGGGGGGGTAAATAGGAATAGAGAAAAATCTTCTCACAAATAATGAAACAACAAAAGGGGTTGTGTATTTACCATAAAAATATGTGGATAAAATTTATACCGTATGCATTTTTGACAGAACAACATTGCCTTTCTACTAATTCACACAAAATATATATTAGCAAATTTATTTTACTAATTTCAGTATCTATTATCATTATCATTAAGGTAGTACAATACAGATAAGCTAAATTTTTCCTATGGTTCAATTTTTCTGATTTTTTATATTTTTATATCCTTTCAGTTGAGTGTAAAATGAAATTGTTATAATTTGCTGTGCGAATAAGTTACTTTTTAAGATATTACAAATGTTTGTACTGCTATTTGTACAAGATACCTTTTTGTTACTTACAGACACTGAAATAAATTCTAACAGGTAACTTAAGGTAATTTCTTATGTAATATAAGGTAAAAATAGCACTTGTAAATAATCTTTTTAGACGAAAATTTGCAACACTTAACGGTCTCTAAAAAGAAATTGCATAGTTAAAATTTGATTAAAATCTAGCAGTATGATTGTCATACAGAGTCTGTTTCATATATTAAGCCATTATTTTGTGGGTGTTTTTTAGAAAATATTTGAGTAGGAACTTTCGACAACGTTCGACAACTGAGAAGAAAAAGTGCCCACACAGAGATCTACTTGAGGATTTGGAAATTAAAAATCTAGAACTGGAAAACGAGAAACTAACAGAGGAAATAAAGACACTTCTACACTAGAACATAGGAAACTAGAAAACGAGGACAAAAAATTGTAAATTGATATTGACTTCATAGAAATCAAAAAGTCATATACATGTATCATATTTAAACTTGATGCAAAGTTTCCCGTACATGTATGTCAGCTAAGCTCAACTTGCATATAGCTATGCTATCAATTTCTGCTGAATTCTCATCATCACAACGTCAGAGGTCCTGAGTCCACTCGTGGGCCACGAATGGATCCAGGACCCCTGACGTAGTGTCCTACAAACGGGAAGGTGCATTTTCTTAATCATTATTAATTCAAGAATTATTTTACATGACATAATGCAAACTTTCGTTTTCTCATTTGCTTGAAATAGATCAGCTGATTTTAAAATCCATTTCAATTTTTATGGTTTTAAACAATCTAAGTGCTGATTTTGTTTCCATTGAATTTCGTTTTTGTAGTTTTTTAGCATGTGTACTAGTCATACATTTTTGTGGCTGGGAGACCCCTGTTGTTCTATACTCTGTAATTTTTTTTCTAGTCAACTGTTTGTGGATCTTCCAGTCACTTTTGATTATGTTAATAATATTCTTTATTTTCATTTCTAAATAAATGACAATATTTCAACTATTACGAGGTGTTACTTCTTTATTTACTTTGACGAGCAAATGGAAACAAACAAGCTTCAAATTTACCTCGATCGGTAAAAGAGTGTTTTTTAAAACACTATTTAGTATACATTATGTTTCTCTACTTACAACATATCTCTGATTAATAAATTTGTTACATATTGTCAGTTAGACGATTTACCATTTATCAATTACTTTGCAATATTATTGATATTACTGTTTATGTATCTATATGTGTTCACATTAGTATGCAAATATCATTTCGTATACATGTGTTCTATCTTTTCAATAACGAATATAGGTATTTTGCTGAAACATACTTATAGTCTAGAAAAGTGAGTTTAAAGATAAGACAAAAATCCAGAATTAAGACAACGATCGCCGCTATTAAAAAAAAACCAAACAAACGATACGGTATACTTGATGATCAAGGGTTTAGATTAATTGATTTCTTATTAAGAAAAAGGATGAACTAATTAATATAAACAGATGATTCAGCAAAATTCAGGTTAAAATGACGGTTGGTCTTTATTCAATTGTGACTACTGTGATTTTAAGCAGTCTTTCCAATGAGACTCTCGGATTTTATGTCTGTTAAACTTGTTATTGATCCGTACTTAAAAGTTACATATACCCCTGGGATAGCATCCTGCAGTAGTTTGTACGCAGTGAGACAGGTTAGAATCGATCTCCTTATTTGTGCATGGCACTGACTCTTGCGGAGGCATCAAGAGGCTTCTTTTGACCACAGTCACCTGTGATAGCTTATCGTGCCAGATGCAAGCGAGATCATCCCAGTAGAAAGGTAACCTTTACCTTGGGTCCGCAATGCTAAATGTGTATGTGTTATTTATATTCAATCAAGATTTATTTATTATTAATATTCAATGAATCTGAGATTAATGCGTTTTTAAGAAGTAAGATTCTTAAAAACAGGCAAATATTATCAAATATCATAAATGTAGTCGTTGTTCTCGGTCAACGGAATATTCATTTTAGAGGACATCGTTGCGACACTATCACAAACAAAGAGGATAGGAATTTCTCTTTCTTTGTTCATTGGTTGTCTAGAGACAAACATTTTCTTTAAAATGCAGCTCACATGGCGAAATGTCTTAGTCATGACATACAAAAGAAACTAAACGAGTTAGCTGGAGAAGAAGTAATAAGCTCATTATTGTTTCGTGCCAGGACTGCCAAACTGTGTTCTGTTATGGCCAATGAACTGTGCAGACGTAGCGAATATAGAACAAATGGCTATATGCATCAAGTACGTGGATGAAAACAATGAAGTAAACGAAGATTTTATGATATATTCTCCACTAGATTCAGTCAACGCAGCGTCCCTAAGTAATGCAATTTTGCAAAAGCTTAAAGACTGCAATTTAAATACACAATACCTCAGAAGGCAAGGTTAAGAAGGGACAAGCGTTATGTCTGAATCAAAATCTGGTGTCAGTTCTCGTATACAAGAGTTTCCAACCACTTGTAGAGTACCACTACTGTAGCGCACATGCCCTAAATTTGGTTATATTTTGTCATGAAAGAACCTACATGTGATTTAAAACCTCTTTTATAATGTTAATCAGCTGACATGGTTTCTTGGAGGCAGCCTAAAGAGAGTTTTGATTATGAAACGACATATTCCAAACACAAAACAAGCTTATTATTAAATTGGAAATATCAAAAATGAGGTGACCGAAAGTAATAAAAAACATCTTGTGAACATCTTGCCTACGCTTTGCTAAACTAGATGTTCTGCTAGAATTGTTACTCTTTCGGTTGTCATTGGAAAGTATGCAACCATATTATCTTCGCTCGAAGATGTAAGAAATGATAGCACTGTACCCGATGGTCGTACGAAAGCCATCGCATTTATAAAAATGATGGAGAAGTGTACATTTATTGTTGCAATTGTTGTTGCACCACATATACTGAGTTGTATGAAGCCTCGAATTTTGTCTCTCCAGAGTTTAAGATGTGATGTACACAAGGCCTTTGTTGACGCACGGAATTGCAAGCAAGTTATAAACGATCAGCGTTGTGAGGAAGGTTTTTAGAGATATTTATGGTGAAAAGCAACAGCCACTGCTGACAGTATCGGTATCGAGTTACAGAAATCAAGAGATGGATCTAATCAACAACTAAAAAGTTGGAAAGTGTTCTGTGGAAACTTGCAGAATGGTGATTTGAAAGAAGCTCCTTAAGCAATGCTATTTTGTTGGCTGACTCGGACTTTTACCCAAATTTGCATGTCATCTTCCGTAGTTATATCTTATGACATATTTTATGATCACTCTAAGACATATCTTAAAATGTAAACTTAGACTATCGTAAGTTAAAATATTTTATATTGACTACATTTCCTGTCTAAAAAATGAAATAGCGACAAAATATAATGTAAAATGAAAATCTTTAAACGAAAACCAAACAATAAAGATATCAAATATAGTATTACTTGTAAATTTCTATCATAAATGTACTTGAATAAGTTTGTAGTGGTGCATGTCAAAATATTTTTCAAATGTTCATCAATTCTAAATTGCACCCGGCCTCGACAAACGCTAGACGCTAGTGCCTCCATTTATCAAATAAATGTAAATATATTTTTTCAAATTTAAATATATTTTTTTCTCAAAAATTAAGATTGATAGATCCATATATTAATAACATTTTTATAATAATTTTGCCATGCATTACATTCCGATCAGATATAATTCGCTGCTCATTACTTACTTGATAAAAATATATTACAAAATGCTCATTTAGATCTAGAATTAGTTATTAACATTTCGAGACTAAAAACGTATTTTGTACTCAGTGCTAATAAACCATAGGCGAATTAAGGGGGGGGGGGGGGGGCTGGGGTGTAGAAACTAACGTCCAAATACATGTACATATTTAGTTTGTGTGCTTATTTATATCCCATAGTACCCTGACACGGTGTAAATATTAGGTTTAGTGGTGGTTAACAACCGACATGTTTACTTTTGAGTTTAATGAGGACGAGACAGCTGTTGGGAAATGATTTTTATTAAGAGATGTCATAAGTTAGGACGGCTTAAGACTAAGATGTGTCCTAAGATAAATCTGAGACATATCTTAGTCTTAAGATAACTTTAAGAACATGTCTACTGGGTTCTCGGAATGTTAAATAAATATGTTTACAATCACTGACAAAAACAAACAATGAGTTGGAAACCTGAACGTACATGGCGTATACGGCCGATCGCTATAAAGTAATGATTACTTTATAGCGATCGGCCGTATTGCCAACAGCTTTTCTAAGATTGTGATCTAAAAGTGTTTAAAATGTAGTTATTGTTCTGTATATAGTTTCTTTAGTAGTGTTAGTTGTAGTGCTAGATTTTCTTTTCTTTGTTTTTACCCATGTAATTTATTTCTTTTGTCCTGAAGAAGGGACTGGTTGTCCCGAAAATTTGACAATACCAATTGTTCGTGACGTTCGCCATTTTTAGTGCTTTATATATTCAATTTACTGGCTTAGTATCTATATATTAGATCCGACACTTTAAAGATGCCTAGTGTTGTTGATTTTGTTCCGTGCTTTTATAATATTTTTGTTAGAAATTACAGTGTATTCAATAGATATTTGAAAAAACATTATTCATTGTACAAAACTGTTTTATATTTTGTTGTTTTAGGTGATTTTTACGGGATCATCCTGTGAATTGCAATTGTTTAATCCGACCTTGTAGGCCAATATTTTACTTCTTCTTGATCTAATAAAACAAATTCAGCCATGAAAATTGTTGTCTAATAAGACTATAAATTATTTTTGGTAGGAAAATAATCGTACAAAAACTTTACTATTGACTGTTAATCGTTGATCACCACGACCACTGTATTTAACAAAAAAATGTAGAGAATGTCATCTTTGACGTTACGGGATCACATGACACTCTACCTTTTTAACTTCAAAATTGATTGACCCAGAATCGAAATTAAGCTCAGTAAAAGGAATTGAACAGATTGACAGACATTGTCACTGTTTCACATGCAATGATTTACATACGATTGAAAAATAAACAAAATTGTAATCGTAGTTTAAAAAAAACCTCTCTAAGGATTATATCAAAGGAAACTTCTGAAATCAGTTGAAATTAGTTATGATAAAAGGCTATGACATTGGCGGGTGGATGCTATTGATAATGTTTAAGTGCATATTCTTACAGGATGATTCCGTAGTCTAGATCGTTGAAATAAAACCAAATGGAATATAAAATGTCAGTTTAAGAAGGCGTGTCATCATTCATCTTTCAACGGCCTTTCCCAAAATTGTCTGATAACTTAAGTTTTCTTTTACCTAACCACTTTCAAATTATATTTAATTATCCCAAAATTAAGTTAATTACCAATATATAGCAAAGAATTGTTTTACCAGTTTGTCATTTTTTATAAAACCCCGTAAACTACGTTTTTCATTCTTGGAAATTTCTCAACAGAAAATATGGAACGTCATTGATTTTTTGTTTGTCTTATACATTTATTTAAATTGTTTGCCACTGATAGGCGTAGCTAGTCATAATAAATTGTCAAATATTATGGAAAGAAACCTGGGACATACTATTAAGAATAATAAAATCCCTATATAATGATTAACATCAGGTAAAGATTGTTAGAATTTAAATGTTTTAGGCTACCATACATATTAAAGCAAATAGTTGTAAAAATCAATATCAGGTTGATGCATACGTTTACCTAAGTTGTGTTTACTTCCTAGTTACCTGTGTTAAAAACTTCTTTTTTTCAAGCTTTTTATTTAAGATAATACAGCTATGGACATTGTTTTTGTGATATCGAAATGGAAAATCGAACTTTTTACTGTGCTGTTCATTTGTTTTTTCAGTAGAACAGTTGGTAAGTTCAAAGTATATCTTTTTATTATACATGTATATCAACTCTATGTAAATATTAAAAAAATCGACGACCATTCATAGTCACTGATTTTCTTAACACTATATCAGAAGTACACAACTCTCTTAAAGAAATGATCATCAGAATAAATATATTAAGTACATTGTATTTAATTTGATAGAACAAAATCAAAATAAATCATTTCAATCCGATATTTTCAATATATTCAAATTATAATCATTAATAATATAAATCATAAAAATCCCAGTTTGTTTACTTTACTTGTCAAGTGCCAGTTTTACGTTTTTGATAAACTATTATCTCAGCTTCTAACTACCATAAAAATTGATTCGCCAATCGCTGAACTATATCATCCATATATTAGACAGTCAATACAAACTGTCTCTTTTTATCGAATTTAAGTGCAATTGTATAGAAGGTCATCATTCATTGGTCAATATCTGATTCAAATAAAGACAAAATGCTAAGTATCGTTGGTATTAGGCGAGGGGTAGATGTTAATAATAATAGAACATATGCAAATTTCAAGATGACATGAGTATATCGTATATGTACCTAACATTTGTTTATAACTCTTGAAAGGCAATGGATACAATTATGTACTCATTCTGTTGTTGTTTCCTCTTTATTCTGACAACTGAACATTCTCTACTTTAGTCGTTCTCCTAGGCTACTTGTGGCGTAATATATCGCGATTTCGTTAAAACTTAAGAGAATACATATACTGCATTATTTCTTATTTTTACGTTTTACATCTTACCTCACCTACTTACACAATGATATGTGGTGATAACGAACAGTGTTCAAATTCAAAAGTCCAAAGGAAAATTACAAAACAGGAGCAGAGCAAACACGGACCTCTTAAAAAGAAAATAGAGGTAGGATCAGGTGCCATGGAGGAGTGAGCATCCTCCACTGACCGGTCATACCCGTCGTGTGCTCTTTGTCGTAATCGGGAAAAAACGGAAAAGTCCGTAGACAATTAGGTGATTAATTATGGTCTAACAATTAGTATGAAAAACGCCAGTCAGCATGCGACCCAGTGGAAGATTGAGGATCTGAGGATAATTTCTTTTTCAAGTCTTTATTAAGTTGATGTCTTAAAATAAGGCAATCATCTATCTGTCTTTGTAGGCCCTTTTATATCTCAAGTTCCGCAAGTGTAATTATATATTTACCTCTTTTAAACACATCAGAACGTGTAATGAATACACTCCAATCAAATGCTGAATTCCAAAGAATTTACACATTACACATTAATGGCACATTGCTAAACTGTTGAACCATATTCTTTTTTTTCATTTTCGTATTCACTGTGTCCGATTTTTTTCTTAATTGGTTTTTCAGCCTATTCTTTAAAATTGAAATAAAAACCAGCTGCATTGCTGGATATTTAGATGACAGATGAAAAATCTAAACTGAATTGGATGATATACATGTACGTGGCCTTAATTCTTTTTGTTGTAGCTGAGTGGAAAATGATAACAATGATCTTTTTCTACCAGTGAGTAAGTATTTAAGACGTCTCTTTTTTTGTCGAATTTTGTTCTTTAGATCAAATTTCACAATAATTTTTCTTATAACTGTCCCAAGTGAAAATTTCAGATAAAGACTTTTGAAAAAAACCCAAGTTGGGGAAGGTGGTCCCCCCCCCTTCCCTAATTTAATTTCCCCTTTTAATGCATACATCATTTATTCATATAGACATGCTTATTAATTTGCATATTTTAAACCAAAGTTGTCAGATCCAAAGTATCAACCCGATATTAACTCACCCTAAACTTTTCGTCATAATGTTAATTAGTCAACCTGCGTTCCTGAGCACCACGTTCTGGAAAATAAATTATTTCCATTAAAACTAAAATCGCATCAAGTTGTTCCATTTTATTTATTTACTTTTTTATATTAACCAAAGAGTCCCATCCACGGTCTGACTATCTGCCTTCGAACTTTATTGGATTTGACCACGCTCCAACCAAATGTATCACCTCATAATACTCAAAGAATGATTCCTTATTCCTTAAACAATAACATTTATAAAAGTGTGCATACCATACTTAAGAAAAACTTGGGTCACTTCTACCGACCGTGTAAGCTTTGGGTAAATTATCCTTGCTAAGCACTCTCCTTGTTACGGACTTTAGTCTTAATCTTACATGTAAGTACCCTTTATGTTACGAGCCATATGCCTTGAATATACCTCGCTATTTTTATAAAAAGAAATCTTTCTGTCTCAATTTTTCTTTTTTAAATGTACAGAATGCTATTGACTATTCCCTAATATCTGATAGAAAAAGTAATAAATCCATTTTCAGTGGTTCAGTGATGAATCCAGCAAAAAACAAAAAATAACCGATGGCACTTTTTCCATAAATTGAAAAATATGTATATTAATAACACTGATCTTACTGATTTATTTAGTGTTTTCCAATCATTTTCATATTCTTCATTTAACTGAAACACTGGTAAAAAAGGAAATATTTTATTCTAAATTGTGTGTAAAAGTTTAACAATACATTTATTGTTTGAAGAATGGTTACATATTGATCATGAAAAACAAGTATTTCTTATATCCTGATGGTGTTGTTGAATAATACTCTCCTGTTCCTGTTCCTAATGCATATTAAATTAATTTTGATAATATATTCAGAATTAACTTTAAAAGTGCCAGTTTGCTCGCGTTACTTGTCACCAAAAAGAAAGCCCTTATTTTTCTACGTGGCAGAACTTTGATGTCAGCATTTTCTGTCACAAGCAAGTACATCGATATCAAATTAAAGTTACCTACACTGTCGGTGAAAATTTCACAGAGTCATATTCAATTTCATCTTCATAAAACGGTAACTGCATGATCTAATTTAGTCAACAATCGTTCTTTTGTTGTAAATGAGTTTTATGTGTGTGCAATTTGTATATTTATTAAAGCAATATTTCTCTCATGCAAGAAAATTTTGTTATCAATAGCATCAACAAAGGAACAATTCTTTAACATTTGATGCAGGTTTACCTTTACACAAAAGCAAATTTATCCCATATCTATATTGGCCTTTTTATTCCTTATAAAAAGTTTATTTAAATTGAAGATTAAAAAACAGTAGAACTTTTTTACAAATACCCTTTCGTACTTATGACTATAACTTGCGTTGGAATATTTTGAAATAAATTAATCATTTTAGTACCTAAGCAGTCTAAATAATATTATTGAAAACTTTTCAAAAGAATCTTATGTATACAACGTATACGTAACAATTTTTAAAATCTTTCAATTGAAATCATATATTAGTATCCAAAAAAGGTTATTGTTTGTTTCGATAGAGGCAGAATAGAAAAAAAATATATGCCACATAATATTAACGATTTAGAAATTACTATTTCAAACAATATCGATTTTAATGGTTTATTACGAATTTTATTTATCAGTTTAAAAATATCTACCCACTTTTTATTCAATAGTACAAAAATTGACCAATGGAACAACATTGATAATCGTAAATTGCTTACAAGTATTATGCTTAATAATTTTTTATTATGAAAATATGAAAAAATAAAACTTAAGAAATAAACACCACCTCAAATTAGAATAACGTATGAATCTATTAAAGCACTAACTGTAAATCTTCACATAGGGCAATATTTTTTTAGCTTTGCGGAATAAGTCATTTTAAGTGTGATTTTAAAGGTAACGGGATTATATTTCTTGCATAGTGTTGTTTAATCGTTAAATCAAATGTTTTAATCATGATACTTTTCATTCCAGATGGCATAAAACTGACAGTCAGTCCCTCTTATGACGTTGAAGTTAACCAGACAGTGACATTAACGTGCGAGTTAGATCTAAAACCAACTCCACCAGTCATTGTGTTCTTTGAAAGCAACTTCACAGAAAAGCTGTGTTTTTTAGAACACAGTTATGGAAAGTGTATAAACTCATCGGATACTTGTGTAACTCGTTACAATGCTTCCTGTCACAATGAAACACTGTACAGTCTACAATTCCCTGTTCCTTGGAACTGGAATGGAGCATCTATTTACTGCAAAACTTTGTATTCCAAAAGTGAATCCGTCGTCTTTGCTGTAAAAGGTTTGTAAAATAAACTGTTTTTAATTATTAATAACATTTGTGATTGCATTTTTTCTAACCCTCCCGTATGTTATGTCACATAAAAATAAAAGAGAGATCAGAAGAAGGTATTAAAGGCAACATGGTTCTCTTCAGTACACAAATAATATTGTTGTTTGTGATCAATTAAACAATAAAATGCTTTCTTTGGTGATTCATGCGGGATATGAAAGTAGCGACATTGCAGAAAAAATACATAACCAGCATGAATCTACAAAGAATAATTTATATTTAAAGAACCCACCTTTCTGTGTCTTTCAGAACACAGTAATAGAAAATGAAGAAATACATGGAATACTTGTCTAGTTTTAATTATTATTTGACATTAAAGTTATATATATGATTTTTCACATTCATTAGGGCCGATTCGTTATACTTACCATACCTAGTTCTTTAATTATTGTAATCTGCTAAATATTTTATTTACTCCTAAATGCATAGAAACAAATCATCCTGTAATACAGTTCAATAGACCCGAAAAATGTAGGTTGAACATTTTAATTGGTCGAAGATGACCCCCTCTCTCTCTTTCTCTCTCTCTCTCTCTCTCTCTCTCTCGTTTTATTGAAGAAAAACCACGCATTTATCTCTTAAGCATGTAATATGAATGTTTTTGTTATATAACGTGTCTTTTTAATTTCAAAAACTTTCACTTCTTTTTATTTTGTGATGTATCAACTATTTCAGTACCAGTGACATCAGTGACACTGACCCCGACACCAATCACTGTGATTGCTGGACAAGAAATGAATGTAAACTGTACAACGTCATACTGTCATCCACCAGCTGACATCACGTGGTACATGTCATTAAAAGACATTACCAGTCTCTCAGCATCCACAAAAGACAAAATGGAAGGTTTAGTGAGAACTGGATCATCCTTGTCAATCAATCTTGGCAAATCGGACAATGGAAAATATGTGTTTTGTACAACCAGCAACATACCGGGTCAGAATGTAACTTCCATGGTGAATACAGTGACAGTGTTATGTATGTATCCACTCCAGATTTTCATACAACAGGTAGCATAATGAATAGATTGTTCACGTGATCAAAGAATAACCACGGTAAAGGGTAATACTTAACTGAAAAGGCTTTATATATTATGTATTAAAGCAGTGAATACCCGCTAAATTGAAAATCAAAATTTGACTTTTTATCTAATTTTAACTACATGTAGCAAAGAAACAAAAAGTAATTAAAAATATTAACAAAAGTTTTAATTCAACAAAAATAAGGCAAAAAAGAACTTGTCATCATACCTTGCATGACTGATAATCAACAAATTATTTGCGAAATATATGATTTTTTTTTACTACAGTTCAACACTAGTTTCTTTTTAAAGGGTATGATGAACTGCATGCACAGAATTATTACAATGCGTTAAATGTTAATTGTGTTTATGTTATGATTACCTTAAACAATTGATTATATTACATAAGACTTTCATGTGGCGTATGGCTTACTTTAGAGAGATAACAGTGATATTCTAAACTAAATATACGCATTAAATTCAATATACGAATAATGTAGGAACATGGAATATTTATAGAACTACCACTGACTGAACGGCAAACACATACAAGGATAGGAAATGTACCGTCAAATGTTAATGTCAATGTATTAGTATAACAAAACATAAAAATGAAATTCCTTTTTAGATACTAATCCGATGATTTCTTTTCAATGCTGCAGTTGTATGATATTTATATAAAATATGTTTTCATAGTTAAACCGGAACTAACATCATATACACCAAATCCATACGCAGTCATAGAGGGACAGAGTGCTACACTGAAATGTGCCTTGACCGGTGCCAATCCTAACACTAGTATCATATGGAGATGGTTCAGAACAGATCGTCCTAATGCTGTCCTTTATAATGGACCAAACTATACAATACCTATCATACAGAGGAACATGTCTGGATCATACAACTGTACTGCCAGAAATTACATAGGAACATCTGAAGCGGTTACAATAAACGTAGATGTGCAGTGTGAGTAGTGTTGAATCTTACCGAAAACCTTTTAGATTCTATATTTACTAAGGAAACTTATACTGTGTTGGTCATGACTAAATTTTCTAAATTTTAAATATTTCAAGTTTGCAATGTAAATCTGCTGAGCTGCGGGAAACATTTTTTACACTAATAGTCTAGTAGGTCATTTTACAATTTGATATTGTGAACACACGTTTCAAAAGCGTGTAGTGTACAACAGATAATGTATGGTGTTAAATATCTGACCCTCGCACGATTAATTGTATATTCAATATCAATTAATATAAATTAATATCAACGCGATTTTTTACCAATCTACAGTTTGCAAATTTTAAAGAAACTACACAATAATCTAAATTTAATTTGCTCGGATAGAGCGTGTGCAAGAAATTAAACTTCGAAATTCTAAGAATACAACTCAAACACGTCATTTCCAAAACTCTAATCTCATTGGGTATTACTATGTATACAAATGTTACTAACTACACAAATGGAACTTCCGTTTAGGCGCATACAAATTTTTAACATGGCGTTAGGACAACTATTTCTCAACTATTTTTTTGCTTAATTGTGGGGGTGTAGTTTTGTGGATGCATCGGCTTTCATTTTCAGTAAGAAAGGTTTCTATCTTTTTTTCTATTTTTGTAAGTTCATGTTCTTGTAAGGTCTCGTTTGTAATTCAGAAATGAATCCTTCAGTAAACGACGACTATAAGTAAATATTAAAAGCAGAATTCACGAGTGGTATTCCACCCAATGAAGCGAGTACAGTTGTATATTGACTTATTTTTTTGCTGTGAATGCATCAGTGAATATAAATCTGTTAACTATTAGCGGGATTTTTCAGTTCTGTTCAACACTGTTGTACTCACAATGTTTTATTTTTTTTAAATGTTTACACTCTTTTTAATTTCAAACAAAAAATACTTTATATACTTTATATCTTTTCATTGTAATTCTTTTATATCTTTGTTTTTATGTTTAGACAAGCCACATATAGTCGATACACCAAGCATCACGGTAAATGAGAGTGATAGAGCCGTACTATTTAAAGAAATAGTCAGCAATCCTGTATCAAATGTATCCTGGTATAACGGATCAGAGCTGTTACTAACCCAGGCTTCAGTGAGGACTGCTACATTATTTATAGAGAAAGCTGTGTGTACAGATACAAAGAATTTTACTCTTGTTGCCAGTAACACAGTGGAGAGAAAAGTATGGGCGTTGGTGGAATTAATAGTTAATTGTGAGTATTTATTTCTAAAAGTTTAATCAAAATTGTATTAAGGAAGTTGTTTACTCAGGGTTTGAGTTCTCAAATTTGGATTGTTTTAAAGTTCAATGTCATGATAAAAATTTGTTCTAAACACAAAAAGTATTTATGAAATGAATTATTATTGACATAACATTCGATATTTTAACTATATTGTGGAATAAGGCTCAGACAAAAATGGACTTTTAACAAAACAGAGGAAATTCCGACTAAATTTTTTAAATTTTGTTTCTCGCTCAAATATTTTTGGCAGTACTATAGTATTAAAAGTTAAGGTTTAGTTTGTTAGTAAACATAATTTTGCATATTTTCTGTTGGTTTTATCTTACTTGTTAATTAAGATACTCGTATGGCACGCAAAAATACAAAAATCATACAAAAATATTGAAAAATGATTAAAAACGATAAAATACACCATATCTCAAAATTTTGATCATTGACAAATTTTATGCCAGCAGAATAAGGTTGATATAATAAGTTTAATTCTATAAATGTTTTATATTATTATCATTCAGTTTTTTGTTAAATTACATCAAAAATTGGTAGGGATTTAAAAACTGATAGAGGAAATTCGGACTGGAATATTTTTAAAACTGTTTCATGAAAACTTAATGATTTGTATTTATTTAGTGCTTCTGTCATTCATAAACTAAATTTCATTTTTAAAAGAGTTTAATTTTTGTAATATGTTCACAATTAAGAAAATCTCAATCATAGTGTAAAATTCTAGGGGATTTTTCTTAATTTTTCAGAAAACATTCAATGGCCATTAGCCCAAAAATTAGGTCATTATCCTACTTTTTGGAAAGTGAAATATAACACTACAATCAAAGGTCTATGACACATAAAAGATGGTTTTCCATTACCATTAGCGGATTTTTTTTACAATCTGAGTAAACGTAATCCTAAAGGTATGGTTTGCGGTTACAGGGAGATATTTCACAGATTAGATTTTCATTGTGACGTAACACCAACTACTACCTATTTCAGATATGATGTCAACATTTATATGACGTAATAATTGTTTTCTTTTCTTTTTTTATTTCGTGGGGTTTTTTAGTTTACAATGATTAAGTAACAAGTCACAAGCATTTAATCAATTTCCACAAAAACGAATTCCCCAACATCTGGTTTTAAATAGTGTTTTAGAAACACCAACAGACACTTATACTTAGAACAAAATTTCCTGAAATCGGTGGACTTGGAAAGGTTTCAAATTATATTCTAATTTTAAATAGTTCATTAGAAGTTAATAGAAACGAATCATGATATAAATAGTGACATTACTTTTAAACATTTTAAACATAAATAGCCCCCACAATAGTCACATATTAAATGTACATGTTTTCAAAAAATTATTTACATTTCATCAAAATGACACCTTGATATCATGGACTTTGACCTTTTGTAGCTATAAAACGGGTCCGGCAAAATCATTCAAATTTTATAAGAAAATATGCTTTAGTTTAGTAAACAACATGGTATGTAACTTTGGTTCAATGTCTAAAAAATGCAAGCCGCAAACCTTACCTTAAATCAAATGTTACTCATAAACAATTTTAATTTCAAAGATATGATTAGAATAAAGAACACGAAATTCTAATAAAAAAATGTTTTGTTTTGGCTTCAATTGAAAAATTTAAAAATTATATTATATTTTAATACAGTGTTAGTGTTTCTTGACAAAGGCGATTTATTTATATTTTTGAAGTTGCAAAATTTTAGTAATGACGTCATCAAAATTTTATTGAAAATCGAAGAAAGTATGCTTATTTAAAGTAATTGATAATCAAACGGTGTTAGGCATCATCAGGAAAAAGAGGCTTTATTGAATACGGTTGACGTACGAACGTTTTATGCCGAATTATTTTGATTTTAATTAATTATGTTTGCGTTTCTGTGTTTTTTAACTTAATCTAAATCTCTGTCCTGACACATCATAGTACAATATTTCTTGTTCTGATACTTCTATAATGCAGTGCATGATCGGTTCAAATCTACACTACATCTGTTGTATTATAATTTGTATTACGTTCCACTTGACTCTCACTGTTGAAGAATGTTGTATTTGATCGATTTCTTCAGAAAAAATTGTTTTCTTTTTTATTGATGATGTTTACTAAGAAAACACAAAAAACATTCCACAAATGGGAATATTATGCTTCATGTATACATAAAATTCAACATCACAGACTCATAGATTGGATTTGATTTTCTAAATTTCTGATCCGCTTTATTCAATTTCACGAAACTTATATAACGATTAAAAGAAATTTTACCTGTAACACTTATATTCCAAAAAAGCTATTTATTAGTGTAGATGTGTCACATAATTCATTATGTGATGTAATTTGGAATTTTTACTTTGTCATTGTTTTTGGATGTATTTATTTCAAATAGAAGAATTCAAATAAAAAGTTTTTTTAAAAAAAGGTTATTTAATGAAAATTGCAATCCTAGAAAGATCATGCTAAATAGCGCTGGCAGGAGGACATCGACCAAGAATTATTTTTGTTTATATTATGAGTTGCAGCAACCAATCCCTTAAGCGACTTTTATTGAAATCTGATTGAACTAGAAATACGCTTAACATTATTTTAAAACACATCAACATGGCCAATTGCAATTTCATAAAGAGATTTTAAAATTATTCTATCTTAAACCGGTCATTGTTGGAAAATAATAGTACAGAACAAATTATTTCATCTTATTTCAGGCAAGCCACGGACGTATTTTAAAAACATTACACTTGGAGTGACAGACAACACTGGAATTGAATTTTCTACGACAATTATTGCGTACCCAGAACCTCGTTATGAATTAAGATACGAGAATGGAACAATAAACTATCGGATGATGAGCAAATTAAAAAGAAATGCGGTGAATAATTTTACTATTTATTATAACCAAACAGTGGTAGAACAAGACGATTATGGAACTTATCATCTTTTTGTCAGCAACGCGTTTGGAGACACAACTGTGTTTTTGAATGTGTTACCACAAAGTAAGTACCAATGTCTGCAAAATAAAACAAGACCATTTAACTTAAAATCATAATATCTATTAGAATAAATTAAATAACAACTTAAAATTTAAGAACTTAAATTTTAGTTTGTTTAATTACCATCATGCCAATAAGTAACATGGTTGATTATTTTAATTTGAAGCATGTTCTTATATGCATGCTATAGGAGGACGATATTACTGATAGAATATTTGGATCTTGTGATAAGATATTCACTATTATTACAATATATTTAGTATATTTGCAAATGAATTTGTTTTTAAGTCCCTTTGTTGATTTGTCTGTAAGAATTTTATTGAATTGACAATATGAAAACTTACAAAGACATATTTTGTAACTTTCAAAATTAAGAGTGTGACAAGTGCCGATAGTTTTAAGTTGTAAAACAAATCAAAATGAATAATTGTAATTGTTAAAACAAATAGTATACGGCCATTGTTCTTACCTTGTGTCAATTTATTTGTTTTACATTTTCAAAAATGTTTGTGTAATTGGCACACTTTTAAGGGGTGTGTGCGGCCGTTTTGTACATTTGAGGATCAAAATATTAACATTTTTGGACGGCTTGTTTCTGCTCACAACTGACCAAAATTGTTTTCAAAAGATAAAAAAACAATGGATATGGGATTTTACTTGATGTTTTGGATACCAGAACAGATCAATGCCTTTTGAATAGCTTATAACAGCTGTAGAACTGCGGCCCTGTAGACTTATTTTGAAGATTTAAAAATCTTTAAAATAAGAAACGGATTTATTGGTGTCTTCTCTACAACCATTTGTTTAGAAAAACGTTGAATCTTGCACATTAATATTGTAACTTTGACTTTGACTTAAAATTGACTTAAAACGCCTGTGTCTTTGGAGGCACGTTGACGTTATATTTTCAGAAAAACCATTTAAGAATAAGGTACCCTATTTTGAGGCAAAGCTAATACTTAAATAAGCAAGCTTGGACTTTTATCAACAATTGGTTTTAGAGTTGATACTAAGCACATACTTTCATATTTTTCAGATTTTTAAATCTTGAATTTAAATCTGTAGCTGTGCAGTTCTAAGTGATTAAAAAGACATTGTTCCGTACTCGTGTTGGTAATTTGCATGCAAAACAACATGTAAAACCTCATATTTATTGCTTTTATCTTTTGACAAAAAGTTTGGACAGTTTTGGATAGAAAAAAGCCAGTTCAAGAAATGTTTACATTTCGATTCTCAAACGTACAAAATATCTGCTACGAAAAACTAGTAGTTGAGAATCTTTGAATACCAACTAAAGGTTTCAATAACTAGAGAAATAATGATCGTAATTATCGCTTGATACATGTAATTATAGGTAAATGTTTGAAAATAGAAACATAACACAATCCGTATTGTAAAAAAAATATTGTAAGAAAAATAATGATCACATTCATTATTCTAATATATATCATACATGAGGCATTTTTTTAATTGTGCTTTTTAAGCTCACCTGAGCTGAAAGCTCAAGTGAGCTTTTCTGATCACATTTTGTCCGTCTGTCCGTCCGTCCGTCCGTCCGTCCGTCCGTCCGTCCGTCCGTCCGTCCGTCTGTAAACTTTCACATTTTGAACTTCTTCTCTAAAACCACCAGACCAATTTCAACCAAATTTGGCACAAAGCTTCCTTATGGTAAGATGAATATAAATTGCAGAAATGAAAGACCCATCTTTATTCAAAGCGGAGAAAACCTCGAAACTGTAGAAAAAGGAGGGTGGATTTTTAAAAATTTTCTTCTCAAGAACTACTGAGTCATTCAACGTAATTTAGCATAATTAATCCTTATGTAAAGGAAAATATAAATTGCAAAAATGGGGGGTCAATCAGTTTAACTTCGGGCTCGATATTTCATATATCGAAAACCAGGTTCATTGTTAGAAGCCATGTGGGACGCATGATAAACGGGTCAAACTGACAAAGATGAATTTGCTTGATGTGCAACAGTTTACGTGCGAAGGAAATATTTGAAACATCCAAATTATATTTGTGCCGTTTTTGTGAAGTAAATTGAGGTTAAATGTTTCAATGCGTTGACATTTTCACTTCTGACGGTTGTTTTAGCTTGTTTCGATTTTCGTTTGTTTCGTTTCTTTTTAACTTGAGGGGAACTATCGCCTGTATTTTGGAATTTTTACGTATCGAATCAGATAATTGATTAATGTCACATGATTTGTTAAAATGCTCATCATTTTCAGTCTAAACGGAGATTATTTTCGCTGCTAGAAATATATAAGTATAATATATATGATGAAAAATAAATTGTGTTCTTTCTTTGTTTTAGTGCATTTTTCTTTTCTTTTAATTGTTTACAATTTTATATTTACTAAACGTATCTGAGAGTCAAGCTTCGAGTTATAAGCAAAATACAGAGCTTTGCGCACAATGCTATGTTTGTACACATAGCTGAGGTCATGCTTTAGTTTGTTTATATTTTATATATTTTAAATGCAGCTATGCTGAATAGGAAATACCAAAATCTTAAGTTGAATGTAATAAACTCGTGTGAACAAAATCATGACTCAAACCAAGCTATGTATCTTGTTTATAATTCTACGATTGACGCTGAAATTTTGGTTGATCATTAGAAATGTATTGCTAAAAGGATGATATGCTGTAACTACTTTCTGGGGCCCCTCCTTATTCGAAAATTATATGGAATCTACACCAATTTTGATAGTTTTTCAGACACAAGTAAATAAAAACGACATCTTTAAAACAGTTTCCATAGTTCTGACACATTACTGTTACGGGGATAAATGCACTATCGCTATTCTTGAGAAAATATTAGAGCGGAAAATCATCTTGGTTTGTAGCCATTTGTTGTTTTTTAATAAAGATGAAAATAATGGGTGGGCCTTAGTAAAATAGAGTGATATGCCTGTCAATACATTGATTATAATAGCTCTTAACATATCAAGTGACAACATTTTTCATTCGAGTGTATTCATCGATCGAGTAAGGTTATAAAACGTCACATGAGTTCACGCCACGTTAACAACAATCGTTTATTAATGAGGAAGACCAATTAAATTTTTTGATGTTTTTAATTTGAGCGCATTGAGGTACAATTTCTTCTTTCACATATAGACATTTTTTAAATAAAATACAATAACTAGTAAGTAGTTGATGAAGAAAATTTACCTATATGCTCATATATTTTGATCACTTTATGAAGTGTGGGTGGCGGGGGGCAGAACTAAAATAAAGGGAATTGGAAGTTAACAGCGTACCCCAACCAAAAATTTAGTTTAATATCTTGCATAGGATCTTCTTGCGGTAAAAATGGTATTTCATGAAGGTACAATGTCAAAGATTAAGAGTATGCAAAAATAAGTGTAAAATTCGGATACTTTACGGTATTTATTTTTTGTTATTCTACCGAGGGCCATATGGCACAATATCCTTTGAACGCCCATACATGAATAAAGCTATTGTTGCTCAGGTGAGCGATGTGGCCCCATGGGCCTCTTGTTAAGCGTACAGGTCTTAATCGTAATATTATGAAAAATTACATGCTTGTAATTTAAGTATATCGTACAGGAGGACAATAGATAACTGATAAGATCATTTATTACTATTTTGATAAAATCAAAGTAAAAACTGATATATTTCTTCAACATTTGTTTTACAAATAATGCCTTAACCATATCAAATCACGTTAATTATAGTTTGCATAAACACAAAAGAAAAAGAACAAATATTCTTTTTAAAAGATAATACAGAATATTCCCTTCAACTACATGTTGTTCTACTGAAACATAAAAGCTTCAATTCAATCATAGCGATTTAATCATTTTTTTTTTTTTCATTTTTTTAAAAATTGCAAATCTTGCTCAGTCGCACGTAAATTAGATTATAGGCAAATTATCTCCCTTCTACTGAACAGCTTTTTAAAGAGTAAAATTAATGAAAATTTTGGCATCTTGTAAAAGGGAGAGGAGTGCACAACCCGAAGTTTATAAATTTGTAAACTTCCTAGGAAGAGGACAATGATTTTTTTTTAAATACTGACAGATTTTTTCAAATGTATTTATTTTTCTTCTTTACAAATGACAGGAAAACCAAATAGGCCAAGAAATACTGAAATATTTTGTGAACAAACGGGTGCCAAAGTTCAATGGATATCATCATTTAATGGCGGGGATGTGCAGTCATTCACTGTCACTGCCATGAATGGACAATACAAAGAAAGTGAATCTAATACCATAGCTGATAAAGGAGAAAATGAAATTCATGCCGTGTATATACAAAATCTTCAACCTTTAACAACATACTTGTTCTATATTTCTGCTCGAAACCGTCATGGATTTAGCTCTTCCGGAAACTTCAGCTGCACGACATTAAGAGGTAAAAATGGCTAATAAGAGGATAGGTACTGGCCTTTTATAAATGCCCTATTATTGGATTAATTATCCAAACAATTCAGATAGGAAAAGTTTGCTACTAGTACCTGGCTCCTATAAATACCCTGTCAAACGTGAACAATCTTAAAATATTAAGTTAATATCATCATGATCATAAAAATTCTACCAAAACCTGTTTGGAAAATATAGGAGACAGGGTGTATGCAAATTTTTATTTCAGTTCAATTGATCAATGTTGTTGACATTAAAAAGCACAATATATTTAAGAAAGATTTCAGAAGCCTAAGTTTAGAAAATATATTGGTAAACTGATCTAACACATGCTTTTCTATTCGTTCATCTTCGCAATTAATTTTAAATAAATCTATTTCATCATTTTTACGTAAATTTTACTATAATATTATTTCTCAGTTTGTCATACTTGGTCAATTATATTAAAACCAAGTTCATTTGAATATACATGTAGTAGTTTGTGGCAATATATTTCTAACATTATCATTTAGTATTCTAATGCAATCCTAGAGTTGTATAATAATGTTATTTGTCTATTTTAGAGAATACTGGAAGTTTGTCCATAATCTACGGAAGTGCGGCTACTGGAGGGATAACTTTAGCAATTGTCGTTATTGTTGTTGTCGTACTACTTCGTAGATTCAAAAATCGAGGTCGTTAATTAATTATTCATTTGTCGTTTACTTGTATTTAGTCAAATTCATTAAACTACCACACGGACCATTGAATGCCCCATTTGTTCAATCAAAATATAAATGACTTTAAAAAAATATAAGCTTAAGATTACTTTTCCCTGGTGACTGTTCATCTTTGATTTCGGATCTACATTTGATTACTTTAGATTTAAATAGGAGAAAACAAATGAAGGGTTTAACAAGTAGAATGATATATATTCTATAAAACGTATAAACTATTTTTTTCAGACAACAATGACAGTAATTCCAATAGGTAAGTAAGAAGGTGTACCCGCTGTATAATTTTGATTTGTATGATGGATCTATATCAAAGTTTTCTAATTTAATATTTTACTCTTAGCTCAATTCAAGTGTCTAGAGGTAGTTGAATCATAGAAACGTCAACTTTATCCTTCTGTAATCCATGTTTATTTTACAAATAAATCGCATACATTCATTTATACAACATATATTGTCCATGCTGCAATGGAAATACTTCATAGCGTCCAAACTTCTGAGTTATTTTAAATTTTAATAAATAAAAAATTGCATTTTACAAAAAATAATTAAATTTTATTTTCATTTGAACATCGTTTGAAAATGTGATTTATATCTTATCATCATATATGTTTTGTGTTGTATCAAAATATATGTTCATAAGATAATACTTATGAAATTTTATTTCGTATGATCCCACCTCCAATGTAATGGAGGTCCGTGTTTGCTCAAGGTTTGTATTTTGACCATCACAAACAAACCAAATCATCAACGTTTCGGGGGGTTTTCCCTATTATGACATTTTCCCAATTTTTACATTTACCTCGATTATGACATGCCTATTTGTAACAATGAGCACACGGCGGATGCGACCGGTCAACAGAGGATGCTCACTCCTCCTAGGCACCTGATCCCATCTCTATCTTTTTAGAGGTCCGTGTTGTTCTGCTTTGAATTTGTATTTCGATTTATGGATTTTTGAACTGGTTGACAGTTTGTTATTGTCATTTTTCATTCATTCAACGGTGCTAAATTATTATTTTAATCTATTCGAATAGAAAAAATATTTTTAAAAACATCCAAAAACGATATTTTCATTCACTAAGAATCTGAATACAGACTTTATCTATAAATGTCGTTCTCCAGACTTATAAATATGGACAGAGGGTCAGAAGAAAATATTTGAATAATATTTAACATTTGTTAAACTTTTTACAGAGATGACCCTATGAAAACGAACGAAGATCCATCACATTACACAACACTTGCAGGTAACTGTTTTAAACGTCAGTTTGCCATATTTCAGCCATTAACCTAATTGCTGATTAAACTATCTCCAATACAGCCAGGTTTTTTTCAATATGTCAAAAAAATATCAAAAATAAAAATTAATGTATCAGAATTCTTTTTTTTACAAATTTTTAGAAATAATTTCATACTGATGACTATGATGTAGTATCCAAATTGATTTCACTGATCAAGAATGTGAAAAAAGTTGTTATCCTTGATTAACTAATACTTATAGTCTGTCCCAAGATATTTTTGCCACACATTTTCTAAAATAATTCTATATCTATAAATACCTCTGGGTTCAAAAGATGTTCATTCAATAGTATGAAAAAAATCCCAAGATTTCCCCTTTGAAATGTCCCCTCTAGCTTGCCAGGTTTCAATATACGGCTAAAAAACGTCTACGGGGATTTTGCATTGCAAAAGAGATGAAAATACTCGGATGATAACATTGAAAAATTGTGTCAGGTATTCCGAGTGCCTTCCAAATGGAGAAAAGATATCAACATTTTCAATTATAAATCTGTTTTCGTTCCTGTTAATTTTTCCGACTGAAGCATATTTGCAAATGTAAATATTTCGATTTTAAACAAATCCCTTTCTACATTTCAGATTTAAATCATTTCAATTCAATTTACACGTCAATACAGAAATTGTTAAGTTCATAAATAAATCTAAATGACTCGAATCATTCGAATTGGGATTTCGGGTAAATTTTAATTAATCGGGTAAGCTGTTGATTTTAATTTTATTTTTAGAACGAGATGTAACTACCGAAAGGTGAGTATAAATTGATAGTTAAACAGCTATATCCCCTATGTTATGCAACAATAATTATTTGAATCGAGAAATATATCAAAAACAATTTTTAAACCACTCATTTATTGCGAAATATTTACTCATCTACATGCTTATTTGCTTTCATCAGTATTTGTTGAACACCCCTAGCGGATTTCATTTATTCAAATCATCAAAGTAAAAATAAACAGAATATTCTATTGGAAGAGAAATTATTCACGAATTACCATCTATTCAAAACCGTGTTCTTTTGGTATTTTTTAAATGACCGAAAAAAAATGAAACGATAGCTAGTAGATCTATAGATACGTAAATGACAATGCAAATGGCAATTTGCATTTTGATCGTATTAAATGCAATAGACATTATTATATTTAATAATTTTAATTTATTGATTCAAATCGAGTCTGTGTTTTTTTCTCTTCAAAAGATATTTGCTTAAAAGTTATTCAACATATTATTTTCTTAAAATTTTCAATGTCTTTATGAATTTACCAATATCATCAAACAAAGACACATCATTAAATATCAACCTACACTGTATATATGTATATTCATATAAACATAGTCTTCAGATATTATAAGCATTACAACAAAAGTTGATAATAATGAACAAAATAGTAAAAATACTAAATAGTTTATGTTATAAAGGTTTAAAACGTTCTTAATAAATAATATGAAATTGGATGGTCGTAAGAATTTGTTGTTGTTTTATTTATATTTCAGAAACTTTTATGAGATATTAACAAAAAATGAAAGCGCAAATCAGTACGAAGCTTGCCTAATGAAAGGTAATGCAAACGTTTATCATTATTTTGGCAACACCAATTTTAAAACTTTTTCCCGCTCTTTATAATAAAGCTTAACATTCTTGAGTAATTTGTCTTGAAAATCAAAAATATTTGTTACATTTTGAACTCCAAAGTGTTGTTTACCTCTTGAGAGTGCTAGCTGATTCATTTTATACCCATTTTTTTAATAAATATGAAATGTTGTACTTCTTGAATATAAACAATCAGCAGGTTTAATGCGCTTAAATACTGAAGTAAAGCAATTTGTGCATTGAAAAAAAATACTTAAACTCTATTATAATAGTTATTATGGATCAAATAGTAAGCAATTATGTGAATCAATAACGTATATATGATTGGGGAAATTACTAAAGCCTAATATTTACGTTCAGTATATATTTCCCCATATGTTTGCATTGGAAATCTGCGACGTTCAATTTCTTACGAAAACACTTGTAGCTTATTACGACGCATGAGCACAAATATAAACGTCATCACGCGTTTTGAATATTTTTGTTATTGTAAGATTATATGAAAGGTTCAAACTTACATAACCAATTTGATATGTACTTATGAAAAATAATCGTTAAATCATATCTACTCGTTAATAAAAAAAAAAATCTGATACTTTATCTTTAGGAGCGGAAGCGAACTAAATAATATATTAATATGGCTGTTCCGTGTATGTTTCATATAACTGACTAAAAGCATATATTATGCCTTTAATGCAACGATACACAAATACTTCACACTAAGGATGTGCAAACAAATTTTCATACTGCACTAATGCTAACTAATGTCTGCATATCCTTGGTGTGTTATAGGACCGACTACATCCAAAAATAATTATTCAAAGCTTAAATGTATGCAAAGGTACACTTATAAAAATTTTGAATGAGCTTTAAGTTAAATGATAGCAACATATTTGTTACGATTGACATTAAGAAAAATCTAATTAAAAAAACCAAAACCCAACATCCCCTCTCACACTCTCTAGCTCGTTCTATAAGTAAGAGTTATATACAGTGTCCCAAATCTACAGCAATCTTTTATATAACACACACACATATATATATATATATATATATATATATATATATATATATATATATATATAAAGGGTTCGGAGTCCGCATACATCTCTCTCCAAAAACCAACAACTGAACATGAGGTGTAATTTCCATAAATGTCATTTATTTAAAAATGACGAAAAAAAACTAACAATTACAAATTACTGAGAGGCCGCTCATATGCAATGTCAGCTGAATTTTTTGTTATGCCTAAAGGTCAGCCGAGAACGTTCTTGTAAACTATAGATGGTAGTAAAGTCATCTTTCTTAGTAACTAAATATATGATCCTTTTACATCTGGTAGAAATATAGTACTGTAAAACGACAAATTTTAGCGCCTTTGGCGCAACAACCCTTGAGCGCTAATATTAATAGTGCGCCAACGATTTTCCATATGTATTTATTTTTACATATTTCAAAACTTAGAATCAAATCCTTTGTGTTCACGTGCTTTGGTGAACTCAAAATGAAATTTGGACGTTCATCAAACATGAACATTTTATTTTATTTATTTTGAAATAAAGGTGCCTGCGCTAAAATTAAGCTGCACCAATGTATTAGCACTTGCGTTTGCGCTAAAATACGTATGCGCCAAATTTTCTCGTTTTACAGTAATTAAAAATTCTTTGAGATTTAAGAGTTAAATAGTACATCCATATTACTCAGTCATTTTTACCCGGTTTATTTCTTATCTATTAAATATAATTTTAAGTATTATGATAATTCCTATTCAAATTTTGTTTTACAGAAAATCATGAAACTAACGGGTAAAAATCTCTCTCTCTCTCTCTCTCTCTCTCTCTCTCTCTCTCTCTCAAACGCAAATAAAGACTATCCAAAGTAATGCTACATATATGTTTTAATCCTGAAAGGTTTGTGAAGAGCTACAAAATTCTTATTCTGAAGAACTTTATTTTTATTCAGATCTAAATTATAAATGAAATGTATATATAAGTCAAACGACATCTAATGGCATACAATGCCATACTGATATCCTTTTTATTGCAGTCAAATATATCAGAATTTGCAAAAGACAGAAATTACAGATAAACGAAACATCTGTGACAAACAGATGATCGACAAGAACCCAAAAGGTAAAATACATGGCAATTATCTTCTTAATATTCTATTTAAATTATTTATTATTCATCTGCGTCTTTTTTTATTTAAGCAACATTGAGTCTGAATTAAAACTTGTCGATAGACCGACACTCTACAACTATCCTTCAATGTTACAGTTACATGTCTATATTACAGATACTACTATTATTTAAAAATACGAGAAAATTTCAACTAGAAATCACCATGAAATTTATTGTATCTAGTTTTCTTTTATATGCAACAGTTTATTGTTTGGGGATTTGTTTTTTAAGGTGGTGTTTATCTGGTAGCTATTACGGTCATCATTAAAATGCTAGTTTGTGTTTCACATTTAAAGAGGCCAATTTGGGTGGTTTTGCGGAAAAACTACAGTAGCAAAACTCTTTTGTTTAACCATATGTAATTTTTACCATCTCTTAAACTAATTTATTTGCGAAAATTCAAGAAAATCGACCATATCGTTGGGGATATCTCAAAATACAGGTACATTTACTATATGAATATATAGGAAATTGTCACTTTCCGCACTTGGAGGCAGATTTAAGAAATACTACAATCGCGATTTTCCGTTAAATTGTAATATCTGATTAGCAATGTCATTTTCTACGTTATGTGTAAAAAATACTAAATTCTTAGTGCGGGCCATCTCAAAATATAAAAATGAACCAAATTTTGCTATATATTTGGAGTATTATAAATGTAGATTGGTATAATGGATTCATCCAAAAAAAATGAAAAATACCCCTGAGGATAGCATTATTCTGTGTATAAGATTTCAACGGCGTACAATTTTTACTTTTTCTTTTATGTTATTTCTTATAACTTACTCCTACAAAGATTTATTTTATCATAACGTCATAAAAGCACATTGGCAACGCTCACCTACCGTACAACGGAAAAATCGTTTGAAAAATAAAATTTTCCTTAAAAAATTTAAATTTTTCTATCTGAATTTTATTATGTTTAATTTCATAATTGATATCGAACAACATTCATAAAAAATATAAATACACTGTATTTTACTAGAATGCGCCAAAATTTGCGCAATGAAAACTATAATAAAGTCGGCCTCCTTAAATCATTATTTCAAGAAATACATAATTAGGGTTTTTTTCTCTTAATAACTTTACGCAGATGTTTTGCTGTCAACAATTCTAACTTGCCATAACTTCTATAGTGTACGGTAATAGGAAAAAATTAAAAGAATTTCCTTGATTTCGAATATGGGACGAACGTTTTCAAAATGGCTTTACCGGCTTGGTGCTCAATAAAAGATTACACCTGTCCTTTTTTTTAGAAGTACCAAATTTTATTTATTAGGAAAAGTATCGTTGTAAAATTATTATTTCAATTTATTCAAAAATGAAATCGGAAAGTCATCATAATTAATCTAATTGTTGACAAATGTTTACCTTTTTGTTTACTTTTCAGATAACTTTATTAGAACAGCCGTGTTCATCTTAATTTCTCTCTTGAGATGGAACACTAATGTCACGTTTTGAAAAGGTTCAATCTCTATTCTAGTGTTATTAATTTAATATTAATATTTCTATTTATAGATTTTTCTAAAATATACGTCAATCATTCTGTGACGGAGAACAGCGCGGAATACATAAACCTCTCGTTCTCGAAGTAACAGCTTCTTCCTGATAACAACCAACTAGTGATGGTTTGTTTTGGTTGACATGCTGCATTTGATTGGTCTTCTTGGTTTGTATTTGTATTGGTCCTAGTCAGTTGACCCGTAATGACTGCAGTGATTTCTTTCCTCTTAATATACTTGTATAATTCTGTTACTCCGAAAAATAAATTAAACCTTTTATGCGAATTTTTACAAACAATTCCATACTTGAGTAACAAATGCTGATTGATTAACAGACATTACAAAGTGAAAATACATTCTTTTTCAATTTGCTCACTGTTATGTCAAATACATTGTAGTAATTACAATTAAATTTTTCATTATTAATTTCATTTCTGTTTCATTTAAGAGCTAGTAATTTCCGTTTTTCAACTTTTTTAAGAATAAAAATGAATTCCACCTTGATTCGTATTAAGATATACTAGTATGCAACTTTGTACTTTGAAATATACATTATATACAATATACAAAATAATTTATTTTGTTTTTAATTAAATTGTTGATAAAAACACAAAAATTATATTAAAGATATTGTTAGATTATTTTGGATAAATACGAAGATACTCTTTTCAGACTTCTTCTCCAATCATTTAAAGTTACATGTTCATGAATTTGGTCAAGAATTATTTTTCCGTCTTAAATTTTTACAATGCTTCAGTAAGGCATTTCTAATAGTCAACCAAAATTTGAGAGAAAGTCGTCGTGTTATAAGCGAGATACAGAGCTCACAATTCTTTGTTATGTAAACAAAGCGTCATGTTTCTGTTTATGTTTTGAACGGTGAAGTGAAAATTCAAGTTTTAGACCTAAAATGAATTTGATAAACGCTAGGATCTATTTATTTATGTTTAAAACGAATATGAACAGAGAGAAATCAGCTTGAAAAAGAAAGTTTTCCTGTATATTGAACCAATTTAAAAAAAACAGGGCACGAGCCTTTTTTACACGACAAAGAATTGTGAGCTTTGCATCTTGCTTATAAATCTACGACTGGCACTCAAACAATAGAAATGCATATCTAAAGCATTATAAACAATTACAATAGAAAAATAAAATTTGACCATTATTGTGACCATTCCCCTTTAATTACCACATTGATTTTTGTATAATCTATGTTTTATATTTTATCGTATAATATTTTTTCATGTAATTGTCACTAGATCGAATTTTTAAAACAATATACATTGTCGAGACTTTGCAGTTATGTTTAGCATTACTTTTTTGAAATGCAGTCAAGATATAGTAGTTTGTATAGATGTTTGTGATACTTCACACTCCGATTTTTATTACTGTATACTTGTTATGAATAGAGATTTAACACCAGTAGATAATTAAAGGCGCTATAATATATACATTGTATGTATGTTTTTATACTTTAGTCACCGTGCAACATGTCTTATAAATGTGTCTTCTACAATGAATATTATGGTATGACTACAAGAAACAAAAGCTGGTGTTATACACGATGCCTTGCTTTATTTCTTCCTTAGCGCACACATCTAGTCCCATCTCTATCGGTTTATTCGTTTTACTGGATTATTTCAAAATGCATGCAATACCAAATACGTGTACTAGTATCCGGCTTTCGAGATATAAACACGATTTTGGGGGGAGTGTTATTTTGCACCATCAACTTTTCTCAGTGAAGATTGCGATCTGGACTGTAATTGCTCTGCTGTTGAAAAATATGCCAACATAAACAGTGTACATGTAAATTGCACATCTAACTGCCATGATAACTTGAAAATTGTATGCTGTATAATTATGTTGCACGGTAACTAGTATAATTATGTTGCATAGTAACTTCCTTGCCAAGGTTTGATGTAAGCAAATGCTTAAATGTTTATCGGTAATTATCATGAAATGTACATAGCATTTTAGATAAGCAAAGAGAAATAAAAGACTATATGGTAAATATCATGAATTGAACATAACATTTTAGATAAGCAAAGTGAAATAAAAGACTATAATTAAGACTGTATGACTTCTGGTTTTATTGTCATTTTTTAATCAACAAATTATCTGGTTTTCATTATATCTTCTTGAAGAAAGAAATAGAATTACAAGAAGATAAGTTTGCATTTCATATAAAATGCTCAAAACAGTCCATTATTCTAAAACTCCAATACAAATTGATGAAACCAATTGTTGACTTAACAATGGCATTCTAATTGGTTTCAGACAACATTAATGCCCCCTCATTAAATTAAATCAATTTTAAATTATCCTCCATGCTTGAATTAAACAAAAAATGACTATATTTACATGCATTCATTGTTTACCATTTCAATTTATTTCACAATTACTCATTACTTAGTAAAGGTAAATTAGAAAATCAAAACACCGCAAACAATTATTTACATAAAATCAATTTTCTTTTTGTAATTCATGTTCGACAATGCATGTATGAAAAAAGTTTTAAAAATGGGATGACCTAACTGTATGTACAAAAACTCTTTGATTGAATCATAATACAAAGTAAGTTGTCACCATGTTGGAAAATTCTCCCGCGTTATTGTTTTCATCTGTGGGTCTTAACATGACGGCTACCCACTTCATCTTCACGGGAAACTGTATAGTGACGGTTTCAACTTGACCCGCCTCCATCGGTCTGCCAGGTGTATCTTTAATCATGTCTCCCTTTACTAGCCAGCCCTTCTTAGGATTGAGGACGAGAGCTGTTCCGTTGGTGTGGTAACGAATCTCGTAAGAGGAAGCTGAAATTGTTTTGAAATTGCAATCTGAAGAATATCTTTGTTCAAATGGCATATATGTACATCCACATTTTATTTTTTATACATAAAAGAATACCTCTCCCGTTGTCTAGGTCACTCCCAGTGGCTGTCCAAGACAAAGACACCTTTCTATCCTTCCTGTTCACTTTGGTAACTGTTAAATCAATGATTCTGGCGGGGGGATAATCGTATTTACCAGACACGCTGTCCCAGCGATCGTCGACATGGAATTCTCCAGAAGATGTGGATCTCTTAAGACAATGTTTTAGTGGTATCTTCTCCGTATAATAATCCAGTCTTGGTGCATGGGGATCGTAATGATCATCTGCTGAAAGAGTCGAATAAAAACTTCCAGATGACTAGTAACTTCAAAACTAAATTGTAGTTTTTTATTTATTTTGAACCTAAAGTTTACCCGTGTCCTTTTCTGTAGGTATTTCGATTTCGTAGGTCCTGTGAATTTCTGAGTTGGACAACACATCTTCTATCATAACCTCTACGTAATGCCTTCCTTGAGAATCCATTTCCGTGAAAGAGTTGGAATAGATTCCATCATTTTTCATTATATCGAAGCCTAAAAAATATGAATTTACGATAAAATCTCCATCCGAAACATTTTTATTCACTGACATTAGCGACAAACATGACTGTTTTCATAAATCTTAAGCGTATGAAAGTGAAATTATAACATGTCAAACCGTGTGTCAACATTGCTAGCTTGTATTAGGTGTTCTGAAAAAGAACAATTAAATAGATCTTACCTCCACCTGAGTCTCTAAGTTGTATCATGGCTACTTTTCTATCCTCGTGGTACACATGAGCAGTAACGTTTGCGTTTACTACCGGATGTCCCCCATTCATGGCCTCAGCGTACACGCCTACACGCGGTGGGGAGTGTTCATTAAACAATTTCACCCATGCGTTTGTTCGAATGGGAACCTCGTCCTCTGATATTATAGGTTTTAAGATGACCAACACATTTATAGACTCCTTATATGGCGTCTTATTCCATATGGTAATGGACCACTTTCCTTGCTATAAAGAGAAAAAAGACTTCTTAAAAACTTCTTTAAACGACTTTTATTAGTATATTGTCTGCATGCAAAGAAACGTACCTCATTATTTGATACTACACTAGTAAGTCTGATATATCTTAGTTTCCTATCCGTTGCTTTGTATAAACATTCTGAGCCATTTGGCGCCGTGACTTGTACAGAGGGCTCGGATGTCGAGTAGTGTAGACGTAAAGTCAATTCACCGCGAAGTGTATCATCCACACTGAATTCTGAGTGGTATGCTGTTTCTCCATCAAGCTCAATGTTCTCGTTTGAAATCTAATTAATTGGGTAAAGGTATTTCAAAAATTTACAATGAGTTTAATATTCATCGGGTTCCATTTAAAATTTTCAAAATTCCAAATTTTGAACCTACCTGTACAGCCACGTCTTTTTCGTCGTGTAATTTGTCCGACAAGCGCTGAACCGCATAGAAAATGGACCTCTGGTTCCTTGATTCAGCATGCCCACCTGCAAAAAACTGAACCGATGTATACTGAACGTGGTGAAATCTTATACTTTGAAGATATGGCTGCACGGATCCTACCCTGTAATCTGATTTCTTCCATATTTTCTATTCCATTCTTCCCGCAGTGGATGAAGTGCGGTGTTATGCCCACATTTGCCATCTCTTTTAGAACCTCTGCCTCAAATCCAGATTGGTTGTTGCAAGAAATGACAATAAGATGAAATTCCATACCTTCTTTGGTGGAATTGCTCTTCTTAAGAATCTTAAAGATAAAAATAAAAGTGAAAATGCATGTTTTAATACTCTAACCATGGAAACTGTTGATTTTGAAAAAAAAAAAAAAAAAAAAACTTGTAAATATCTACCTCAATCCCTCTTTGAATCCGAGACTGCATTGTAGACACAGAATAAAACTGGTCGATGCTTTGTAAAGAGGATTTTAGAGCGGCTGACCTTCTGCTCCGCATTCTAGTGCCCTTTCTATGAGCAGCATTGGTGATTAGAGCTACTTTGGTATCGTCATCAAAGCCTTCAGTTAGGAAGTGGTCTACTGCCTGGTGAAGCCGCAGTCTTTTATGAAATTCCTTTAATAAGTTGAAAATTTCTGTTTGTTTTTAAAAATATGTTATGATTGTTGAAAGTATCTCAATAGATAAATCAATTTAGCTCGATTGTTTTGATTTTTAATAGAAAGTCGTGTTGACTTCTCCTTTCTCCTTTTTTGCTACAAATCAGGGACATGTATACTACTGTTAAATATGTCTCTGTACAAATCAACAAGCTTTTGCTGTTATGGAAATAAGGTTGATACTGTTCGTCAATTTCTCAAAAAGGAAATTTTGAAACCTAGTTATATATGGAGGTGTAACAAAATTAACAGTCAATGTACATGTATTTTTCTTGTTTAGTATATGATAACCCTGACGACAGACCTGTGGGGAGTCGAGGACCACGGCCAGACGCCTCCGTCTCCTAGAGGGCGCCCTGAAAACAATGAACTGGGGTGCCAGTTGTGAGTCTGACAAGGAGCCTGGGGGATTGGCGTTGTTAATGAAGTCCGGTGTGTTGCTAATGACGTCCCACGTGCTCCGGTGGCTACACAGTCTGTTTTGGCGGTTCGGGGGCTCCACATTGTGACTGAAATGCCCCGGCGTCTGGTCATCGTCGCAAAAATCTTTTATCTGTAATATAACATATGATACTGCCTAAATCTTTTTTCTGTGTTAAACACATTGTTCTATATTAATTTTATTATATAAATAGAAATTCATGCCGCAAAAATATTAGTATACAACGTTATAACAAGTACATAAATGTATATCTTAACTTTTTAAATTTTTACTGTCTGTTAAACGTGCTGTGTGAACACAATTGCATGTAAAATAAGGTACGATACAATTACTAATATTTACATTTTCCAGTGTCTTTGTCTGTGATAACACTACGATTCGATTTTGTACTATACAGCCCAATAACTTCAAATGACGTATTGTTGGGGGCGCAAGCGGGTTTGCATAATTAATATATTAATATTTAATCGTACAACTGCTGAAAATTATATAAATATAAGTAATATGGAATCATTCTTTGAATATTATGAGGTGATAATTTCGGTCGGGGCGTGATTAAATCTATCATTTGGATTTGATCACGCCCCGGCCGAAATGATCACCTCATAATACTCAAAGAATGATTCCTTATTCCTTAAATAAAACAGTAGCAAGTAGCATATACTTCGCTAAAACTAAAACACACAATACAGTCACATGCAGTAAACTCAACGCTAAAGTACAATAACATGTACATGCAAATTATACATTTACAAAAGACAAAATAGCGTGTACAATGGCATTAACTGTACATTATCACATTTCAAATACAGCACAGGTTATACATAAAGTTACAAGTAGCCCATATTATACTACTCTACAATTACATGGTATTTGAAAGACATCTGTATAACTCTAAGTTACTTTATTTAATAAGTTTCTATATAGGTATACGACGGATTCGTGTAATACATACTAGTACTGTGCTAATTTAAAAGCTACGATATTAACAAGTTACAACATAAAAGAGAATCATGTTACATGTTATTTATGTACGAAGCAAACAGTTACTTATATATTGTTGTTGGTAATGTAGACACTGATTGCGGCTAAAAGTATCCATCCATGCAGCATGACTACTAGTTTACCTCCTGAATGTAAGAGTGGTCCATCATAGACGCTGTACCCTGGTTGTGGGAGGGATAGGGGTAGTACACACACCCCTCCGGGAATTCGCCCGTGTCAGGGTCTATAGAATCATATGAACAAATTTGGATACCAGATTGGGTCCTTTTCATAATTCGTCCACGAAGTCCGGTGGAACACCGCACAGGATCCGCTCTACCGAATGTTGTAGAGAAATAAAACTGGTTCTCCCCTGGATTGGGATACTCTTCAAACACCCCGTACCAATACTTAGCAAACTCGTGGACAAGGTATTTTTCTGCAATAGTGCGTTTTCACAAGTTTGAATTTCATAATATATTTTCAACATTTAATTTGTCATATAACATGAAAACTTACTCACAAATTGTTAGATTATTCATTTTTTCAATGAAAGATATTTTTATATGACATTTAAATGATTAGATTTTAAGGTGGTGTGCATGGGTTGAAGGCGCCTAGAAATTAACAACGTCCTTCAGAATTTGATTATTAAAATGAAATACAATATTAAGAACGAAGCGAAGTTGCAATTCAATGAAAATTGCAAAAATATTAGCACCTCATCCCTCTCAATAATGAAGAGATAGTAGTATCAATCTGCTATAAATATATATATTTAAGAAATGAACTTAATGTCTACCCAAGTTATACGAGTATAACTTGGGTAGATATTGAGCTTTAAATTTAATTTTCTGTGATTTCCTGTACAAATTCAGTGCCGTTTGCTTTTAAAAATGAGATTAAATTAATATCATTTTTAAAAGCAAAACGCACTCAATTTGTGATTAATAATCTGTTCAAAATTCAAACGTAACGTCAAGAGGATTAGTACGTTTTGACGTTGGTGCATTGTGGTGTGTCTGACGTGCAAACCAGGTTATACAAATTTAACTTATTTTTCTATCCAATCAAATGCCGCTTTACCAGAATTAAATTATATACTGTTATACTAGTATAGAATTTGTTATACTTACCAGGTTTACCTTGGACCAGAGGATGATTGTTGTTTAATAAAACGTCCGTTCTCAGCTGGATGTGAATCCCACGGTGTCCGCACCCCGCGTAACTTCTGGTCCGAGGGTTACTCTTCCGGAAGACGGAGGACGTGTCAGATAGAATGATGTCGGCGTCCCTGAGGTTAACACTGGTTGAGTCTCTGTCCGCCAGACCGCTAGACCACGTACTGGGGATGAGGAAGAACACTTTCCTGAAATATGCCCGATGTCGAGTAGCTGTGTATAATACTTTGGACGAATCCGTTATTATTTTCTGCAAAATTAAAAAAAACATTCGTTCGAATACACTGTCGTTGTAGACAAAGTAAAATTTGGTAAATTAACATAACAGTTGTTGTTTTTCACTAATAAAGAGAAACAGATTAAAAATTTTATATTGTATTTATATACTTGTTCTTTCTCGCATGATATGATATTAAAAATGGTAATTGTGTTATAAAACAACAGACTGACGAAAACGAGGTTACAGGAATAGAACATGTTATTTATAGAGTAACTACTGTTATTGTATGTAAAATTGTTTATCATATATCAAAGTTTTAAAGATAATGGGTTACCTTTAAACTAATAAGCATCTGTGGATTCTCTTTGACACTTTCGTGAATAGCGACTACCACCAATTCGTATCCATTGTTTTTCATTCTGATGTGGGTTCCCGCGGAGTGTGAAAGGGTGGCAACAAATATTAACAGCAAATACAAAAACTTCATGTTGAACTCGCAATCTTAGTTCACCGACACTTTTTTTGTTTTTAAATACGCAGTGGGGTTGAAGGGTCTAACTTTGTTATTATCTTGGCAACAGTGGCATCATGGTCACGTGGTTGTGACAGTTTTCCCGACCCCGGAATGTATGTCCTGTACCGAGGGTATCATACCTATCCCTTCTCACTGATTTCGTACCGGTGACAAAATAACGCGTTAAAATATTTATTGATACTATCAAATAAACAACAAGATCTTCATCTCAAAACATGTTGACGACACCCGTAGATGGTGCAAGATAAGCTAATACTAAATGCATATATCATATTTCATATTCCTTATTATATTCTACAATGTATACAACATACATTTAATATGATATTGTAACAAATAATATAATCCTTTGAAACATTACAAATAAAATAAAAAAATGTTTGAAGATTTCGATAAAAAAAAATGCGCAAGATAAGCTAATGCAAAAAAAAAACATGTATATAATATTTAAAATCATGTATACTATATCAATATATCATATATTCTAACGTAAAATGATATCGGAGTGTATAACTTAATATTCTGAAAAAGACCTTAATTAAATATAAGATGTTAGATAATTAGCTGTAAGATTTACCTCCCTGACATACTGATGGTCCATCATTGATGCTGTGCCATTCGCTCTGAACGGATAAGGAATATAAGCACATCCTGCGGGAAACTCCCCTGTTTCAGGATCGATAGAAGAGAAGAGGCAGTAACCCTGAGAATTCTTTATGATTCCACGAAGTCCCACTGTACATCTTACCGGATCCAGCCTACCAAATGTGGTCGAAAAATAGAACTGGTTTTCTCCTGGGGTGGAAAATTCTTCGAATACACCGTACCGCAGCTTTGCAAACTCGTGGACAATGAATTTCTCTACAGGAAACAAGGGAAAGTCGTCAATGAATTGAATAGATTAATTATTTATTACATACTGTAAACTTATTTTATTTGGCGTGTACATTATTTTGTGGAAAATGATTTTTCCAAAAGTTGATTAGCCCGGACATTATTTAGCACATCTATGAATATGTATACATTAATAATATATATTAAACACTTGTCATTTGGCAATGTACTTGAACAAGGGGAAACTAAGTTCCGCTAAA
Organism: Magallana nippona; assembly: GCA_033439105.1. Classification (NCBI taxonomy): domain Eukaryota; kingdom Metazoa; phylum Mollusca; class Bivalvia; order Ostreida; family Ostreidae; genus Magallana; species Magallana nippona. Next base: position 45,991,158 of record CM065918.1, on the reverse strand, counting down.
AAATAGAATAGGCGGCAAAAAGTATATTTTTACATGTACAACTTTACAGTAATAGAATTGGGATACCTGGTGATGACTGCACAAGGGGGTGTCTGTTACTGAAGATGTCGGTCAACAGTTGGGTGTGGAACCCTTGGTGACCACACCCTGCATACATTCTGGTGTGAGAAAAGTTCCTTCTGGTGCTCCTTGGTGCCGAGAATATCATGTCGGCCCCGCTTATTTTCACTGAAGTGGATGGTTTATATTCCGGGCGGTTGGTCCATGTGTTTGGAAGCAGGAAGAACACCTTCTTGAAGTAGGCTCTATTCCGAGTGGCAGTGTACAGGACTTTGGAGGCCTTGGTAATCGTGGTCTGGGTAAAGCATTAGTATAAGTTCCATTATTTATTGTCTAAATATCTTTTTACTTTTTTCAGACAATGGAAAAAAAAGTTAAAGGGAGAATATACATACATATATGTACATTTTGTTCAAATTCGAAGTTACGAGACAAGATATTTGGTGTAGGTCTGCACTTCCCACCTTCTCCATCTTTCAAAACCAATGCTCAACCAATAAATCAACTATTAATTTGACTACTACTGATACATGTCCTTGTCTTCTACAGATACATCGGACTATTGCGATGACTACTACTGATACAGCTGATTGACTACTACCGATACAGCTGATTGACTACTACTGATACACCTAATTGACTACTACTGATACAGCTGATTGACTACTACTGATACAGCTGATTGACTACTACTGATACAGCTGATTCACTACTACCGATACACCTAATTGACTACTACTGATACAGCTGATTGACTACTACTGATACAGCTGATTGACTACTACTGATACACCTAATTGACTACTACTGATACAGCTGATTGACTACTACTGATACACCTGATTGACTACTACCGATACACCTAATTGACTACTACTGATACAGCTGATTGACTACTACCGATACACCTAATTGACTACTACTGATACAGCTGATTGACTACTACTGATACAGCTGATTGACTACTACCGATACACCTAATTGACTACTACTGATACAGCTGATTGACTACTACTGATACAGCTGATTGACTACTACTGATACAGCTGATTGACTACTACTGATACACCTGATTGACTACTACTGATACAGCTGATTGACTACTAATGATACACATACATATGATGTCTGCTAGCTAACTGATTGTCTAGAACTACTTGTATTAAAAGATATAATTGTCCACTACATGAACTTGACTACTACTGATATATCTGTTTGTCTACGACTGATACATCAAATTGACTATTACTGGTTAATCTTTTGTCCGTTTTCCGTACCTTGATTTTCTCAAACAAAGTGGGATTGTCCGGGACACTATCGTGCACCGCTATCACCAGTAGTTGATATCCGTTGTTCGAGATCTTCAAATGACTCTGACTTTCTAATCCACATATACCAGTCATCAAGAAAGCGAATAATAAACATTTTACCAGCCCCATACTTTCAATAAGTTTTAGCATCCAAATTGGTATGAGTTAAGTCTGATACTTGTACGATAATTGTTACGCAACACAATCTTCAAAAATTGTTTATTGCCTGGATACTTTGATATTCTGTCAAGTCTGATCAACTGTTTTGCAGATGAACCGATTGACCGCCAAGTTAGACACTGAAAATAGGATAAACGACGCAAACAAAGATTATATATAAATAACTGATTCTAATAACCTATTTTAAGAGGGCTGGATGGTCGTGGCCATTTTTAGTCTATATTTACCTCCTACGGAAGAAGAGCTCTGTACAACGATATAGGAAACTGCTTAAATTTTAAAGTTAAAAGTTTTGGGGGGGGGGGGGGGGGGTTCTTTACTTAATTTTAGTTTATGGCCAAAAATATCACGTCAAAATCTATGGCAGATCTGATGCTTAATTTGTCGACCTTCCGTATCCTCCTTAACCTCTTAACATTCGATTTTCTGCAGTTGAAGATTGATACCGAGCGTTAAACTTTTACCAGAATACAATGTATATACAATGTATGTATACTTGTTAGCTATTCACTATGTGTTAGCTATTCACTATTTAAGCTTCAATGTTCAAATTACCCCAAGAATTGTAATATAATCATTCTTTACTTTTATTAGATTTATTTTGAGAAGTTAAAGAGTACATTCATATGCAAAAGTAAAAATGGTTTTTTTAAAAATTGTTTACATAACAAAAATGGTAAGACTAATATCCTGTACAGCTAGCTTGGTAAAATGGGGACAATATATTTGTCAAATAGTATGTTTGATCCGCAGATTATACTTTTTTTGAAAAACCCTCACCTGTAAATCTGACCTGGCGAAAAACATAGCGCAAAGACTATGTTCGCGTAATAAATGGTCACATGCAATTGATTAGGTTTGAGTTCTCATTTTTACCAATACAAAGTATTCTGTTATATAACCTTAATTAATACGCGTTTGACATAGCTATGTAAATTAGTGCATTGTTTCGTGAATATAATCGAGTTTGTATGGAACGTATAATAGAATCTGAGATTTGTGCAATTCCCGCTTCAAATTTCAAACAAAGTCATATACCTACCACAATGTCCATATTGGCTACAGATCTAAAAAAAAAATCGGATGAACGGCATGGGAGCAACAGTTTCGCACGTGTAAAATAGTTGCAATTTATGGCGCACAAAAAATTGCGCTAGTTTAGTTTATTTAAACAATAAAATGCTTTCTTTGGCGATTAATGCGGGATGTGAAGGTGGCGACATTGCAGAAAAAATACATAGCGGGTTGTAATTTTTTTCTGCAATGATTGCTTCCTTCACATCAAAGAAATTAATTTTATTTACATCTTTCAATCAACAAATTAATGAATTGGTCGGAAAAAGTCAGACTAAATTATTGTTTTTATGTAAATCAGTACACTAGATTAAAGAAACAGCCAAATAGTCTTCTATGGAAACTTGAGTCTGACATCATAATTATTTCGTGCAGTGCGTGATTTTTCTTAGGTTCGACCAATCGATATACGGGGCGTGTAGATTTCAGTCCTGTCAGTTTCCTGTCAGTTTCAGTGCTGTAGGTTTCGACCAATGGATAAATGGGACCTGTAGATTTCAGTCCTGTCAGTTTCTATATAGCTATGAATTAACAATAAGTTTCCGTAAGAAATAGGGGGAATCATACTCGGTACCGATAAAAAAAAAACAACCCAGAACTACATGTAACAGACAGACTGACGGACAGATGTATGAAAAACATAATACCGCTTCAACTTATTGTGTGCTATATGAAAACACTTGTTTCTTTAACAAATGGTCAAGAATATATATTCTCTACTTTAATTTTTTTTTCAAATATGCAAATGAATCCACATATGTGATTTTACTTCTAAACATGCATTTGGCACAAAATCAAAAAACGAAATTAATTTCAAGAAGTCAACTTTAATAAATAAAATAAAAAACAGTCATAAGAATAACAAAACAAATATCACAATTCATATATAGAGTAGTCGCATGTAGGCTGTAGGATTTCTGAAAAATAAGAAAGATAAAACACTTCTACATATAGTTTATTAAAACGAAGCACCCCCCCCCCCCCCCCCCATAACCAAATATTATCCAAGGGGTCTGTTCAAAGTTATCAAGGTTTCATTTCCTCATTGAGATCTATCAATTTACAATTTAGAAGTGGCAAAAATGAAAGAAAAAAGACAAGAAAGAATTACAAAACATGTATGCCTTTAGCTAAAACTTTTGACTACATTATGTGCTAGTCTTTTGTTTTGCATTGATGAGTAACAAATAATTTCATTTACAAAAAAAAATCTCTGTTTTTTTTTGTGTGTGAAAAATTGAGATATAAAATAAATTGGATAATCCAATAATAAAGTTCATGATTTAAATTAGACCTGTTACAAAACCAAATAGGCCAATTTCTATTTTTATAGCCAGTCATGAATTTTTCTGTATCAAAAAGCACTTGTATGCAAAATCCCCCATGAAGATTTTCAAAAGTTGTCATGTAAAGTTAAATCTGAAGATAACTTGGTATAGCGAGCTTTTATGTTAAAGCAGCACTGGACAGACTGCAGTGTTGACTATGTGGTCTTCAACACAATCTTCTCACTACAGTCAAAAGTAAATCACAGGCCCTGGGTTAAGACCAATCTCACCACTTGAAAATCTTTTTCAAAGGGTAAGAGAAGAGATCCAACATTGATCATTTCAACAGGTCTCGATATTCACTCTTTCTGTGAAAGGAACTCTTTCTCTCTTCTGGCAAAAGTTTCCGCTACCAACAGTGGGAATATCAAAGTGGCTTCCCCATACACCTGCAAAAGATTCATTGTTATTTGGAAGATAATTTGATGTGTCAATGCTTTAATCTCAATTTCACGTCAGTACATGGTATTAATACTTGAACTATTCATTTGTTTTGGAAAGAGAAGGCGCCTTCTACTCACCTTGACAGGCTTGGCCGTTTTCTTGATCTTTCCCCAAGATATTGCTTCATCAGGACTTGCTCCAGCATCACTCCCATCAAATTCAGCCGCAGTGTTCACAAACACGCTGAAGTCTGCACCATTTCTCTGAAAATCGTAGACCATTTGTTTTTTTTATTCTTTCATATTTTTATAACAAATATTTTGCATTTCTTAATATTTTAAAATTTTGTTAAAATTGACTTTAAAAAATATGGCAAAATTTTCAAATTAACTATTTTTTAAAGGTAATTTTGATACCTTTTCCTTTTATCTGTTACGATGAGTATCTGATTATGACAAAATTACCATCAGATTGGCATTACAGATGTGATGTTTGATGACTCCCCCACCCAGAATTATCATCCCTGTGTTGGCAGCATATACCGCCTGACTGTTCACTCGACGGATATCTAAAAATAAGATTGAATTGAACCATGTAGAAAACAAAAGTTTTGTAGAAAATAACGTATATTTTCGATTGTAATTTTTTTTTCAATTTTCAAGAAATTTAAAAAGAAAATATTGCCATGAAGTAAAATTGTTAATATTTTCACTAACCTTCCACAATGTCCAGCACCAAGCCTGGGTTTTTGAAGGAATGAAAGTAAATCATATCTCCTATAGATCCATCAGTGAGGGCTGGACAGAATACTGGAATATTGTTCTGAAAAAAGTGGAGAAAACTATATAAGGTCCATTAATAACTGTTTTCTGAGGAAGACCATCATCTTAATCTAAATCTTTTAACATTTACATACTTGTTTTTTTAACAAAAATCTTAATTTTAACTGATATAATCATTTAACATCACACACTTGTTGTTGGTGGTCTTACCTTGTAGGCCCAGTAGTACACAGACTCAGGGTTGTCAATTTCCTTTCCTAGACGAGCAATCATCTTGCTTGGAGTCCACAATACACCCTAAATTAGATGTAAAAACAGCTGCTAACAATTTGGATAAATTAAACACAACATCACAGGGCAAACAACACAAAAGCTCAGTATAGCGTATAGTCATAAACATGGGTGATTCTTTTACATATTGTCATCACAGCTTTTGTACTGACTCCTACCATCCTATACAGACATTTCTGCTCTAGTTAATTTCTACCCACCTCATTTTTCTGCTCCTCCAACATTTTGTCTAGAATGGGCATCAGCCAATCTTCAAACAGGCAGTAGTTCTCATTTGGCACCAGCAGATTGCCAATCCTGTTTATTCCTCTCTCCCTAAGATCACTTCCTTTCAGAGCAAAGTCCCCTAAGTAGGTTGGAGCCAGACATTTAATAAAGTCCTCTTCTATTCCACCAGCTGTTGAAACAATGCAGTCAACCTATTCAAATAAATTAAACAGAAATTTAAAAACTCTACATCAAATTAAGCAAATATACCTCTTAAGGTTTTGAAGAGGAATAAATCTTTAAGAAATAATTTTTTTCTCAAAGTATGTCCATACAAAAGCTCAGTATAGCGTATAATATTATACATCATGTTTTCATACACAAAAGTCTATCATCACTGCTTTTGTATTTTGTACTGGCAAATTATTCTCAAATTAATAAAGTCAATGATAGTTTTTAATACGCTTAATTTAATGAGAAAGTTTCATGTATAGTATATAGGGTTATTTTTGCCCCATGTTATTTTCACCTATCTCCACTTGCAAACAGATTCATCCCATCTTAAATTCGCTCAGTCAAAGTTTTGTTTATAAAGAGATAATTTCAGCCATTGGAATTCACCCAGTCTTAAATTTGCCCATTGACAATGAGGGCGAAAGGGGCGAAAATAAAACGGGGGCGGATCTTTCCCTGTATGCAGTATCTAATTGTGACTTTCAGATGGAAGTGGTACAAACCATATTGTGTTGAGCCAGGTATCGGAAGGTCTCTCTGATCCCGGAGGAAATCAGGTTAGAAGTGTAACCCAGGAAGATGGTACAATTGGATTTCTCTCTGTTACAGGGGTTCAGGTTCACCTCATCAATCTTCTCCTCAGGTAGAGGGGTCATCTTGCAATCAATCTGCAACAGATGGTTCAACCCTACACTTGTGATTCTTTTAGGCATAAATTGCAACTTTGTCGGGGGTTAGGTTGTTAGGATTCATTAATATTTTTAATTTATTCATGCAAAAAAAAACTTCAAGTAGTTAAAAGTACTTAGATATTTTTTTTTAAGATTGACATGATACAATGGCTTATTTTTTTTTTAACTTCAAAGAATACATTTTAGGTGAATAAAAAAAATATTTGTCAGTACCTACCATTTTATTAATCTGTTCCACAGCATGACCAAAGTTGCTTGCCTGGAACCCTGACCTGGCATAGGACTGCAGCAACTTGTGGTAGTTGACTCCATCATTGAAGTCATAGCCTTTGACTGTCCCCACCTCTTCAGGAATTTTCTCACTCTTGACTAGAACTGCATCTGTTGCTAGCTTAGGGGGCTGTTCTTCCATTTAGAACTACAACAAACAGATCAATGAATTACCAGCTATCGCCTTTAAATTGATCTTTATTTATAACCAAGCAAAAATATATATATAAGTATTCTGTAACAAGTAACAATGCCAGGGCTTAAATTTGAACACTAAATCAAATATTCTCTAGAATAAATAACAGAAATAGTTGTCTTCATTCAGTTAGCTCACCTAAATATACATGTACAATGATGATCTATTTTTCTGTATTCAATTTTTGTGAATACATATCAGTTTCTAATAATTAAACCATGCATGGTAATAACACTTCCATATAAAACTTTCTACTTGAATATCATCTACACAAGTAAATGACCAAATATGACTTAAATGGTTATAATAAATACATGTGTATATACAAGTAATTCTGGTCTGAGCAATATCAGGTGTACTTGTTAATACCGATAGCCTCTCTCCAACACCTCCCCCTGGGATGACTGATCAATACTCAAACTACTTGTATGTCATAAACAATTAGTTATCCTATCCAGCACAGACAACGACTCCAATAAACCCAGCACATTAACTTTCCATGTATCTTTTTCACACATTACACTTGTGCACTTGTAGGCAGAATTTTATATAAACCTGATATTAAAGTGGGATTAACTTGTGTATCATATCATCATGACACTACAGCCAAGAGGAAAAAATACTTCGCGAGCTGGTAAGTCTGTCTACTATGTGTCTATTAAATGATCAAGTCAGTTGAGAACAAATGATGATCACTTAGGATATTTCTCACATTAATACAATTAATATACCGGTATACATGCTGCAATCTTACTTTTTAAACAAATTAACCATTTAGGCTTTTCGCACTGCCTTGTAATATCATTGTTTAAAAGATAAACTACCAGGTATTTAAATCTTTAAATAAGATTTCACAAATAAAACAATCTGACTATTAGTATACAACTACAGTGGACTGCTCCATATTTTTGACTACAGAATTTGAGCATACTCTGTCATTCAAAGTCTGACAAAACAAATGCAAAAAGCAATATTTATGGAACTTTTTGAAACAACTTACAAATTTCTCAAAATCTTCACATTAATGCTTTTGTGATGCCTGCAATGCATTCCAAACTCCTTGCAGACTGTGATTCATATTTATAGCATTGTCCACCAACTAGATAAAATGTAGCTGCAGGTCTGTAGCTCCCGGTTTGAAAAAATTTGAATGTACGACCTTGGAGCTACAGTGCCTCCCACAGTAAAAATCTGCAATTTACAGCGCACAAAAAATTATGCTAGTTTTGGCCTGATTAACCTTATTTTCACATGAATTCAGTGAAAACAATAAGTACAATTAAATTTTTCAGGCAATTTACTACTGATATCGTCACTTTACTTGCCTCATTTTAATCTTAAACATGCTTAACCGACCTCAGAAAATGAAGCATATTAATTCACGTCAAGATCGAGAGTCGCCATTTTTACATGTAAACAAAATGCACAGCTTCACTTTATTTAGGGGCTGGTGATGGTGTTTAAAAGAATATCAGAGGCAAGTGAAGCAACGGTATCTGCATGTAGTAAGATGTCCAAGGAATTTATTGGAATCAAATACTTGTACAGAATGTTTTCAGAAATGAGATTAATCAGTCCAAAACAAGAGCATTTTTATCTGCGCCGTAAATTGCAGTTTTTTACAATGGGAGGCACTGTAGCTCCCAGGTCGTCCATCCGAATTTTTTCAGACTGGGAGCTACAGACCTGCAGCTAGATAAAATGGTGGTGTACGTTTCAAAAAAGAAATCTTGTGATTTTTTTCATTCATTTACTTGTTATACAGAGTGAGTTCAAAGTAATACCATTGCATGATCCTATATGTGTTTACAAATGGTTATGTTTATTTCAAGTATATGGTAAAATTTATCAAATTAGCCAAACAGCATTCCTAATAAGAGTGAGATTCCACTTAATCTGATAGCTAGCAGTTAATATGAAATGTCACTTATTGTTTGTCATTTGACATTTCTATTATATTCCTTTATAATTTTTTCTAACATTGTACTTTCCCCATTTATTACACTCTGACTTTATAGCATGACATTTTATTACAAAAAAGGAAGAATAGAAGTCTGTCATTCTCTCACCAGAGGTCATGCAGCACAAGCTTGGTTTACACCTCTGTCGATGCCAGAAAAATAGTCTGTCACGTGATCAAAACTAGCATGGCGAGCACACAGTATTGTTGTTTCAATTTTCCTGTACAATCAGCTTGAATGAAGGATATTAACCTGCGATGACTTTGTGGGAAAGTTTAAAAACGTCATAGATTACATTGCTGCTGATTTGTATAAATTCATTTTTAGCTTTTGACACACATCTGTTAATTAAGATCAATATGTTTTGGTAATTATTTTTAGATTCTAAAAAATAACGCCATGTTGTTTAACTTTGCAGTCAGTCCCTTTACATGTGCACACAATCATTTTCAGAGGCATACTATACGATATCCTCTAGTCATGTGACATCGCTTACGTGTATTACTTGCAATCAACTGTAATTCTTTTTCTTTATTGAGTACATTTGCTCACGTTTCTAATATTTTTACGACAAATAAACAGTTCAAGCATATCGCAACCAAGCTAACACCATCGAGTGCTATTTTTAGATCTTGGAAAATCCACAACATTTGATAATGGCGGAGGTGTCGAACAAGGCACATTATATTAAAACAAGAAGTAATCACGTCTCTATTTATGCATTTATTACTGATTAATAAACTCAGTTTTAATATATCTCAATCATAAATTAAGTCCTTTAACAGTTTACCACATTATCAGTGCCCCCTTGCTGAGGTCGATGTCAAAGTTAGCGACACTCTCTGCGGGCGCAAGCGTGTTTATGAAGATTGGACGGAATAACGATAATTTTACATCTACTTCTCACTGTTAAGATGTGAAATAATTGGAAATTCCGAAAAAGATTTTTTGCATAAGAATGCATAGCGGGAAGCATGGCAGCGCTGTGTGATGCATGGCAGGGGATCTTCAATGCATGGCGGTACTGCTATGCAAAAACTGCCTGGGGAAAATACTTGGCCTAACGACAAAGACCACTGTGCGGCTATGCAGCTATGCCCTCTATTAATCAGCATAAAAAGAGGCTAATTCTGCTCTTTTAGTAGGCCATATAGCAAATAATATGTTTTACAGTGTGACCTTTTGAAGGCGAAGCCAAAAACACAATCACATTTTCACTATCAATTCACGTCTACAGATTCATAAAGCTTTATCAACCTATTCTGACTAGCTTAATAGCGAGCCCTGCTCGCATAGCGAAGAGAAAATTCGGACTGTTACCTTTTACATACTGAAAATTCTGTCGTCAGATTTGTACCCACAATTCCGTGTAAATTGCAAATGGCTACTAATGTCATGATCTCACAAGAACAGGTAAAATGTATTTTAAGAAAGTCATGCATTTAAATGATGAATAAAACATTCTGCTAATTCTAAAAACTGGTTTGCAAGTATTTGTTTCACATTATTTTCTTGGTAAATTGTTCGGAGCTTGTAACTTTGACGGAAACTGTCGAGTGATGTCTGCTCTAAGAACGTGATGTCACAATGTCTAGACTAAGCACGCTACCTTTAGCGTAATGAATAAATTGATAGGCGGATCCAACTGTGCACATTTCTGATGAATCTGATAGTGAAATTGTGATCATTGTTAATGGTTTCGCCTTCCAGATCGCCATATAGAAAACATAACTGTTTATACCTGTATACTGGAGCGTAAAATATTTTATTTTTATTCACGTTAATGCATCAATTCAGTAAACCACGCTTTAATTTATTATCCTGTTCTATGTGTATTTAACAATTCAATTTATGCTGCGCCCATCCCAACGGTCGCACCGTAAAACATATTAAAGCTACATAGCTAATTCAAACAATATAGCTAAATCAAAAGGTCCAGTACAATCACTAGATTTAGCTAAAGAGCTTGATTTTCGAGATCATAGATCTCTCATGCATGCATGGTGCCCCTGATTGGATAGCTCAAGACTTCTTTCCATATTGAACGATAGTAGGTTAATTTCATAATTATCAAGTTCATCGCATTGCTTTATTACTACTATTTATTACTTACTGAAAGTACGTCTTCTGAATGTCTAAGGGTAATTCAACATCATCGTGCTCGGTCTGTAACTCAATACTCTGTGGCGGAATAGATATTGCAAAAACTGAAGAAACACGTTTTCTTGTTCAAACGCACGATTGACTGAGATCTAAACTCTCTAAATCAATCCTTATTTATTCTTTTTATGAGTAGAATTAATCTAATCTATATAACAAACATTATTTGTAATCTTAATCCAAACTGATGTAGATTTTATCAAAAACTTTCTCCCTGATCGATGTTATAAGTGACCATTTACTTTCTCTTTGGATTGGAGAGTGTTGGCGATGCTACCACAACAAAATGTCGACAAGTGATGTTAGCCTTCCAGTTTTGGATGAAAACGAGAAGAAAATTGTGAATGAATTCTGTCATCTGTTAGAGAAGTCAAAGCAATTATTCAACGGATTAAGGTATGTGCACTTGCAATAAATATGCTTGAAATTTAAGACAAATAAATTATGTTAATGATCTCCCTGTAGAGTTCTTACAATGAGTTCGAATTTCCTCTGTTGTTCTTTACAATTTTATAAAAATGTGTTTTTTACACAAAGTTTGATATTTTATAAACGAATGATCTATGGTGAATTTTTTCTTAAAAATAAATAATGCTATGTTTATTTAGCATACAATTTATAAGTTGTGACCTCAAAACTGTACTGGCCTAGAACCAATTCTGGCTAAGTACCATTTCTGGCTATGGTCTGTCCCAAGATATTTATGCAGCACATTTTTAATTAAAATACACATACCTGTGAAAGAAGTGCAATTGAAATAGATGAAAGGGAAAATTTCCAAGATAATTTCATTCACGCATTATCATTTTTTCACTCGTAAATATTCACAGGAACGAAAACTGATTTCTTACGTTTCTTACGGAGATTTATAATGGGGAATGTTGACATCTTTTCTCCATTCGGAAGTCACTCGGAATACCTCGCACAGTTTTTCAGCGTTATCATCAGGGTCTGCTACAATACAAAATCCACGTAGACATCACATTTTTTAGCCGTGTTTTGAAAACTTATAAGCTAGGGGCGTATCAAAGGATAAATCTTGGAAATTTTTCAGACTTTTGAATGAACATCATTTGGACCCTAGCTGAGGTATTTATAAATATTGAGTAATTAAGCAAAATGTGAATCAAGGATCTTGGGACAGAGTATAGTGCATTGTTATGTCTTTTATCAACACTAAAATTATATACAAAAACTGACATAACAATGCAATGGTGAGAAATGGTACTTGGTGAGAATTGGTCTTGGGTCAGTACAGAAGCCATGAAAATACTGAGTATTTGGTGAAAATACTGTCCACTGCCCATTAAACAATGGTACAAAATATCGTTTTAATTCAAGCTGATAAACAGCAGCATATTTTTTTGCACATATGTGATTCAATCATTCAAACATCATCTTTACTTCTGAATCAGCAAATAAACATGGTAAATAGTCCATTGTGAAGACCTATACCATGAATAGCTGGGTCAATTTCATGCCTTTGTTTCTCTAGTAGGCTAAATATGTTAATTCTCTCAAGTGACGAAATAAACCATTATAAGTTATATTTACATACCTCTTTACACACAAATCTACTTGAAGGAAAGCTTTCTTGATATATTGTATTTATAGTGTGCGAATTATTTCAAATGACAGTTCACACCTTGACATACAATCTTTTGAGTTCAACTTACTCATTTGCATAAAAAGACAATTGTGCATACAATTATATAGGTGGATTGATGAGTTCTTTGCTGATAAGAGTGCTTAAAGCATTTTCAAAACACCAAAAATGTCTAAAAATATCTAATAATTACATAATGAAAACAGCATTTGTTTGAAAGTTCAACTCTGAGGAGTACATCTTGTACTTTGATTCTAAACAGCAGTGATTCATTTTGTTGCGGGTCATGCGTAAAATAAGCACAAATTTTGCTCTGGATGCATGATTTCATTATATGTGCATCCCAAAGGAAGCAATGAATTTAGAAATATACAGATATATTATCTCGCTAAGAAATTCTAAACATTGTTCCTTTCTAAACCGACTAGCTAGATGTTTTAATGTTCCAAATACATGTAATAAAAACACTACAAAAGCAGAAATCTCATTGGTCAACATTTAGTGTATTAATCAATGAGTTTCAATGATATATGACATTACGGCAGGGAAATTGATATACCGTAAAACGGTGAATATAATACGCACTTTTTTTCCAGGATTTCTTACCGTGAAAAAGGGGTGCGTATTATACATCCCTATAGGATTTTGACATATTTTTTCCCTAGGTGAAGCACGGGGTATCATACTGGCGTATTATCTATGCTGGCCACAGACAGAATTAACCGATACCCCTCTATACATCGTAACATTACTTCATTATCACATATATATATTAATAAATCCTTGTTATAGCATGTTATTAAAGAAAATGTATACTTAAAGTCTGTTTATCAATAAACTGTTTCAAAATGGCCTTTAAAATTGAATTTGAACTGCCTATTCTTTTTCTCCGTGTACGCCGCCATTACAGCTGTTAATTATAGAATGTGGACTTGGGTGGCCACGTGCTATTTGTAACCGATCTTTGAAAACAGCATAAACATCATTTGGCTCATTTTTAAGCATTTTCATGTAATGATAATTGATTTATTGCAAATAATTATGACTATAAATAATTCTATAACCTATTCCGTTAATAGAAGCCATTGTTGTGCTCCCCACCGGACCGCTAAGGCTTGACACCTTGGTTATCTCAGACACTCCCCTTAGGCTATGTGTACTATACACAACACAATTATTTGTGCACATATTTTATTATGTTCCAGGCCTCTAATTGATCACTTTGATCGGCATCGTTTAAGAATTTAATTAGGTCCGTTATCTCCTATACCTGTACACCGTTTTTCACTACACTGGGGTTATGTGTTGACAAAACAATTATATAACGCTTGTTAAAAGTAGTTGATTTTATTTACGGTAGACTATTTAATACTAGGTCTATTTAAAACATTGATTATGAAATAAAGATATTACCGCGATGTATTAGTTACAATAAATCCGTATCTAAAAATTTACTGTTTTTCTTATTTCCGGTAGTGTATTTCCGCGATGAAATTGAGCGTGTACACAAAGTATAACTGCTTTGTTGATATACTCAGCATTACCGTTTGGTCAATTTTTTTGATGCGTATTATACATAAGAACTAGCTTTTTTCCACCACTTTCAGGCCCAAAGTGGGGGGTGCGTATTGTACACTACTGCGTATTATATTCACCGGATTACGGTATTGTTGATCACAATGTCACCGAAAAAAAAAAAAATTACTCCAGAACCAGGGTATATTAACCAGAGTTTATGAAAAAGTAGACAAGTGGCAGTTAATCTGAAATTAATAACAACAAGGAGGTTCATGCTGAAGCTTATCCAGAATGTGAAATAAATTATAGTGGTGATAAAGAAACAGAGAAAACCCGGAAGGGTCCCAGTGACAGCCCTAAACCTGTCTCTTAGTTTGGTCATTTAGAATTTGATTTTAAATAAATATAGTTTAAATTGGTTTACATTCATGTTCTTTGTGGAATAAAATATGGACTCATTGTTTTGCATTTGGGACTCATAGTTATGATTAAGAGGGGTCCTCTGGACCCATGAAGACCATTTAAAAAATGAATCACTGAAAAAGGCAGTGCTTGTCAATGATTTGTCAGTTAGTTTTACTAAGACACTTCTAATCCTATTTAAATTCATATCAGCTGGTAATTTATTGAATTTGTTTTAAACAGAAATATGGTTTGAGGATTATGGAAAGGCATTTGTTATAGTCTCTCATTTGTGATCTAGTGTCAATGTGACCTCTAGCTGAAAATCTTGTTAATGTTACATTGTGATGTTTGACAGTGTGTTTATATCTGATATTCACTCTGTCTGATTTTACTGCAGGGACCTCCCTCAATATGGACACAAACAGTGGCAGTCCTACTTTGGTAGAACTTTTGATGTATATACAAAACTTTGGAAATTTCAACAACAGCATAGGTACTAGTTTGAAACATTATACCATCAATGGTTTTGTATGGTAACTTGTGTATATTGTGAGCTATTTAGCTGTTATGTTTGAAAATGAGTAAATTTGCTTATCAAACTTCGTATTCCTCAGTTTTATTTCGTAAAAGATTATAATTCTAGCTTTGAGTTTATAGAAAACATTTCAAGTTTAAAATTGAAGCTCAACTCTTGGAACTAATGATAACTCAAATTTAAAGAAAAGGATATAGAATAAAAAATTATGCCATAGACTGACTTGTGTTTACATGTTGTGCATGATTTCTGAGTAATAATATGCATTCAAACTGCAACAGCATCATTCTGACAGAACTATACTTACCGGTAGTTGTTCATAATGTTAAGGATTTTATTTGAAAGGTGCTTGAAATAAAATGACTGCAAGAGCTGGAACTCTAGTGATTTATGTATTTTCAGACAAGTGTTAGACTCAAAGTATGGTTTAAAGAGATGGCAGATCGGAGAAGTAGCTTCCAAAATTGGACAACTTTATTACCATTACTAGTAAGTCAAAGTGAAAAAAAGATATACAGTCAAACGTCGTTATCTCGAACTAGATGGAACTGTTTAAAAACTGCAAGATATCCAGGATATCGAGGGTAAAATACTTAAAAAATAAGTGGTTGGGACTTACAAATCACTTCAACATATCCATTGTATTCGAGATATCAGTGTTTTCGAGATATCGAAGTTCAACTGTTTTTTATTTATTTCATGTATCAGACAACTTGTACCAAAACTTTTACTGTGAGATTTTAAATAAATGTTGTTCCTTTTGTTGAACTGAAGTAAAACAAATAGGCAGATATAAGTTTTAGTACCAATCAATTTTCATTGAAAATTTGCATTATGACATTTGGTCACAATGGTGTATGTGCTTGCATTTATAAAAATTCCAAAGGGATTATGTTGAGTGCATTGTAGACTGTTGATCAGGATGGTTACAGTGTTATTTATATTGATAGAGGGCATTTGCTGTTAAGTGTGTTAATAATCAATAATTAGTTGTCCATTATCAATTCAATATTATTACTGCAAATTTGGGTAATTGTCCCAAGTATTGAGTTTCCAGCATGCTCTCAGAATTGTATTGATAAGTCCAAGAGTCCTTAAATTTTTTTTAATGTAAAAATTAACTCCCCCCACCCCTCCACCCCAAATGAAATTTAGAGGGGTATATTGGATTTACTCTTTAATCTGTCTGTCCACCAATCTTACTGTTTATCTGACTTATGTTTTGTCAATAACTTTTATGAGAAGAAAATCAAACATTCATACTTGGCACATAAGTTATATCATGCCCCAGGATCTGAGGTCATTGACTAAGGTCAAGGTCACATCATCAATTTGGCACTTATCCCACAGAGGTCCCATGGGGGTATTAATTATTTTTGAACAGTTTTAATCATATTTGTTAAGAGATTCCCTCTTCCCCTCTTGTATATGTATCTTAATTATAACTTGATTCATTGATCTTGTCTAGATCACAGTTCCTCAATTATTGTAAAATATTGGGATTACCTACATCATAAATTTTTCATTTGCTGAAATGAATGATATACACAGTTTACAAACTACTGAATTATTGCATTTAATATTGATTTGAATTCATGTGCTGGTAATAACTGTGCACTAACATTCGGTTTATATATATATAAATGTTGAGCCATGTATGCTCCTAACTAAACTAGCTATGCCATTCTTCAGATAGTTGCCTTTTGAGATGAAAAGTCTAATGTTTATGTAAATGGATATGACACTTTTTTACACTAGTAAAAATACATCTGGCTAGGATCAAAGAAGCCTTGTGCTGACATATTTAATTCAATGACATCTGATCCATGCAATCTGCAAGAATCTTTCATGAAGTGTTAAAGGTTTCACTCTCTCTGTAAATTTTCACTCTGTGTGTACTTTAAACAACAATGTTGGTCCACTGAGAGTTTCAATATCTAAAGTACAGATGGCTTTGTTATTGAATATTTAGTACACCTGTAACTAACTGATTCTCTACCAAAAGTAGCTGACATGAATATTTTTAAGGGTTGCATGTTAGAGTTATCCTACATAATGTATGCAAATTGGTTTAGAAAGGGGAAAGATGTCAAACATAATTTGACTTGAAAATAAGATTTTCACAATTATCTTGATAATTTACATGTATTTTTATCATCAAACTGATGTCACCATTTGGGGAAAAAAATGGTTCTATGTGTTTTTATTTACATTTCATAAAGATCAATGGAGGTACCCAAATAGGTCAGGTCCAATGGATACCTATATACATGTATAAGAATTTCGTGTATATATATTTGTACATGTATGTGTAGATCATTGTCTTTGATAGACTTTGCGGACAGAACACTTTGGAAAATTGTCTTTCCATCAGTAGATATACCAGATCTTCTTCTATCAGTAGATACACCAGACCCCTTTCTATATCAGTAGATACACCAGACTGTCCTCTGTCAGTAGATACACCAGACTGTCCTATATCAGTTAATACACCAGAGCCTTCTCTATCAGTAGATACAACAGACCCTCTCCCTGCACCAGTAGATACACCAGACCTTCTTTTTTCAGTAGAAACACCAGATTGTTCCTATCAGTAGAAACACCAGGTCCTCCTCTATCAGTACATACACCAGACCCTCCTCTATCAGTTAATACACCAGAGCCTTCTCTATCAATAGATACAACAGACCCCCTCCCTGCACCTGTACATACACCAGACTGTCCTCTATCAGTAGATACACCAGACCTCTTCTATCAGTACATACACCAGACCCTCCTCTATTAGTAGAAACTCTTTCAGTAGATACACCAGACTGTCCTCTTTCAGTAGATACACCAGACTGTCCTATTTCAGTAGATACATTAGACCCTCTTGTATCAGTAGATACACCATACCCTCTTCTATCAGTACATACACCAGACCCTCATCTATATGTTGATAACTTGAGCATCATCTCTATCTGTTGATAAACTGGACCTTTCTCTATTAATAGATATACCAGACTTCCCCTGTCAGTTGTACACTATATTCTTTTCTTTAAGTATTCAGCTGTTTGTTACAGAGATTCTCTATCAGTAGATACATGATAACCTCATCCATCATTAGATACTCCAGTCCCCTTTATCAGAAGATAAAGTAGAGCCTTGCGTGTCAATAGATTCACTTGTCCTACTCTGTCAGTAGTATACAGCTGTCAGATACACTTATCCTCAATCAGTAGATACACCAAAACCTCCTCTTAGAATAGATTTACCAAACCCTCCCCTTTTAGTAATCACAGTTAAATACACTAGTACATCAGGTACAATGGTTGTTAAGGAGGTTTTGTGTTTATGTACATTGTCATCTCTCTGTAGGAAATCAAATAACATTTTAAATTATTAATAATTATGGTAAAATAGATCAATATTGTTGCATGGCATGCAAAAAGTTCATATGCATGCATCAAACAAACCATACCGTTGTGTACTTAAAAATAATAGCAGATGTATACATGTAATAATTTTTATTTTTGTATTTAATTTTTTTTTTTTTGCATATTTTATTTATTTTACCAAATGTTTAAACAATACTTTCTTCACTTTTAGTTTGAGAACGAGTGAAACTAACTACCTGAATGAGTCCTTCAACTTCTACTCTGCCATTCGACAGAGGGGGTATTACTCCAGGGCCAGTAAAGAAGAAAGGTAAAAAAACGAGAAGTTCCCTATCAATAAGGTTACATCAAATTGTCCTTAACTCTGTTCAATATTGAATTACAAGTACTAGGTAAATGATTTACAATGAATGTTTGGGGAAAAAATTAACTTACATGAGAATGGCATAAAAAATGAATATGCATTGGGGTTTTTTTATTGTACAGTTGTTAAACACTAATTTTTATTTGTGGCCATATGACAATGCCAAAAATTTGTGGTTAACATTCACATGTTTGATTTTTTTTCACTTTGTGACAGACCGGATCTAATGGTGAAGAAGCTTAGGTTCTATGCCAGATTTATACTAGTTTGTTTATTGTTGAAGAAAATGAAGCTTGTGAAGGACTTAGAAAGGGTAAGTGTATTCTATCTCCAGAATACTTAAACCTTGGTCTTTGTATATATTGTAATTACTTATCATAAAGGTTAGAGATTAAAACATACCTGTCTTTAAAAAATAAAATATGGAACTGATGTACATGTTAACTGCAGAATATTAAATAGTTTCTTATTGTAAGCCAGAACACTGGAGTTACACCATAAACCTAGAATCATATTGAATATGTATCTGTAGTGTAAATTAACGGTAGTGCCTAAAGCTCTAAGTTACCTTAACTTGTACGTTGTATATCAACCAGTTGTTTAGAGACCTTCGCTTGTTTTGTAGGATCTTGGCAAACAGATTGATGATTATACCTCCACCTATCAACCAGAGGACCAAAATGAATGGAAAACTGTTCTGTCAGAAATTCGAGAATTTGAAGATGTAAGCTAATGTCTGAAAAAATATAATCGTGTTGAATTTGACATAATACATTGTTATTAATGAGGGCTTGCTTTGTAGGCGGACTGTACAGTGAGAGTGTTAGATCATGATGGTACCCCCATTGTGCTGTCACATAGACTGACCCCCTTAAATACTCCCCCTCTAGAGAAGGGAACCCCAGCCATTCTGAGATTACAAGAAATTCTTATAGTAGGAAACTCATCAGAACAGGTACATGTATGACATGACACAGGATCTTGCTTACTCTATGATCTCAAAGATTTTGACTGTAGAACCTTTGTGGCTGCTACAGTATTTACTGGTCATTGTTTATCTTGCTGACAGCTGAAATACAGTGAGCTGACATTAGACATGTTTAGAATGCTACAGACATTGGAGAGGGAACCACAGGAGGATCTATCCAATCAAATCTTTGATGCTTCTCCAGCTCCGGGGAGACCCCCCTATGTAAGTAGTCAAGCCACAGGTTTACTCCACAAAAACTGCTGAAAAAAATTAAATATACATCTTTTCTGAATTTTTTTTCTTTGTATCATCAGGAAAAGAATGACTTTTAACGATTTCCTTGGCTCATCCCATTAGGACTTGAAATATAGACTTGATATAATGTATCACAAAAGAACAGACTGTTATGTAAATTGTTATTCCAGAGCTTGAATCATTGAATCAGGCAATAATAAATGGTACCATAGTTCCCCTTATAAAGTAACATCCTTTAGACGTGAAAGTTGCAGGTGCTTGATAAAGTGATTATTTAAATGGCATGTGCACAGTTCTATTTTTCACAACCTTTGCACACACAAATATGTGTACTGCCTTCTTATGCTCTTATGAAATACAAACTTGATACATGTATCATTGCATTCCATACTAATCTAAACTCTAAGTACTGTATAGAAGATTTAAACTGAGGATGCTGACTTTCATTTCATATCTAGCTTGTTTAAACATGAATGAAAAATCCCTGAATCTAAAACACATGTACCTGTAACAATGCCAAAATGTTGTTGATATACTTTATAGTATTCTTTATTATAAATCTTTTTGAATTGTGAAATAAAATAGTTCAGATCAAAGGGTTTTAATATGCATATTATATTCCAGTTGTTGCCATCATATATGAAAAAGGAGGTAACTGGATATTGAGATTTCTGTGGTAGCTTCTTTTGTATTAACGTGATCGGAATCCTGATGAAATTAAAAAATTAAGACAGATTTGACCAGGAAGCTGTTGTAATGTTAACATAATCTTCGCACTAACAGTTTGCAAAGCTCTCAAACATTTTCTTTTCCTGCTAAGCTTTCGTAACTTGTATGCTTTTAATAGTGAAGTAATATTGTTTTCTGTTAAAGGTCTATGATTTATTTATGTATATCTGATATAATTTCTGTAAAATTTGTTTGTAGTTGATCACTTGATTCATTTGTAAATTATACTCCATTTTTATTCGTCATGTTATGAATGTTGAGGAATGCAGAGTGAATGTTTTTGCCATAACCAGAGTGCATTTAAAACCAAAATGCCAATATTGAGCTCTATATGACTTTGTCTCACTTTAACTTAATATATCACTTACAAAATCATTTCTTCTGCATAATGACCTTTAAATAACAGATAATCATATCTGATCAAAAAAAATCTTTATTTTGATACAGGAGAACGGTGAGAGAAACAATCGACGTGAGAACCCGCACAAGTACCTCCTGTACAAGCCCACATACAGTCAGCTGAACACATTTCTTGCCTCAGGTTTCAAAGAGCTCCCACCCACCGGCATAATACTCTTGTACATCTCTGCTGATGGCAGCCCTAGCAGCATGAAACATGGAGATGACCGTACGTATCAAATATAAATCATACATGTACATTCTTTATTGTCAAAATGCTAAACTAAAGAAATACTCATCTTGGTTATAAAAATGGTTATACATGTAATACAAGAAATTATTAATAATTTTACAGTATTTTATGCAATAAATCATGAAGTACCTGCACATTATTCTGCAGCTGCTGCATATTTCCAATAAAGCAGAGCACCTGTCTGACCTCCAGAATTTATTTTTTCAAAGTATATATGGTAATCTAAATAATATTTTAGCTGCCTATGACCTTGGAGGTGTAGTGACAAACTTCAGAAAAGAGGGAGATGAAGTAGTACGTACCAAGAAATTGGGACACTTGAAAGAAGTCCACTGGTAGGTAGTGGCCACAGATTGCAGAGATAGAATATAAAACACATCTTTACAACACTGATTCCTTGTTCCAATAAATAACAAGATCTGCATCATTTATTGCAGCTTACATCCTGGGGACTTGTATCCATACACAAGGAAGCCTTTATTTGTAGTGGTTGATAGTGACAACAGTTCCTCATTCCAGGTCTGTGAAATATCAAACTTAACCCTTGTAAAAGACTTACCGATATCTGTCTTGCATCCAACGTAACAGCTTTTGAAGCCCTTTTTTTCATACCCCTGCAAACAGTTTTGGGGGGGGGGGGGGGGGGGGGGGGGTATATAGGAATCACCTTGTCCGTCCGACCATGTTTGGTCCATATCTTTCTAATGGAAAAACATTGGAAGTTCCTACATCTTTGGATGGAGACACATTGGAAGTTCCTACTTCGCACAAAGATTGCTTATGACCTGAGGGTGTGTCATGATCTTAACCCAAGGTCATTTTTGCAAGTTCAAGGTCCTTGTAAAATGTAATTCCTGTCTAGGCCATATCTTGAAATTAAAAATTATTAAAAGCTTCCCACTTCACACAAAGATTGTTTATGACCTCAAAATATGTCCAGACCTTGAGCTTTGGTCATTTTTCAACTTTATGGTCACTATAAGAAAAATAGTACATCCATTACTTTCCATTAGTTGAAATACTCGAGTTGTTATCATTTGTGAGCTTGCTCACAGTACTTCTAGTTTTTGGGGTGTTTTTTTTTTTATGAAATTGTTAATAAACATCTTTAAAAAATCTTCACTATTGAAATGAAGTTTAAGTATAAGTAACGCTTATATTAAAGGAAGATAATCAGTACTACACTAAACATTTGGCAATAATTCTTTTTATTTACCAATTTTTTTATCATATGTTGTTGATGATTTTTTTCCAGAACATTCCAAATTTGTTCGGACAACCTGTTGTTTGTTTATTGTCTCCAGAGAGGGCACCACCAACCATGCAAGGTCAGTTATCTAGCAACGAAACTCACTTTGCTCACACAGGGAATTATGTACCCTGAAACTCCCTGATCTAACAGATGTACTTTTGTTCTTAACTACTGTCTTTTAATGATGAATTACCTTTTACTCTTTCCATAGATAAGCACAGAAGAGGGAATCTCTTCACCATGTTTCTACATGATCCACTGATGGCTTTCTGCTATGTCTGTAATATTTACGAAGTCCCCGTTGACCTTTGGGACAAATGCTCTGGAGTCATCGACAAATTCATGGCTGAAGCATCCAAGCTCTTCTCCAGGTCAAAGAAGTTAGGTATGCATTGTTTCTATATTGTCTTAAACTATGGAATCTATCCCATGGCTCAAAGTCATAAATCTTTGAAAACCTGAGTGTTGAATTATCTAGTCTTCTGGTCTCTTATATTCCTTTTATGAAAGTGAAACTGAGATCAAAAGAGAGGTTGTCTAACTTTTATGGCCTGCATCCAGATAGAGCCACAAATATTGTACAAACTCATTATTTAATCATACTTGTACTCTCTTGTAGACAACATGTACATCCAGTTCCTTGGTGACGACTTTCTGAGATTGCTTATGTTACGGTTTGTCTTCTGCTACATTGTCCTGATTCTTCATAGAGGTTTCAAGGTATGTAAATACAAAAAAAGGCCAAATCAAATTACCAGATTGTGATGTTATCAGATTAATATATTTAACCACATAGTTCTGAAAGCAAACGCTAATAGTTATGTTAATTAAAAATTAAGAAATCTATAGACTTTGATTTGACCATTTATGTAAAAGTAAACCGTAACACTAAGTATGCTATTCATTTGCTACATGTATGTTTGTGTATATTTACATACAACTTTTTCAATCTGGTTTCTCCCAGGGACCGAACTTGTACCCCACCAGTTCACCCCTGCTTCCAACGGATGAGATTCTAGAACACCCAACTCTCTACAAAGTAGTGCTGGATTTATCCACGGTGGTGGACAACAGAACTTTGTTTGCTGAGCCGGGAGAAGGCGATCTACATGGAGCAACATAACCTTCCCATAGTTACTAGGATTTCCATTATTTTGCTCAGAATTTTCTTTTTTCAAAGTGTTTGTACTTTTTCCCTCGTATTAAACATGGATGTGTATCTTTAACTTGTAAGAATACAATAAGCAAACTGTTATTTGAAATTTGTATGCACAACGCATTACATTTTCATAAAATATTTTATCTTTATATTAAAAATGATGTGGCTTTGCATGTTTTAGAATACGTATGTATTATCCTTTTGTGTATTGGCTTGATTAAACCAAATCATTTTGACAATCCATATAGATACTATCAGCTTTTAGCATCATGTGATAACAGAGTGATGATCTTTGTAAACTAGTCACAATTTGTGATATGTCCAAAGTGTTCCATGTTGAAAGTAATAATTAGTGAATCAACCATTTACATTGACATTGTAGACAAGGTTGTAAATATAGCCATTGTATGCCTTCCAATCAACTGCACAACTGACACTCTAATAACGACATGTCTGTGTACTTTTCTTGCTTAGTGATGTGTTTATCATGATTGTGAAAATTGGAAATCCTGTACTTATTTTGCACCAAGAGTCACTGTGACTAGGCACACTTGTAGTATATTCTACGCATTATCATAATTTGTCCAATTATTACACATATAAGGTAGATCAGCATTCCAGTGTAATCTATGTTCAATATTAATTAATGACCCAACAATGAAATACTGTATTACAAATCAACTTGACGATGAAGGACCAAGATGAAACAAAATGATAGAAAATGAAATCCAAATATAAATGTTGAATGAATGTGGTTGAATGTTAAGCAAAATTGCAGAAATTCTTTTTTATGCAATCTTGTTTTGGTAAAGTATGAGGTAGTTAATGTTATAATATGATTTTGATTGAATTTTTAAATTTGAGTTACCGTATATAATTTTTATTTTTTTGCCGAGATTTGTAAAATGTGTATATTTGGTGCTTTATGTTTTCATAAGTTTTATTTGTGTTTATTTATTCTGATTTTATGTTTTTTACAAGTTTAATTTCCTTGCCAAATTATTCATGTTGGGAATCTTCATTCTAAACAACTGCCTGTCATTCTTTTGAAAACGGGGGAAAGTATTCAACATATGTATTCTCTAAAGAGGTGTTGGTACATGTATATAATTCCATCAAAAGTTTGCAATTAAAATTGAAATATTCCTTAATATTCTGAAATCCTTCACTTTTACCAGTATTTTGATTGGTGAATGTCTCTGTTTTTTGTGATCTTTATGTTGCTGGATAACTTCTGCATGCATTGTACAACTGCTGATAGCTTGCCATTAGTTGTCACTTACATTTACAACTGCACATTATTATAAATTGTACATTCTTGTATTATTCACATTCCAAGTATTGATATTCTACTGAATTTGAAAATTGAAAGTTTAAAATGTTAAAAAGAACATTCTTTAGAAGCAAATTGCTTTTTTTTTTCCAATATTCAATAAAATGATTACTTCTTTTCTTGAAATTAATAGATTGAACACTGTAAATCAAATGCATATTTCCCATTGTCTCTACAAAAAATTGTGTTTTGTTATTATTTATTATTTACTGTTTTGATATTTTCTTTACAATAAAAAAAAAAAAAAAAGAAGTCTTTTTGTATCTTTTAAAAATTTATTCTGATTCAATAAGTCCAATTACACCCCCCACTAGATGAATACTACCAGTCACCAAAATCTGGATGTGTTCTGCATTTTGGAGTTTGAACGGGACTTCAGTATAAGACTGTAATGGGGTATTTGGTTCTCTCCCCTGAGTAGCCCAGGTTAATGCTGATGAGATACAGGGAAAGTCTTTTGTTATCACACAATCCTCAATATTACACACTGTCTGTTGGGAGTTGTCTCCATTTTCTATGGAGGTGTTGTCTACCTTAGATTTTTTGGCTGCACTACAACTAGTGTCTTTCTGTGTTGAATCTTTATCGTGCTTGTGTTGCTGTAGTTTTTTGACAGCCAGTCTCTCGAACAACAACATGTTGGCGAGAACTCTGTTCAGCTGACTTTCTTTTGTGACAGTTAGATTTGTGGCATCTACAAAAAGAATTCTTTATTATATCCTTATTCAATAAGCGTTCATCATGAAAACGCACATTTGCTCTTCATTTACACAAGGTTTCTCAAAGTTAATGGAGCTTATGCAATAATTTATTTGGTAAGAAACAAAAGTGACAAGATAAATAAGATTCTGCTGTAATTGCCCTGCAGTTGCTTTTTTTTTTTATATACGGTAATATAACACAAACAGGTTTGTGAAGCTCACTGGGGTAATATAAATAAAGGAGTTTAAACTCATCCGGATCAAATTTTTAATCATATTTTCAAAAGGAAAAATCCAGTTATTGAAATGGTGAAAATGGCGGGTGGGATGGGTGTGCAGCTGCTAAAAGGGTACCCTTATTGTACGGATAACTCCTCCTACACTTTTCAAGATAGGAAGTTGTTGTTTTGCAGATCAATTTTACATATATCAGAGATGTGCATATTACTTGGATTTTGATTTTTGATAATTTATGAAAATAATACCAGCTGTTGAAAGTTATTTTTTATCAATTCAGGGTTGACAAATGGATTATGGATACTGTTCACACAAAAGAAAACCCAGTTTGCTGTCAGATTGACAGCTATTCTCTTGTTTTGTATATAAACTGTAATATGGAGGGGGATTTCCTGCTTTATAGACTTTGTATGAATTTGGATTTCATTGTCATAACCTTCTATTTATATACTAAATATTTCAAACAAGGAAAGTTAGGTGACAGAGACCGATTCAACTAAAAATTTGCAAATATTCTAGCCAGATAAGACACCAAAAGAAACAAGTACCAGAATTGAGCAAGTGTTTTTACATGCATGCATGGGGTACACACACTTACCTCTTCTTGGGGCACATGCTAAAGAAAGCAAAACATAAAACTCAAAAAGCAGACAAAGCAGACAAAAAATAATGGGTTAGTAAACAACAAGAAACTAAACACAATAAATGGAACAAAACTTTTGAAATGCATTACCAGGTTATTAAAATACAAAAGTAAGCGTTGAAATCATGCGTTTGTGGAGCATGTTATACATGAAAAAAAAAACGACACCAACACATAGTTTTGATGAACTGACGTACTCGAATAAAAGATACCGCTTTAAAATCCCATTGTTACCATGCACACTTCTCTTGTTGTTGCTCTATTTAAGCATTGAATGCTTATTTTGGGATGTCGTTGGTACTATAACAAACCAGGCTGTGCAGACAAATTGAATACTGATAATTTGATAATATGATAATTTGTCTGAATGACGACATCCCAAAATAAGCATTTAATGCTTATATTTATAATTTTTTTTGAATTCTTAACTTGTCTACAAATTTGATTTAAAATTACTGTATTATCCTAAGGATAAGTTCAAATTGATGGAAGAGCCACTATAACAGACACAAGCGTGAACTCTGAATTTCGCTTGTGACTTTGCACTTCGTGTTTGTGACGTCATAATAAAACCTAAGTGTTTTCATAGGAAATTAAACATCGCAGATTTCGAATGCACACATAAGGGGAAATATACACTGAATGTAAATATTGGTATTCGTCCTGGAGATCCCAATTTCAACAAACTGAATCTACACTACCGGTATATATCAGGGTACTTCACACAGTAAAACTTGACAAATCTACTCTGGCCCAAGGGTTGGTTCCTATTTGAATTGCAAATAAATAAATTTTTCCCTCTGGTAAATGTATATTGTGAATTTGTTAAGATATGAATTCGCTTAAACGCATCAATAATTATAGTATGGCTGAATCAAACTTTTTTAACAGTTCCCAAAAATTTGAATGACATACATATCTAAGATCAGTGACCCTAGTTGAAAGAAATCTGCTTACACAAATTAGTGCATTGCATGTATTATTTTGTAAAGCAAGTATCCTATCGATTGAAAATACATTTCAATTCTTGGAAGTCAATCACCAAGGAAGTTGACCATAAATCCAATAGAAAACGAAATTGATGCAGTTTGTGCTTAGCAGTTAGTGTACTAATTAAGGAACTAACAAGCAATTACAAGGACATGTATTGCTTAACTTATGTACATAAACTTACCAACTGTATTTGAGGTTGAGAACAAAATGTTTGGACAAAATACAGCAGCATCAAAACCACAATCCTACAAATTTAAAAAAATCATTTGTTTACAATGATATACTTTGATTTGATGATGATAAGTGTCCCCCTCTTCATCAAAATAATCTACTGTAATATACATGCTTGTTTATCACTTACTACCAATGGTTCTATAAGCACATTGGCTTCTCTATCTCCTGTTGAGTTAAAGAGGAGGATCCGAATCACTCGACCACTGAAATAAACAAACTCTTTCCTTGATTATTCAATATCTTCATTCTTGTAACAAAGCAGTATCAAAATGCAAGTGTATGGTATATAATATGAAATTAACTTAAGAACTTCTGTGATCACCTGATTTGTTTTGACTCCTCTGTAGAAGATGTATTGAACCACTCTATGCATTGCTAGAATTATAAATATAAAACCTTACATACTCATTTTCATTATTTAACATCATTTATAAACAAGAGGTCAAGGGCCACATCGCTCACCTGAGCAACAAAAGCCATAATTCGGATCAAATCAGCATTACAGTATCAAAATCAAAATATCTTGACAATTTAAAAATCCAACCTTTGTGGCCCCACTTTTCTCTATTTTGATCAAACTTAAATCTGCACAACCTGTGCTTTCACACAATTTTCAGTTTTTTTTGGCTGAATGCTTTTCCAGAAGATTTTTCTCTATATCTTCCCATGTACAAATTGGACCCCCCCCCCCCCCATTGTGGCCCCATCATACCCAAGAGATCATGATTTTAACGAACTTGAATCTACCCTACCTAAGGATGCTTCCACACAAGTTTCAGCTTTTCTGGCCAATTAGTTTCTGAGAAGAAGATTTTTCTCTATATAATCCTATGTAAAATATGTAAGACCCCCTCCAAATAGTGGCCCCACCCTACCCCGTGGGATCATTATTTGAACAAACTTGAATCTACCCTAGCTGAGAATGCTTAAACACAAGTTTCAGCTTTTCTGGCCAATTGGTTTCTGAGAAAAAGATTTTTAAAGATTTATTTTGTATATTCCTAGGGCTTTAAACTAACTAGAATTTTTTGCTAGCCATGTGGGCTACTAAGCTTCATCACTCCACGGGCCCACATCAAAATTTCGTTGCCCACATTTTTTTTCTAAAGAAAAAAAATAGTTTATTTTTTAATCATTTATTTACATGTATACATAAATTTATATTCAATTCGATTTTTTCTGAAAATTTTCAAACACTCCATTTTCTAAAATCTCACAAGTTAACTCAAATCTTCTGAATCAACCACTTATCTTCTTGTTCCTTTACAGCTGTATTGGTTGATCCATCTCCTATTACAAATAAAAATCTTAATTTTTTTTGGCTGGCTGATACCATCCATATTATTCAGTTGTCAATATCAATTAAATACTTTAAAAAGTAATGTTTCTTGACTCTTATAAACTATGTAACGCTTTACTGATTATGATCTTCAGTAGTCTTGATCATCCAGACGTTTAGACTTTCTAGTAAAGATAGGTAAAGATAAGCGTGTGAGTGATCAACCTAAAAGAAAATACGAAACATTCGGACAAAATTGGAAAAAAATGTGTTACCATTAGGAATTGTTTAATCGCCATGTGGGCCCCTGGAATTGCATTTTCAAATCGCCCACATGAAAACTTATTAGCAAATGGCGAGTGGGCAACTGTTAATTTCAAACCCTGTATTCCTATGCAAAAATTCAACCAATAATTGTGGCCCCACCCTACCCTTGGGGGCCATGATTTGAACAAACTTGAATCTAACCTAATTAAAGCTGCCCCCCCCCCCCCCCCCCCCCACAAGTTTCAGAATTTCTGGTCAAATAGTTTTTGAGGAGAAGATCTTTTAAAATTTACTCTATAATCTTCCTATGTAAAAGTAAGACCCCCCCTTCCATTGTGGCCCCTCCCTACCCCCGAGGACCATGATTTGAACAAACTTGCATCTACCCTACCTGAGAATGCTTCCACACAAGTTTTATATTATCTGGTCAAACGGTTTTTGAGAACTTCATGAAGATTTTTGAAAAATACCAACAAATTTTCAATAAGTTTTAATCATCTCCCCTTTAAAAAGGGCGTGGCCCTTCATTTGAACAAATTTGAACCATCTTCACCAAATGATGTTTTGTGCCAAGTTTTATTGAAATCGGCCCAGTGGTTCTGGAGAAGAAAATGTAAAAAGTTTACAGACAGACAGACGGACAGACAGACAGACGCCGGACAAAAAGTGATCAGAAAAGCTCACTTGAGCTTTCAGCTCAGGTGAGCTAAAAAAAATTTGACACAAACAGTCATACTGTTTTTACAAGTCCTTTAAAAATTATCTTTGCTTTACGCAAAGCCAATTGAACAATTAAAGACACCTTTAAATGGGATTCATTTTAATTGATAGTTCACTGTGTACCTGAACACTTTCTAATGTATGAGCTCCATCAAGATAATAGGAGATGCCATTTTTGTGTATTCTCTGATCCCTGCCATCCCACCTACACTGCCTCAAGCCTAGAAGTATGTGTCTGGTTTTAGATCAGACTCACATCAGAAATGCTCCCACTGAGGGGAAAAAACTTGGTAACACACCATTTCTCTTACACCTGCTAAAATAGAAGCAAACAAACCTTCTGTGACAGCAGTGGGCAGAATTTTGACTTCTGTGTGGTTAGCAATGGATTGGTGATTGTTGTCATCTTCAAAGGGACCTCCTTGCTGTGATTGGTCTTTCTGTTGATTGTCTGTCCACACCTTACACAACTGTACAGCTAAAGCTGCATTGTGTCTCTGCATGGTCCCAGATATACCCAGAGTAATGCTATCTCCATTTGAATCCAACATTGGTAGTGGAGGAACGACAGTCAAAGGACACTAATAAAAAATATATCATGGAATTATTACGAAACTTGCTGAAAATGATCACCGCTTCTCGTTACTTTGTACACACTTAGAAATGCATTCCTCAATTTTCCATGATAGAATTTTAATTACTATATGCAAAGTTCCCATTAAAAAGAGTTTTTATTATACATGTAACTTCTTTGGTATTGATTTATTTAAAGAGTTTTTTTCACTAAAATTGTGTTTTATATAATCTAAGACATTGAACTTTAAGGCTACAGAGAGAATCACAGAATAAAAAGAAACAAAATGTCCAGGATCTTAGATTGACTGCATGTAAATATAAGGTGTCAGTTTACCCCAATTTCTTTGGCCCTGTTCTGCAGGACATTGAGAGCTGCTTCCTGCTGTAAAGATGTAAATGCGGGCACACCTGGCTGTAATAATACAAGAAAAAATCAACCAATAACCACTATCTCTTGTCAATTACAATTACTTCAAGCACTTGTATAATGTGATTCAATATTCAAACATACATAGGGGGAACTATTTGAGACTGACTGTTTTTACATGTGAGACATTTGGTTAAAGATGCTTTCAAAGACAAATAGTGTTATGTTATACATCTAATCATAATTTGGTTTAGTTTTAGGATGAATTGATGGAGTACCTTAAATATCCCTGCTTTGTGCCATGCTATTTTGTCAATGGTTTCTCCCAGTATGGATGTATGGTCTAAACCAAGGGAGGATACTCCACACACGATAGGCTTCCTGACTAGATTTGTGCTATCATACTGCCCTCCAATCCCTACTTCCATTATGGCAACATCTACTTTCTCTTTTAGAAACACATGCAGGGACATCACAGTCAGAAAAGCAAAGTAGGCAGGCATGGGATCCTCAGCAGATTTCTGATTGTACAATGAGGTTAATACATGATATAAAAATGAGATTAATACACAATATAAAAAAATTACCCATCAAAACATTATTATGAAAATTACATTTTAAAATTTACCTTTGTTTTCTCCAATTTTCCCAAAACATCCCAGAAATAGTTTGTAAACTTTTCTCTTGAAATTGGAATTCCGTCGATCCTAAAACGCTCCCTGACCTCAACTAGATGCGGTGAGCTGCAACAGAAATAACCCATGGCAGAATAAATTTTTTAAACGTTTTCCAAAATTTTCTTCATTTTTTATTAGATAAGACACTACTATAATTAGGGTACCTGAAGAATCCTGTTTTGTAACCTTGGTGTCTCAAAATGCTTTCACAGAATGCACATGTAGATCCCTTTCCTTTGGTCCCACTCACGTGTATAATAGAGAGCCTGTCCACGTCATCTAACTAAAACAATACAAAGTTACATTAAAGAAGATTTCAATCTGAAGACATACCTCTAGTGGATTTATATTCTATGTTTAAAACAAAGCAAAAATACATATATAAATTTGATTTTAAGTGGATCGATATTCCATGTCTTTTGTATCGTTTTTATTTTTCATTTTACTACACATACTGATATTCCAACTCGTTCAGCAAACTTGATCATGAGTGGGACGTTTTGTTCTGACCGCTTGCCTCCTTGTTTACGTATTTTTTCCAGAGTCTGAGCATTACTCTGAAGTGTATTCAACTTTGTGACAGCTTCCTAATAAGAAAGAAAATGATTTAGGTTTTGGGGTTTTTTTATATTTCCCCAACAAATGTAAAGGTTTGGGAGATTTTTTCTTTCAGTATTCCTTCAAAAACACAATTTTGATGGATGTGCCATTGTGAGAATACAGGATTAAGGTCAAGATCTAGTAAATGAAAGGTGCCTACAGGTTTATTCTTACATTCAGTGTATATTTCCCCGTATGTTTGCATTGGAAATCTGCGACGTTCAATTTTCTATGAATACACTTTGATAATTCATGCGCCATGTGAACAAATAGATAGGTCTTCACATGTTTTGAGTGTATTTATTTTTGTAATATTAAATGAAACGTTCAATCTTACATAACCAATTTGATATGTTCTTTTGAAAAATAATCATTAATTATATAAATTACGTCTACTCCTGCATAACAATAAATTTTCTCTACAAAGTTATATGAAAATATAAATATATAAGCATTGAATGCTTATTTTTGGATGTTGTCGGTCCTGTAACACACCAAGCGGTGCAGACAAATTATCTTACCGCCCTAACGCGCGGTATTCAATTTGTCTGCACCGCTTAATGTGTTACAGGACCGACGACATCCTAAAATAAGCATTCAATGCTTAAATGAAATTCAGGATATAAATTCTTTATATGACGCTTTATAACAATTATAGCTTTGTTTGATAGGGTGTACCATGGTTTAAATGTTTGGTAAACACAATGAAAAATCATGTTTTAAACTCATTTTCTATGAAATATGAAGGAAATATGTAACAAATCTTGGAGTTTTGTCCATTTTTGACTAGTGAAATATATCTAGAATGCCTACAGTCTCTCCAAAAATGGCATTAAACAAGCTCTTGACCTCCTCTTTAAAATGAGGTCAAATTGAATATAGGTATCGGGATTACTTTTCCAATGATTTGATATAGAATGTCAAGAAACTGTTTCATTTTCTACATAATCCCTTTAAAGTTGTAAAGGATGAGGAAAAAATTCATCAAATTGATTATGACGTCATAATGGTTCTAGCACCAAAAAGACACTCCAGAATCATTTACATGTACTAGATCTTGACCTTAAAGTATTCTTACTAGACCTGTTTAAAAATCAAATTATAAATTTCCAAATGCAGTAGATAATTGGAATCATAAATTCAGAGATATAAGAAAAAATTAAAGCCAAAAAAATATATTTTTAATAAAAATCATAAAGATTATGCATGAAAATTTACAATTTTCTTATCACCACACATGCTCAAGTGTAAATATTTTTCCTAAGTGCAACTGATTTCATGACAAAGCTGTAGTCTATTTTTAAAATAAAATTAAAAGATACTGCCACCTAGTATAATTTAATGTAAATAAAAACATAACTTAAAAATACAAATCATATGAATATTGCTGCACTTTGCACACATGATGACAACGACTTCAACACAAAACATTGAAAATATGTAATATGTACAACAAAATGTGACAACTTTCATTGGGAATTAACGCGATGCATGCAATTTAATTGCAATGAAGAATATCTAATTTGACACATACCGGTAGTTAACCTGATGTTTTTTAACAAAAGGTCAATCACCCATATAAATCCATACATAAATACAAGTACAATTATTTCAATTTATTATCAAATATTCATTCAATTCTTAAAAAATAATTCATATCTTTTATATCAGAAGAATTAGGAAATATACAGTACATGTAAATAAGACAGTAAAAGCTTATAATTTAGAACAAGCCAACTGGATCTATCTAACAAACAAATCAACGTATCTAACTGAGTTAATATATATGTGCATTGCTCGACAAGACAGTTAGTAAGGATTATTATTAATCAATGAGCTATATGCTTTAATTTGCAGAAATGATCAAATTTTACTTTCTTCTTTTTTTTTTAATTCAATAATTTTCTGATACATGCATAGGGGCCCCGTAACATACTTCATTCCTGTTTGTTGATAAATTTTTGTATAAGGCCATCTTTAAAACATTGTTTGTTTGGAATTGCTGCCTGGAGGTTTCCAGACCAAGGAGGGCGGGAGGAATTTTTTTTTTTTTTTTTTTTTTTTATAAAGTTTAACTAATTAAAAATTTTTGCTAATAATATTTTATCAGCGGGGGTTACTTCAATGAGGCGTCAGGCAATTCCAAACAAAAACTAATTTCGTTTTGGCCTAAGAGTATTTATCTTTGAATGATTTAACTGATTTTTTAAAAGGATAGAATGTATTTTTTTTTTTGGGGGGGGGGGGGGGGGGGGGGATTGAAGTGAACTAGTCAATTTAAAGATAAAAAACCATATGTACATGCAAATTCAGGCAGTAGATAAGGCGTTTTCCTGTTGTATACATAAGGTGATGACATAATATATAACCATGATTACATGCTAAGAGCCCATGTGGATGACTGGAGATTTTTGCTACAGTTTTTATATACAATATAAAACAAAAATGAAATCACTTTGAGGCGCACTAGCATTCAAATTGACAGTGTTAGTAAGTTGAAATATTAAAATGATACTTCCATGTCACATTCTGTTATATCTCATCATTTAATAATACATCATTAACAATTTTACATGCTGATTTATACATATTAGCTTATAAAAGTTCAGACAGCACTAGTCTATAAATCATATTTCTGTTTTATAACATAATTCAGAAAATAAACTTAAATATTTTCTAATACATTAAAAAATTTTAAATTCAGGAACATGAAATAAGCGCTATCACTACATGTGATACTAAATTCAAAACCTGGTCTTATCAATTTCATCATCCTATGATTTGATAAATATCAAAATCATGTTTATCAATTTCAGCATCCTGGCTGTTACACTAAATTTTATAAATCAACAGTTCATGAGATTTAAATAATGTATCAACTGCTGCAGAATGTGGAGCAATGGAATGTATATTTTGTTCACCAACAGGCATGGAATATACATACCTGGGCCCTTCTCCACACCTGTGGGTGATTACACATGGAGATCAAAATAAAGAAGAGATTTTATTAAGCTATGATTTAGAAATGAGATTGTCAACTACTCTTATAGTCTGTCCCAAGTTATTGCTTCCATCACTTTTTGATGATTTTTAATAAAAATACACATACCTGCGAAAGAAATACAGTTGAAATCAATAAAAGGGAAGATATCCAAGATATCCTCATTGACACATTTCATTTTTCACTCATAAAAATTCACAGGTACGAAAACAAATTTCTTACGGAGATTTATAATGGGAAATGTTTACATCTTTTCTCCATTCGGAATTACTCGGAATAACTCGCACAATTTTTCAACATTATCATCCGGGCTATTTCATTATTTCATAGCTGATGCAATGCAAAATCCCCATAGACTCTCTATTTTGGGTTGTGTATTGAAACCTGAAGCGGTAGAGGGGGCGTTTTAAAACAGATAATGTGGACATTTTTCATATCAGTGGATAAACGTACTTTGAGCACAAAGGTATTTATGATTATCGAAATATCAAGCGAAAAGTGGTGGAAGCATAAACTCAGGACAGAGAATAGTACAAGCAAATGTCACTATGTGAACATTTTTAAATGGTTAACATAATTTTCTCTGTAATCTGGTAATAGTTTATATGCTTTCGCTTGTAATCAATTGATGATCAAAAACGTATCAATATAGGGAAAACTCCGGCCAAAAATAAATTTTAAAACATCAAATTAAAATCCTACCTCATATTTTTTGTTAATTTCAGCCGAAGACGCCACTGAAGACAGTGATCGAAAAAATTTTGTTGTCATGTTTACATCTAAGACTGTGATCACAGGTTCTTTCCATGAGCAAGTGAAAGAAGGTTAACAACGATGAAGTTTATATACCTTTCTTCATACAGAGCTAGGCCATGTTAATTATCAGAAGGTTAAACCTGACTATATCAGAATATTTGTACATGAAAAAAATAACAAATATTTTCAAAGGTAAAATTCCTATGGACATATCAACTTCTAAGTCATGCAGAGCGATATAATCATATAATTTTTTATATAATCTACTTTCACTTTCAAATTTAATGTATTACGATCTCGATCTTTTTTCAATTTTAGAGAGCTATCAATTTTATGTAAAGTTCTACAAATTTACACCACGTAAATCTAACGTTTACAAAAAAATTATATTTCATAAAGCCTGCAATTTACATACCGTAGCCTATATAATACATAATTACGTTCTCTAAATGGTGTTTACAGAACTTATCTGTCTTTTTCCTATGAGAATTTTTTTCTTTGAGTTAAAGTAATGAATTGAAGTAGTAATTAGTTGAACTAGTACTTTAATTTCTCTTTGAAATAAATCTGAAAATCAGGAAAGTCAGGAAACATAACTATGGAGTGATTGAATTTGTAAATCCCGCTTTATGATACTTTCAATACAAGCTTTTCAATGACAGGGATTTAATGTCATGTGATAAAAAATGTCTACTTCATCGTCGTTGAACCAAAGGATAAATGATTTGGAAAGACGATTAAAGGTTGAAAACAAGTCGAGAGACAATGACAGACAGCGACACTTAGTGCCCAATAATGATTTGGTATTTCCCAGGCCATTTAAGCCTGAACCGGGACATACAAGTCCCCGTAAACCCAGAGCATGTAAGTTTGTTATTGTCAATTGTCATCTTACAGTTTTGTTTTCTGTTTCATTGTGTTGCGTATTAATAAAGGTCAGTGTCTCGGGATAATTTTGGTTTCAACTGGTTTTGTTGTCTAAATAGTAGTGGTTTTATAGATAAACAGAAAACAGAGATCTGTTATTGACATGGTTAAACTTGCAACATGACGTAAATCACATTAGCAGTGTTGTTGAAATTTAACAATAATGAGATTTTAAGAAAATAGCCGTGAGAGGAAACCTGAATGTGGGTTCCCATAACTTTAAAAATAATAATTCCATGACCATTTTTGTATTAGATTTTTAATATTACTTTTCTTGTGATTTTGTAAAGACTGAAAAATATAAAATAGTATTTTCAAGAAATTATAGGAGCTCTTATTAGGTACCTTAAGTTTTTTTTAAACTTGACCCATGATTTGACCAATGCTTACTCATAAAGGGCAAGCTTTACATTTGTAATTAAATGAGGAAAACGTCACTGGTTGGACGAACGTAATTTCTGGCAGCCAGACAGCTCAGTTATAGTAGAGATTCAAAGTTTTCGGTACATATTTTTATCACTTAAAATTTTAAGCAATTAAAGATGAACTTTTTTCAAGTAACACATGTCATTTAACTGTATTAAAAAACACTCCAAAATATACATGATTGTATGGCCAATTCAAAAGTACAATATGCATGAGTCTTATATACATATACAATGTTTTGTCGCATATTAGACACAAGCCCAAGTTATTTTGTTGGGGCTTGCTTGAAGTGTTATATTATAGATTGTTGTTTTCAGCAACAAATTTTATCCTGATTTATGTATCAGTAAAAAAGTCAAAATTTACTCCAAACTGTGTAAGTTTAATTGGCATTAAACAAAATTAAGTCTAATAGTAAAAAGGCAAATTAAGGCTTCCTGTAACAAAGTGTCATTGGTGAATATTTAATCTGAAATCACCCATGTAAATACTGATATGTGTGTGTACACATGTTTACATGCAGTGGTTCAAAACAACAACTAAATGTGACTGACTGGTAATGCTGAAATTGTGAATTTATGTCAGGTTTACCTTTAAGTACATGTATTACAGTCTTTTACTTCAGTCTTGAATCACAGTATCTGTCAAACTTGAATAAACCCTAATACACAATTCAGTTTTTGCGTTTGATCATATACCAAATTTATGGCATGAATCTGCAAGTGTACCATACATGTATGATAACTTCATATCAAATCAAATATCTGTATTACATATATGTGTACTACATATATGTGTATCCACACTAGAAAATGTATAAATGTTTGTCAAACTGAAAATTTGACAATTTTCAGCTTAAATCAACCACAAGACAGGGGTTCTACAAAAATTGATTTTGTAATACATGAAGTTTTGTTTGTAGCTTCATTGTGATTTAATGTTAATATTTTGTTTCATTAACATTTTATTAGATGTTTTGGTTTTAATCAGAAGTTCACTGGTTCTGCTTTTTTATATTTCCTACCAAATTAATTTCTTATGTTTTGTTTTTGTTTTGTTTTTGTTTATGCTGTTTTTGATTTGTTTTTTAATCCTGAAATTCATCGATTTTTAGGTTTAAATGAAGGTGATCCACAAAGTGTCTTTCAAAGAGGCACATCAGAAAGTCTTGAGCATGAGAGAGGGAATGTCACAACCAACCTGTGTATTTAACTTACAGTTTATTCAGTATAATTACTAACCATTAACTTGTGATATATACTGCTCAAATAATACACATTTTTAAAGACAATGCAAACTCCCACTGTAAACTTATTTAACTTTTTTCTCTTTTTTTTTTGATAATATTTCAAGCATGAAGTGAACAAACTCTTAGCAAAATTTGCCAGAAAATGCTCTTTATCAGTAACTAAATAAATATTTTTAACATGTTTTAAAGAAA
Organism: Magallana nippona; assembly: GCA_033439105.1. Taxonomy (NCBI): domain Eukaryota; kingdom Metazoa; phylum Mollusca; class Bivalvia; order Ostreida; family Ostreidae; genus Magallana; species Magallana nippona. The sequence goes on along the minus strand of CM065918.1, from coordinate 45,952,029 downwards.
TACATGTTCGGTACATGTAACAGTAAATTTCAGACTTTGGATTATCTCCCTTACTAGAGAAAAAAAATTTAAGGCTTACGACTTATAGATTGTGAATATGTTAGTCATATATGTATTTTACCTTTGAATTCTTTTGTTAGTAATGATAAAACCAGGAACATTAGAGATCTTTTAAGTTGTCTTGATTGTATCAATAATTACATATTTGTGTACTCTTGCACTAATATTTACTGATTTTTAATTAGCACATAAACCTGGTTTTGCTTGGATAGCTTATATAGTTGTCTCCCAGTACTGTAAATTCCTAATTAAAAAGCGAGGAAATATTATCTGTGTAATATCGGAAGTTTTAAGTATCCCTCGCAAATTTTTTATTTCTGACAATTGGGCCATAAAAGTATTTTGAAGATTTATTAAGGTTTCAAAAGGTGGAGGGGGTTATACAATAATTAGATATCATCAGTAGTAAGATATTTTAGTGAATGATTATATATTGTAATGTGCATGCTGGAAAAATAATAATCGCTTAAAAATGAATTATATTCAAAATATTGAGATTTGATATTGAGGATTGCATTTTGAAATGTTTCATTTAATATTGTATAATAAAAATCCAATGTATATTATATATTTAATTTCAAAAATTTAATACTGGAATGTTGCGTTTTTATGTTACAGTTGGAGGAGACTTTCCTGCGACATCTAGGTCGAGTTCAGCGCCCTCTTCTGGCCGCCGCAGACCAGGAGGGATAAGTCTGGAGCCAGGAAGCCGGTCCAGGCAGCCAGACAGGTAAGATCATTGGAGAAACCCATTCTTCACAATCGGTGGAAACTAATCACAATCTTCATAGCCCATTTTGAGATTCAATGTTTATAGTTGTTAAACATGTTAAACACTGTCAAGTATATATCAGTTACTTTAGTGTATGAGATGTACAGCAAAAAATACATTAGTTAGAGAGACAAGATTGTTGTTATTAGTATTTTCTCTCATTTGCATATGAAGCAAAGTCAAAAATTGTCGGAGGGGATGCAGAACCAACAGGAAGTTTATAGGCTACAGGTTGAGAAGAAACCTGCTCTGCTTAATTCTGTTAGAAAAGGCATAGCCCCCTCCTTCCATATACACATGTACATCTATAGGGCATTCATTATATTCAAAAAGTCTTTTGAATCATTGTTTAGCTGTATAAAACTATTTCAATAAAATTTACAAATTTTTACAGTGCAGAGATAGAACAGAAATACAAGGAGATCATGAAGATGACGGGGATATTAACTCTTAATAAAACGGTAGGATCAAGGCCAGGTTCTCCTGTAAATTATTGACTATTGATCATTTAGTATTTTGATATGTTGTATCAAATTTTAACGTATTTATTACAGAAATATAACACAGATATTAATGACATGGAACCATTAGGAGAACTAGGACATGGAACATGTGGGCAGGTCATTAGAATGAAGCACAAACCAACCAATCACCTGATGGCAGTCAAGGTCAGGGTGTTCTCTAGTATTAAATTTGTTATGGTAACTGAGGAATGGACAAGTTCCTTTACAATGTACTAGATGCAGGTGAAATTAATCTGATTGAAATCAGCTGAACTGATATTTTGCATGTTATATGAATGGTAGATTGTCAGAACAGCTGATAGAACCATTTTAACAAGAGCTTGGACTTTAAGTAGTTGTGTCAAACAGCAATGTGATGTAGGCCTGTCTATTTCATTTCTGGCCACTCAGCCATGGCTCTTTGAAATCAACAAGATTTTCCTGGATTTTGAGCTAAGATTACCCAATCTATGGATATTTCACTCAATACCAGTGTCTTTTTAACCTGTTTTGATGCAAGAAAGTCCAAGGTCTTGTTAAAATGATTCTATTCTACCAGTACTGATTATTTGGTAGAGTATCAGATCAGCTGGTTTTAATCAGGTTGTTGTAAACTATTTGTTGCATGTAAATGTTTATTCATTCATGTTTTATTGCAGCAAATGAGAAGATCTGGAAACAAAGAAGAAAACAAGAGAATAATAATGGATCTGGATGTTGTATTGAAATGCCATGATTACCCATACATTGTGCAGTGCATTGGAACATTTATTACACCAGTAAGTTCCATGTCTTACCCAAACCTTGTGTATTGCCCAAGTCTTGTATATATAACCCAAGGAGGCTGTATTGCCCAAGTTCTGTCTATAGAAACTCATTTTGTCTATAATCCTAGTCCTGTCTAATAACCTAGTTTAGTGTATAAGCCAAGTTCTGTGTGCTTGTATTACTCAAGGCCTGTGAATTACCCAAGGCCTGTGTATTACATCAGTTCTTTGTATTAACCAAGTCATGTTCATAACAAGAGCCCAGTTTGTTATCCATGTTTGAGGTTTTACTCAAGTCTTGGGTTTTACCAATGTCCTGAGCTTAACTGTGTAATACCTGAGTTTTTAGTTTTACCCAAGTTTTGTGTATTACTTAAGTCCTGTTTATTACATCTGTACATAAAGATATGTTTATAACCCAAGTCTTGGGTTTCAACCATTTCTTGTGTATTACCCATGTGCTGTGTATTTCCTATGCCATGGATACTACCAAATCCATGGGCTTTACCCATCTGCTTCTTAACTTACTTAGAATTGAGGCAGTTTAAAAAACAAGCTGGCTTTTGTTGAGATCAGCTGAACTTTGCGTGTAAATTATTGTAGATTGCTAAAACATGTATTGTACATGAATCTAATTTATGCCATCTTTTGTCAGTGCCTGTGACTTATTGTTGTAGAGTGAGGTATGGATTTGTATGGAGTTAATGTCTACATGTCTGGATAAGCTGTTGAAGAGAACTAGACTGCCCATTCCAGAGAAGATTCTTGGGAAGATGGCTGTAGCTGTGAGTTAACTTGAATTCATTGTTGTTTTCAGTTTTATTGTTTTAATAGTATTTTAAAAATTATTTGTAGATTATTGGAAATGATGGAATGCCCATTTAATTTTGAAACTGTTTGATCTTTGTGTGTATAGCAAGAGACAAATGAAAACTTCGAACTTTAATATGCCTGTACTCTTTACAGATTGTGAGGGCTTTGGACTATCTAAAAGAAAAACATGGAGTCATTCACAGAGGTACTGTGAACCTAAAGTTTATGTGAATTTAATTGTTTCATCCCATAGTATACCAGTACATGTACATGTACATGTATGAATGCATTCAATAATATAGAACTGATGAATATCAACTTTATACTCTGCTAGATGTGAAGCCCTCCAACATATTGCTGGATCAGAACGGCACAGTCAAGCTGTGTGACTTTGGCATCAGTGGACGCCTGGTCGACTCCAAGGCCAAGACTAGAAGTGCCGGATGTGCAGCATACATGGCGGTCAGTAAAACTAACATGTCATCCTTACAATTATTATTTTTATAACTGTACCAGCACATGTACATTTACTAAATGTTTAATGTGAAACATTTAGGAGTACAGTTGACTCTGAGAAGAAATTGCTTTATCTCTGCTTACTTAAGTTTGTATTAAACCAAATATTTTCTAACACTTTATCAACAGTGCCTGTGTATGTTCTTATTACTTGGGGAAATAAAAACGGATTTTTCTTTTAATTCTAGCCTGAGAGAATAGACCCCCCTGACCCCCAGCGACCGGATTATGACATCAGAGCAGATGTATGGAGTTTGGGAATCACACTGGTAAGATACTATAGGACTAGAGTCAAGGTATAAGAATCAAGGAACAGATACTATAGGACTAGAGTCAAGGTGTAAGAATCAAAGAACAGTTACTGTAGGACTGGAGTCAAGGTGTTAGAGTCAAGGAACAAATACTATAGTACTAGGACCAAGATGTAGGTCAAAGAAAAGATACTATAGGACTAGAGTCAAGGTGTAAGAATCGAGAAACAGAATACGTGGTAAAATACATTATGAAGGTTTACCTGTCAAAGAAATCTATTTCTTATAATATTGGTAGCATTTACTTTTTCATATAAAAGTGTTGTCCTTGACTGGCATGGTTTTAATTCTTTGATGAATCCTGGTGCACAGGTACTGAAGTGAAGCAATATGTTAGTGTAAATGCTATGTTAAGTGTAAGTGTATTACTGCCTGCATGTATTGGAATTCCATGGTTTTGCAGGTTGAGCTTGCCACAGGGGAGTTTCCCTACAAGGACTGTAAGACTGACTTTGAGGTCCTAACAAAGGTTCTACAAGACGACCCCCCACTACTGACTCCTGGCCCAGCTTACTCCCATGAGTTGTGTTCATTTATCAGAGATTGGTAAGTTATTGCAGTCATTTACATTGTACAGTGAGGGTTTCCGGACTTTCCCTCTTCTGAAGAGTTCTTTTATCTTGTTTCCCTTATTTTTGGATAAAGGCATGGAATTTGACCAAGATAACTGCTATAGTAACAGTAGTTGCCTTTCCTTTCTTAACTTTTGTATCCTTTGCAAATTGATTCAGGGATTTTTTATTTGAAGTTATGTGTACTGGCTCTTATATACATGTATGCTATTTTACCACTGCTAGACCTAATTCTAAAATACAGCTTTCTCATTGTAGTTTAACAAAAGATTACAAAAAACGTCCAAAGTACAGAAAACTTCTTGTAAGTGTTCAAGGTTTTTTTGTTGTATGTGTATTAGTGTATTATTATTATTACATACCATAAGTTGGTAAGAGTATGCATTTCTAAGTATGTGTCATCGGACAAATTGCAGTTTGATTAGTCGTTTTGATTGGAACATATTTATAGTGTAAATACAGAACTTTAGAATGAATAACTGTCGAGTTATCAAGTTATGAAGAAATAATGATGACCAATGGCACCGTAATAGATTTGTAAATTATGAAAAAAATAATCTGTTGCTATTCTTTATTTGAATTTAAATAATTGACTGGTGTTATAACTGTTGTCATTTTACATTTTTAACAGGAGCATCAGTTTATAAAGAAGTATGAAGTGGAAAGAGTGGATGTTGCCAGGTGGTTTGGTGAAATGTCGGAGATAATGGCATGCTATAGTTCATGATGAGGTGAGAAAGAACACCAGATAAGGTCAAGTACAGTACACAACCAACACATTTATTACCCCTTAATTTTTTCATTCCAACATAATACCCTAAAACCTTGAAAATTAGCCGGATTTGATAATAAGCCGGTTTTGAAAATAGGACACCTATTTCTTGCACTGAAAAATACTCGAAAATAAGCCTGTTTTGAAAATAAGCCAGTCATGACAATGCTAGTTCGGAAAGAGTTTAGACTACCGTAAAGTCTCATGTGTAGCACGCACCTGTGTATATTATGCATGCGTACATAGTGTATTCAATTCGTTTAAAAGTAATAACGTACGTTTGTGAATCTAAAAGAAAACAAGCAACAGCGGTATACTTAATTGATAATTAATCCAATTATTTGATTATCGTATTACTAAAATAAACATTGTGATGAAATGTCTATATATGTCTTTTATAGTCATTATCTAGTCGTACAAATGATCGGTCTATTTTTAAAGTGTCCATCTGTATGCAAACCAATTACGGCATAACGGGACATAAATTAAATAATTTTTTAATCAAATCATAATTATCGCTTATCTTCATATAAACTGTGAAATCCGATAAGACAGTGCATGCTTCTGACACCGGAAATTGTTAAACAAACATTGACCACACGACGAGTCAACAGGTGGCTGGTTACGTAATGGCAAATACATTGGCTAGAACTTGTTAGATGTAAGGAACAGTGGTCAGAGTGCATACATATTCTAATACATGAAATAAAATTGAATTAAAAACACTTAGACACTTTTCATTTCACTTTTACAGGTGTTTACCTGGATATACATGTACCATTTTTAGAACAGTCAAATAGTTCACAACTGATCAATTACAACTTATATTGTTTTGATAATAAGCCATGATTATGATCTCATCATTTACGGGATTTTTGCATTGATGATAATTAAGCCGCGATTTGAAAATAAGACGGTTTTGAAAATAAGCCCCCACTTTTTTACCAAAAGTTAAAATAAGCCGCAGCTTATTTTCAAGTTTTTAGGGTATTATCTTATGTGAAGCACTAAATCTAGGGATGATAGATTAGTTTTTGTGTGAAAATGAGTCAAAATTTGTTGAATCGTAAGATAATTTCAGGAAACATGTACTTTGTAATCCTAATACTTTTATGGTTCTTTTTTTTTTGCAGTTCAACGAAGTAGATTTGTTTTATTATGATATTCGCCTGATATGCTGGTCATAAAGGAGGATACAGAAACTTGAGCATCGGTGACCCAGTTCTCATTGATGTCAATCATTTATCTCCATGACAACAAGCAGAGCAAGTTCCTTGTGGATTTTTGAAGAAGATAAAGCAGTGTGTTTAGCTTTTGTTGCCATGGATGATGTAACCTATCGTCAATCGACATGTCACTGAGATGTGTCTGAATTTCCTCTGCTACTTACAAATGAGTTGAACATACTATTGAATCTGTGTTAAAGCTAAGTTAGCTCCTATCTCAAGCCATCAGGCCTACTGTCTCGAGCATGTACAAGTGCATTTATTTCTGTGTTTTCCTTGCCAATGAAATAAGGCATCTTAATTAAGATCACTGTGTATTGTTAATTTAGTACATTATATATAAAAATGTACAACAGCCAATTTTTTATTTTGCTAGACTGTTGGATGCTAGTGCATTACTTATTTGTGAATTTGAGTCACCAAAGAATGGAACATGTCTATATTCACTTACTATAGATGCCCTATCTTAATGTTTTTCCTTTGATACCAAGATACATTGTACAGTACTGGTGACATTTTATATCCGGTAGGTTGTTGTTTCTTGGTACAGGGATCCCTCTGAGACTCACTAGCTTACAGTGACAGCATTCCATTTTGTGTTATATTGGTCTGTTCACGGAACTCGGTCCTTTGTACGTGTGACTGTTGACTGAATCTCACACACAGAAACAGTTAGTGCTTATTGATATATTTATTATGTACAGTATATATGTGATTAAGGTGTTGCAATGTACCTGTATTTATACTATCAAAGATAGTTTTAATTAATTACTAAACCAAATCTTTTAGGTCACATTTTTATCCATTGTTTATTAAGTGAAAGAACAGTTCTGAATGAAATGTTATTTTTTTCTCTAGTCATCAGATCATATGGATAGGAGATTTTTTCTTCCACTGTTTATTACTCTCTCTTTCTTTCTATAATTTGTCACAGACCCTGGTTCAGTGGTACATCAAGTAAACGCTTTATGCATGTACAATCAGGCTGTAATTTATAAGACCACATACACCGTATACTTTACCATTCAAGTTTGATCTGGGTGATAGAATTCACAATGCTTTACCTTATATGAATTTCTTTTATCATGAAATGTATTGTAATTCAGTGCATTATAAAATTCAGAGATTTGGTCAATTGTTCTTTATATTAATTTTAGATGAACTTGGTTGCCTCAAACCAAATTAATATAGGTTTAAGACACAGATTTCAAGAAAAAATCATAATTATTATAAAAAATCAATGCTCACAGCATTTCATCTCAACAAAAGTTATAGGAATAACAAGTTACGTTTATAAAGAAGAAAAATTGTTCTTTCTGGCTATGATTGTGTAATTTTTTTTATTAATGGCCAATTTACTGATTTCCATGGTTTACTCATTCTGACAAGAACTGGTCTGTTGGTGGCCTCGTACACATTCATTACAATCTGTAGCAGACAAATTCTGTGCAGTCAGAAATGGTTCCTGTAGAAACCGCTTCATACTCATTAAAAAAAAGACAAACATTTAAGTACATGTCTGTACCAAATGATGTTGATTGTGATGTATTTCTTGAGCAGTGATGATTTCCTTTTGAGAGGCAGTGTGATTGTGTTGTTACTGTGTTCAGAAGCTGACAACAGCTGAAAGAATAAAACATTACAAACTAGGTCTGCGTTAGTGATTATTAGCTCACTTCATCTTCGATAGCCAAGGTTTTCTGATCCGCGCCACTCCTCAGAGGAGCTGCACGGATCAGAAAGCCTTGGCTAGCGAAGATGAGCTCACCTGGGCCAAAGAATCGTTTGCTTTTATGATCAATATTGCAAACTTCCCATTGTGTGTCATCATTGTTGTTCAAACAGGGACTATAAAGGGTACACCATTTTATAAGTATTTAGATATTTATATACATTTTAAATTTTATATTTATATACAGAAAGAACAAGAAATTATTTTGAAGAAAATAGAAGTTATTCAGAGTTTGCTAAATTAATGTGGAAGCATGCTTGAATTTCCTTACTGTATAGGGACCAATGGCTGCAATAGAGGTCCACAGAGTTTTATATATGTAGATGGTTATCAATATAACCCACCCACCCCCTTCCTTTCCCGCCCCAAAAAGAATATGAAGGGTATGGATACCACAATTGTTAAATCAATATGGAATCGGCCAAGTATTAAGATTTTTAGTTTTTTAAGTTTTTTTCCAGACATAACTCAAGAGAGTATGAAAAGTGAACTAAAGGGGTTTGTAAAAAAAATTCTGCAGAATATGTGAACGATGGCTAATTTTTTTTTAAATACATTTGATCTGGAAGCAAGTCTGAAAAGATTGTGCTTTTATACATATCTATAGCTAGAGCATTGAGATTTTTTGCATAATAAACATAACAGTATTTTATGTATTTGTTTGGATCAAAGTTAGACATTGTCGCTGTGTGAGGAATGTGGATCGCGAAACTCTTGTGTTTCTATGAACGTAATTAAGTGGAAATCATAATTTAGAAATTCATCCCCTAATGCCTATATACACGTAACTTGTTCATGTACATTGCATATTCTGTTGAGTTTGGCGATGAATTACATATAAATGTAGCCTGATGCAGCTCAGAGAGCCAGGGATCTAAAGCATTTTTTTTGCTATGACATTGAAATATATATTTTTAGAACGTGTTGATTTCGTAGTTTGGTGTTTTCCCTTTTTGAAGGGTTTTTGCATAAATAATCACTAAAAAATCACTCGTCAATAGAAAAAAAAGATTTTAAAGAATTTTCGCTTCAGCGCTATAAAATAACTGCTTTTATTATTCAATCCGCGAAAATAGACATCTATAGCGTGAAATACAGACTGCACGAAAGTTTACTCGGTTTTATAAAATTCCAAAATAAAACCTCACAAAATGTAATATGCCTTAATGACAGTGATATAAATTTCTTTATCTTGCGTGGTCAATTTAGATATGTAGTTAACTCGAAGTCTACTTGCATTGACATTTTCTCGATGTATTTCCGGATTTCGTCAGGGAATGCATCCTTTCTTCCAGATGGTCAGATTCGTCTTTTTATTCTCCTCTTTATAACTATTCCTGTCGTCGGACAAACAAGAAGTCCTGTGAATAGCGCCCATTTATCTTTGATGTGGAGTATGCTCCTTCTCGAGTGCTAGCACGCACCTGTTCAGTAATTTTATTAATTGTTCTTGAGCATCAGTTCGGCGGAATCATCTTTGGACATATTTAGATAATTTAGGGATATAGAGTAATCGATTGTGATCATTGTTCATATGTCCGCTTCTCGGTGCTGAGAGAGAGAGAGAGAGAGAGAGAGAGAGAGAGAGAGAGAGAGAGAGAGAGAGAGAGAAAACAAAAAAGAGGGGGTTAACTTATTGACAGTGATGAATGATTTTTGTTGCCATGTGTGTCGTAAATATATGCAACGATATCGTTGCTTATCTATTTGCATTGCGATCTGTGTGTTTATTGTCAATCAGATAGATTGTGAATAAACCGGATACCTTTCTATCGCTGGTTAATAGGTTTAAATAAAACCTCCCCCAATTCAATTTCCTGATAATTAATTCTTAGTTTTACGAGGCTGTCTCATCTAATACAGCATTATGTGTCGCCGACACGGTTTCTGAGAATGAGAGCAAGATTCAATGTCGGTTTGTCTTGTATCAACATAGAATATAGTGATATAGTATCGACTTCTCGCCATCAATTAAAGGATTACTAGGAGAACAACAACAATTCGATTAAATATTAATCCCACGTATTATATAAAAAATCGTTCTTTAATGGACGCAAAAATTATAATAATCTGTCATTTTACTACCACCCCCCCCCCCCTTTTGTACCTGTTTTCTTTCATGGAGGTGAATATGCGATCTTATTTTCTCTCTCTCATCATTTAAACTTTTTAAGTGTTAAAGTATGCATTTATTGACGATGATGATTATGAAGATGATGAAGATGTAAGGCAAAAGAGCATGTACGTGACCATTCTTTTTTCGTATCGGTCAGTTTTAAGGATTTATAATGATATGCATGGTTTAGCAAACTCGAGCTCACATCACCAAACACACTTTAAAGGAAAAACTAATTTTTTTTTGATAAAAGAATTGTTCTTATAATATATTGTACACGAGCACAAAATTGAATTAAAAGCTGTCGTACAAATACAAACCAAACGGACGAGTCCATTATGAAAGACCTGTCAATTACCCGTGCAACACTATGATTAATGGTCTGGGTACTGAATACATCCATTTACATTATGTTTTACTTAGTGGGAGGCAAAAAGGTGGCTCCATTCTGAATCCTAAAAAAATCATGCACACGCTCCATTAGGTTTCCGAGCTATTCGACTGATTAAGCTGTCAAATACCATTAACTTATTGAATTTTGGTGGAAATATCAAATTTTGAATATTTCATCTCGTACATCATTACTCTTCAAAAACCACATCAAATACTACTAAAACCATATCGAGTCTCTGTCACTGATTTGCTGCGACTACAGAAAGAGGTGCATGCAAAAGACTGCAATTTGAATGATAAGTATCGTATGCATTGTTTTTTCTATAAAATCATAGAGAGACTGAAGAATTGATCAATGCCCCACCCCGCTTGCCACAATATAAAGCGAAAGTTTTACGTTAATTTTAAAGCGCCTCGGTTGATAGGAATGAATTCTTCTGTGAGACAATATTTTGGATGAGACCTTTACGTGCAGTAGGTAATGGTCTAATGTAGAATCCCAAAACTGTTGGAAAACATAGATTTAGTAATTTAATAAGAATCTCTCTCTGTAGTTCGCACGAGTTTTACAAATTCAGTGCCGTTAACGCCCACCGTCGTCTGCCAAGATGTATCCAGAGATGTTAATTTTTTATTCTTAATCAAAAATAAAATATATCAATATATAATCAAATTAAAATTTTTGTACACGCCACCTGTCTGTAAAATCTTTTAACTGCTATACAGACATTTCCTGAAGCAGCGTTTCTGTGAAATCCCTGCAGTAAAAGCGTCAAAAAGTAAAAATCCTATCCATGTTCAGGTTGCGTTTCCGATCAAGTGTCTGCAATAAAAACCATATTTGATATTTGAGATTTTAATGCCAACATATCTCACTACAGAAGAGAGTGGAAATCGAAAAATATTCATGCAATCGCCACAATGTGTTCTTTTTAATTGATATTAAATGAAAACTTAATCTAATATGTTGTTCACTGGTAAACGAAAGAGACTTGGCAGAACAATCAGTGAGGTGATAAGTCCAATAGATGAACTGCATTATCTTAAATTCTAATATAGGATTAACTGTGGGATCAATAACTAATTTTAAGTGCGTTCTGTCACTCGGTATAAAACCAGGACCCCCTCCATCTTTCTCATTTAGTTCAATGGAGACCTTTTCTTCTGTCTCGATAACACTGCTGGTCTTCTTTGCCCAAACTGGCACCTCGCTGGAAATTTTCAGATATAAAGTCGAACTCGATGTGAACACGAACTTCGTTTTACGATGGGGAATAGACTACAACCTGGCCAGAATTTACTTCGAACTGAGCGCCACGGTCTTGCCTGGTCAGGGTCTGATGTTTGGATTCTCCGACTACGGCGATGTGACAGGGGCAGATTTGGCGATCTTAGGGACCCATTTTGGCAAAGTTAACCTAAAGGTAAGAATGAGATCTCAAGGGGTCAGAAATCCAACACCCTTTAAGTTTAACTACATTTCCATCAGAGCATGTTTTTTTGTCGCATTACGGTTTGTTGAAACGAAATTAACGTCAAGAAACAAGCTTTTCCAACGACGACTTCTTTGTAACAAATGTTTCGTCTGGTTTTTTGTTTGTTTGCCGTTTTGCTAGTTATTCTTGGTCCTAGCATTGATACACTAACTGCATGTGGAGTACATGTACCTAGAGGAGTTTAATAATCTTTATGGTTCAATATAAAAAAAAAAAGAGTAACCAAATTTAGGGCTGTTGATCTTCCTTTATAAATAAAACTTGCTTTGACAAATGAAGAAAATTGATTATAACGATATTTTCTATTGATATCTTTGACAATCGAGTTTATAAAAAAATCTTCGATTGTCTACAATGATTATCGTATTGTACATGAATATCTTTATGACAATAATTTAGAAAACCCGGGTACATTTGGTATCCATTCAGAAGGTTCTGGGCGCATTCGAATGTTCCATCCATGCTAAATTGATATTTTTACATTGCATATGTATTATGATAAAACAAAAATTGTTAAAATATAGAACAATGGAAAAAAACATAATGTTTCAACTTGTTTAAATAACATCGTTCGATATTCGTTTGTCTCGGTTCGTGAAACTAAAGCTTGTAATCTTAATACAAAACAATTTATAAATAGAAATAAAGGAAGAATCCAGAGACGGAAAATCTATTTTAGGGGGAAATTCAATTTCTATAATTGCTTAGTTTTTCCTCTCTTTAAATACAACAAATGGTTGCCATGCAAAATGATTTTCTAATAAAAACACAGATACGTTATATTTTGATATCAAAGATTCATCATTGAATTTATGAACAGTGACAAAAAATGATATCGTTGTTTTCTAAGGATACATGTATGTTTTAATTACCCCAAAGTGAACACAGCACTTTTGCGCATCTTATACTACTTGTGCATATGATTTCTGATTCTGTACTTTCGATCTGAATGTTCGATCTTAAGGTGTCCGATACACAATAGCTCCAGATTCAATGCATCTGGTTGCATAACAGATATGTATGGGCTTAATACTTAGTATACTTAGACATAGTTTTCATATGTAAGAACGGAATGTATCCCTTTCCTGTTCTTGAAGAGTTGCCCCACCCCTGTTTACTTTTAATCTATGAAAATCAATTCTAAAAAATCTATCGGGTATAAAATTTGTTTTCAGTAGTTTTTCTATTCCTAATGATTAAATACATCTTTCCACTAAAGTATTTATTGATGTTCTTAGTATTTACTTTTTCATTTTCAAAAATGTGCTTGTCCCCATAGACCTTAATGCAATCTTCATTAATTAATTACTGCTTCGATAATAACATTTTTTAAAAATTCTCATGGTAAATCCTTTTCTACTCTAAAATGCTTCGGATTTTAAAATATATATTTAATACATCTGGATACTCAAGGTTAGAAAATAAGGTCCTAATATGGATTGGATACCTTAAGAAAGGGATGAATCATATAGATTTTACTGTTATTCAAATATTGTTGTGTGTGGGGTTTTAAAACTTATTGTACATAATTTTCTGTAAGTTGTATTGAACAAATAAAAAGTTCCACGTGTTTGCATGTAACCGCAAGAACTACTGTACAAAATGTTTCATGGCCTATATACAAAAGTAACGTATTTTATTCATTTCAAGAAACCCAATTTCATTATACAGGACTTCACAAAAGCCGCACTCAAACAGACAAATGATCAATCATTTCTTTGATTGTCACAAGTTTATTGTAAATGTTATCAAACCTGTGTTATTGGACGTACTTATTTGACATGAAGATACTATACAATTATTGCTGTTTTTGAGGTCAATACAATGATTTAGCTACCCGAGAAGTACAATATTCACCGAGGCGAAAGCGAGGTGAATATTGGACTTCTAGGGTAGCTAAATCATCGTATTGATCGGAAAAAAACCCCGGCAATAATTGTTTTATTATATGATTTAGCGACGAACTGATATAGACATATCAAATTGAGTGCTTTTATTTTGAAGCCATGGCCGCGAGTTTTCATTAGACAATCTAATTTTAGTCCAATGTAAGGAAAATCAAATGTTATATTGACCTCCTAGGTCACGTGCAGGTGAATATAACGTTTTATTTTTTCTATAGATTGTTGGATATCAGCCAATCAGAGAGCTAAGAATTAATCAATCATACAATAATGATAATTGTTCATATATACTTTTGTATTTACACTAATATCATACCGTTTTGCTGTTGAGTAACGCTAAGCTGAAAATTATCTCTACATTGTATATATACACAGTAATTGTGGGATGGCATCGCACTTAACGAACCAACCTTCTTTGATTATTCTCGATTAGTAACCCTTTTCAGAAAAAAATAAAATCCTGTCGGAACGTTTAAAATTGACTCGCCAAGTATTGCCGATGAATTGGTCAGCTGGGTGGGGGATCATCAGCGCTACTACGTATGTGTAGTAGTTCTTCATTCATATCTTGGATTTATAAATGAATCACTCGATATTTCATTTTCATGAAAAATAAACTTGGGCGTAGAATATTTATAGTCCACACAGTTCCGTGCACTCCAGCCGTACAACACCCGAACCCTCTTTAGACAACTTCCCAAAACAGCAAACAATCAAGAAATTATAATGAACCGTCTCTGCGACAAATCCATCCGCTGCGTTTCCATAAACACTAATGGGTATATTTAAGGTTATGGTGTCCCCCCCCCCCCCCAAAAAAAAACAAAAAACAAAAACAAAAACAAAAACAAAACAAAACAATAACAACAACAAAAAAACCCACAAAAAACAACACAACCCGACACGAACTATCAAAGAGCACAATTAAGCATAAAAGATAAAAATTCTATAATGGAACCTCATTTTACCAAATTGATAAAAGTTGTGTGAATCCTGCAGATCAAAAACAATCGTGGAATAAAGAATATTATGTTTTATATTTAAAAATTTAAAAAATCCCAGATATAAACAAAGCCAGGTTTAAAGTTATTTGTTTGTCAGAACTAGACAAACCAAATAATGCAGTATTCGATTTCATCCTTCTTTCTATCTTCAGGACTGCTGGACTGACAAAAATGGAATTTTACGGATGGATTTTCAACAAAACTATGCATTAACAAGTGGTGAATGGAGAAACAACAAATTGCTGGCGAGATTTCACAGACAATTTGACACGTGCGATCCCCTGGATTACGCCATTGATGTGAGTAAAATAAATCTTCATCAAACACTCCTTTTGTTTTTCAGTCCCAAAGTCATGACCTCTTCTGGAATACAATCAATTATGTACATTGAGAAGGATCCATGATTAAAAAGGGAGCAACGTGTCACCTATGTTTGTGATTTACACGACGTTTTAAACAGCTTTTTACGCAAATTAGGAGTCATGACCACCAAATTAAGAGACTAATCTAAAAGCTTGAAAATTCCAAAGAGTCCTTGGTGTAAGAAATCAGCTTATTTTTACTTAGACTTTATGAAAATAAAACAATTGACAACATGAATATGTGTTGTTTACTGAAGTTTTATTTTTTTTAATTAAATTAAATCAAATATAAAGTCGTTCTCTAAATTCATTGAAACAAAATTAAACAAACGGCATGTACTAACGTAAATAAAATTCTAATATTTCGCACCCAGATGCTGTTTTATTATTGCCACATATCTGGAAAAAAGATTAGCAGGGGAAAATTTCATGCTGCAACATTCGGAACTCTCTCTTTCTTCTTCTTTAGACAGGCACCACACACGTGGTATTTGCTGTGGCGCAGGGGCCCCCACAACCCGGACAACAGTTACCACCCTCCGTCAAAGTTGGTTTACAGAGGGTACAGCTGCTGAAGCCCGACCTACCACAGCCAGACATTCCTCCAGATACCTGGTCCTTTGACATCTTAAACCCAAACGTAAGGTTCTTGTCGTTCATTAGAAATGTCACGTATTCCAGTAATGTATTCCCAGTTGGTAATAAAAACATATTTGTCTGAAAATCGCTTTAAAAATATCTGAAATTATCTCTAATATACCATTCATCACTGTAATTTTTTCTGTGTCCCAATATGATTATATAATCATTATTGGTTTGTATTTATAAAACCTTTTTTCAATATAAATAATTCAGAAAGACATTAAGCCGATGGTAATTGATAAATGTCAGGGTGGTACATCCTAATACTCCTGAAAATATTTCATCTCGCGTAATTTGCGCCGTAAATTCTGTTTGTGTACAATATTGAATTATATTTAGATTTGAAAAAAAATCATCGGTTAGATGACATAGAACCATTTTAACAAGACCTTGGACTTTCGGTAGGATGTAATAATCATTTTCTTGCACCAGAACAAGTTAAGAATGACGCTGGTTTCAAGTGAAATATATGTGTACCGATTGCGTTGTCTCAGGACAAATCTTGTTGATTTCAAAGAACCATGGCTGAGTGGCCAGCAATGAAATAGACAGGCCTACGTCACATTGCTGCTTGACACAACTACCCAAAGTCGAAGCTCCTGTTAAAATGGTTCTAATTGCATTCCACAGATAACCATTCCAGCTCGAGACACAACATATTGGTGGTATGTCGCCCAGCTCCCCCAACTCTCTACCAAACACCACGTCATTCAGGTCAGACTGTTGAAAGAAAAAAAAAACAAGCAAAAGAACTTAATAATGATAATATAATATAATGATAAAAAATGAAAACAGAATTAAAGAAGTTAGCATTTCATAAAGAAGTTTGAATTTTGTAGGGACTGTAATACTGATATTAGAAGGCAGTTGGTATGGAAGCAAAATAGTTCCTAAACAAACAAATGGAAAAACAACCTGGGTTTCACTAAATATAATTTTGATATTAATTATTACAGTATGAGGGGATAATAACTAAAGGAAACGAAGAATTTGTTCACCATATTGAAGTGTTTCATTGCCAAGTGGACCCTCGGGTAAAAGTGACGTCATACAACGGCCCGGGCATGGCTGAGGGCAAATCTCCGGAACTAGAGGCGTGCCGGGAAGTTATCGGAGCCTGGGCAATGGGTGCATCGGTACAGCTTTAGACTATTCTGATATTATTTACCGAAATAAAAAAGTTATTGTCAAGTAAATATTGAAAGTTGAGTGTATATACAAGTGCTACCTCTATTTGATTTCAATCATTGCAAATTGGGGATAAATTAAAAAAAAAAAAAAAGGAAATGAAGAATTTGTTTATCATATTATTGTCTACTAAATATTGAAAGTTGAATATTGATATTGTAATTTCCACCCACATTTACAACCATGAAGGCCATATATTTACCCAACGAGGCGGGGACAGCTATTGGTGGACCGCATTTATCACATTACGTCCTCCTGGAGGTTCATCTCAACAACCCAAAACTGAAAACAGGTAATGTACACCAGGAAGCGCAAGAACGATTTTATGATGTAAATATTTTTATAAACCGAAAATCAATCAAATTAATCTGGGATTATCGTATATATAAAGTTCAGGTTTCCATGTTTCGTAACTCGCTCCAAAGATTATTCAAAAATAAGCATCATTTGGGAATACTTTTTTGAAATTGATAAACCAAACCAATTTCTAACAATGAATCGGTGCGTTTTGATAACAGGAGTGATGGATTCGTCGGGGATACGGTTTCATGTGACCAGACACTTGCGGCCATTCGACTCGGGGATCATGGAGTTAGGGCTAGAGTACACCAATAAAATGGCGATACCCCCAGGCCAGAGCGCGTTCACACTACCGGGTTATTGCATTCCAGAGTGTACCAACATAGTAAGTCAGTACATATCGAGAAAATATGACTTCTTAATTGTTATTGCTAAGACTCTTGAAAAGGAACGGCCGGGGGAGTCGGGTAGATTATAAAATGCATCAGATGGATCTTAATTTTTTCCTGGATCCATGCTGTAGATTTACATACATGCTTTGTCTTTTACAAAAGGCCTTGCCACCAAATGGGATCCGAATTTACGCTTCCCAGCTCCATACTCACATGACCGGAAAAAGGGTCTTCACAAAACACATCCGGGCCGGGATCGAGCTTCCGGAACTTAATAGAGATAACCATTATAGTCCACACTTCCAGGAAATCCGGACCCTACCTCGCCATGTGCACGTGCTTCCAGTATAACAATTATTTCTATTTGATCTATACATGTTTCGATAATTTTCACTAAAAGCAAATACCTTGTATGTATGTACTAGTATATAGTTTTTTTTAGTTTTTTTTTTATATTTGAGTGACCTGGTATTTGTTATCGAGCAGCCAAGAGATCTATCATTTTTTTTTTAGTTACGGACCTTAGATTCACATAGAGTTTTATATGTCACAACTGATCTTCATAACTGACCAATCACGGTGTTTTTATCTTTGTAATTACTCCGAATTTAACATATTTTTAATTTTATAAAACAGAGACAAAAGGATCAGAAGCAAGTTCGTACAACTTACGAGTTATTCTCCTTAAATTTACTCCATTATCTGATTACTAGTATTTGATACTCCATAACCCTGGAGTATATATTGCTGAGCGTATTTTGTTCTTTATGTTCGTATTATTTCATAAGAATTGCAAACAAATGCATGTAAAAGAGATATAATCAATCATGTTCAAAATATGAGGTCAATAGAGGTCAAGGTTAAAGCTTACTGGTCGAGGTCATAGCTGATTTGTTGTAGTACACGTCTCTTTTCTGGTTTATGACAACTGTAATCGGGATATTAATTTCTAAACTCGTCTGTCTTAAAATTGATGTAACTGATACATGTAAGTTTATTTTCCGATTCGATAGTATGGATTTGTTTGATAATCAGGTATGCTTTATTGCAGGGAGATGCCCTTGTGACGTCTTGTGTGGACAGCACCGCTAATAGGTCATCGATAACACTGGTAACATTTAGCTCTGTTTGCTTTTAGAATTACATACACATGTAATAATAAGTAGATACTAAATACTCCTTTTGCAAACAGTCTATTTTTTGTAATTCTTCAAATAATTCACCTGTATAATTCTCAAATGCTTGCAGTATAACTAGTGTATAGCTTCTTAATACATTGTTACATATACGTACATTACAGGGTGGCTTCTCCATACGGGAGGAGATGTGTGTGAACTACGTACACTACTACCCTCGCTGTCAGCTCGAGGTCTGTAAGAGTTCCGTGGCAGACCACTCTCTACATCGTTTCTTCCAGCTAGCGAACGCGTAAGTTGTACCGCAATAATTTCACACTCTGACGTGTTATTCATATAAACTGGTAAAACTTGATATTATTTTTATTGCCCAGAACGCAGAATTCGAATGATGTCGCGGAGAGATACAAATCTGTGGACTGGACTCCCTCCAAAGTTGCGTCACTGCAGAAGCTCTACCAACACGCTCCCATCGCTATGCAATGTAACACGTCGAGTGGAGTTAGATTTCCGGTGAGGGGGTTATAAAATCTTGAACCAGTCGTAGTTTTCATACTTAGTCACATTAGAGTGTTGTTATAAATCGGAATTTTTGTTTCTCCCCAGGGCTACTGGAGCACCAAACCTGTTCCTGGAATACTCCTCCCACGCAAATTCACGAGTACTGGCTGTGTCAAAGATATACCCTGGGTTCTTCCATAACAATATAATAAAATCGTTTTCCTTTTCTCGTGTTCTTTTGTTTACTCTTAATAACATGTACGAGGGTTGTCCAAAAAGTTCGTGGACACATGTAATTTTATTCAGAATAACGGCGCAATTATCAAGAAAGTACAATTATTTAATATAGAGTATAATGATGTATATGTATAAAAATCAGAGCAATGTACATTTTTGTATTGGAGTTATCATTATATATTCATTGCCTATACGTTATGACGTTAAGTTATAACGACGTTTCTATAACGTCGTAGTCCTTGGTTTACCTAAGAGTAATATGCCGAATTCACCGTTTGGTCAGAGGGTACAATCGCATACTCCATCAAAATATCGCTTGTGCCACTTGTGGATAATTAAACTCGAACTATTTCATTGTTTTTCCTGTTTCCTCCATTCTTTGTTTTGTTTCTATCGGTGTTTTACCTCAGTCGACATAGTTTTATGATGGCGCGCTGTTCCATGCGGTCAGCTGACGTCGCTTTTTCAGACGTTTTCAAAGACATGTTCTTGCCGTAATATCTTTTAAAAGTCCTCTGCTAGTTTGAAAATAGCTTCAAATGACGTATGAAAATGAAGTACACCATACAGACTACATCACAATAGAAAATTTTACTGTTTTTAAATGTTTATGAAAACTGTAAATATTCATATCTAAAAACTCAATTACAATGTTTGGACAATTTGTACGCTGGGCCATGCGTCCTTTCCGTGACTCTTTGATACATTTAAATTTTAGTGTTTTTTTTTTAAGGAAAACATTCAAAACCACTTTAGTTTGATTTGAAATTTTATGACAAAGATTTAGATATACAATATGTATATATAAACCCATTCAAAATGACAAAAACGCGATTGTCCACGAACTTTTTGGACAACCCTTATATGTACAATGGTAATGACTTTTCGAATCAGCAACAAATAGAACTGATCTATCGGAATGCCACGCCAGGCAATAAACTAAGGAATTATCCACACAATATTTCTGTCAAATTGATATACACATCACACAAAGCATTGTTAGGCTATCATAGAAATCTAAATCTAATTGAAGAATATCCACTCAATAACTAAAGCGACTTATTTTCCATTATTTTCTATTTATTTCCAATATCCGGAATGTGAAAATTTCCACCACGTAATTCCAAAAATTATATTTTCATGTTATATGATTTTTTTTTTATTTGCATATATAGTTTCAATTGAAAATATATACAATGACTTTATTGATAAGCATCAAATTGCATTTTGTATGCAGAGAAAAGAAAAATTCAAAATATTCTAACTCCAAATATAGCATAGTAATGCACCTTGTGTTTGTGGGCGATCACAGGTTTAAATCCAATTATTTAAGAAATGAACTCAATGTCTACCGAAGTTATACGATTATAACCTGGGTTGGGGCAGCTTACGCTTTATAATCCGCGAATATGATTATAAACAAGAGGCCCATGGGCCACATCGCTCACAAGAGCAACAATAGGCATGATACAATCAGCTTAATGGAGTCATAATACAAAATATCTGGACAATGTGGTATAATACACGTCGATCCTGTATAAATAAAAATCCATTTTCCCCCTGGATATTCTTATGTTTATAATCAAGTCCCTTTTCTAACAGGATGATTTTATAGTCATATCACATGTTGAGCATTGCAGTTCTCAAACAAATTCTAAAACCTACATCAAACTCTGAACCCCTTGTGAGACCCAAGAATCGTCCAGGTGCCAGAGTCGTCCTTTTGAAGGGGGAACTGGCCCTTTATTTGAATTAATTTGAAAGCTCTTCCCGAAGAATGCTTTTTGCTAAGTTTTGTTAAAATTAATCCAGTGGTTTTGGAGAAGAAGATGGA